>VXAW01010114.1:86843-103598 GCA_013399735.1 Tyrannus savana | reverse complement strand
GAAGGGGCTTGGAGCAATCTGGGCTAGTGGAAGGTGTCCCTGCCCATGGCAGGGGGTGGCACTGGATGATCTTTAAGGTCCCTTCCAACCCAAACCTTGTTCAGGCAGAGCCTCATCAGCCCCTGTTTAACCCAAGGCAGATTCCCCACTGAGCTGCAGTGACAGCTCCCAGACCTGAACCCAGGGCTGCAGCCAAGTGGCTCCCTGTGAGGCTGTGACAGGACAGCTCCGTCCTTTGTGGTGTCACCAAAGCCTGCCAGCTCCACCTGTCAGTGCCAGCACCCTCTGGAGATGCTGAGTTACACCTGCACTTCCTCAAAAAGAAAACAGAGCCGTTAAAAATCAGCCCATTCCTCCTCACCCCCCCAGCCAGGGCAGCTGTTTGGTACCTCACTGACACCAAACCAGCAAGAGGCGGGACAGGAGCTTTGCTGTGGGTGAGCTCTCAGACAAACCCTGCCAAGCAGAAATCGGCGCTGAGGGACTGGTTTGGCATCAAAAAACACCCCTAAAATAGCCCAAAATGCTGCAAGGCCACTTATGGCTCGGAGGTGAATTTTCAAGACATGCAGAGAGGTCTCCTCCAGCAGTCTACTCTGTTCCCAGACAGTCCCAAAACACCCCTTCTGTTCCCTTTTGGGATGGGTTCAGCATCACCTTGGACATCCCTGGACTTTCTCATCCTCCACCCTCCTCCTCCTCGCTGCAGCTTCAGCTTCTCCTCCATTCACAACCCGAGCACATGAGGAACACCCTGTCACTGTGAGGGTTCCAGCCTGTCAGGTGCTCTTCCCACCCCTTCCAGAGCTAATCCTGGCTCACCAACAGTTCCCAGCAGGAGCTGGTGGGATTTGGTGCAGCACCAAAGCCACTCCTGAGTGTCCTGTCCCTGCAGTCACTCCAGGGCTAGTGGAAAATGGTAAAATCAGAAGGAAAAAACTGGCAACATCAGCAGAAAAACGATCAGGACAATGACCTGTCACTGCCCGGGGGGTGATGCAGTTGCGGATCTGCCTGGTGGGGAAAACAAACGCTGAGGCTGCAGGAATTTAACTCGCAGGGAAAAACAACCCCCGGATGTCTCTTCCAAATTACTGACACAACACGGCTCAGAAGGGGTGAGATGTTTGAAGAATTGGAACTGTGGAATCCCAGAATTCCTTGAGCTGGAAGGGAAACCCAGGGATCATCCAGTCCAACCCCTGGCCCTGCCCAGGACACCCCAACAATCCCACCCTGTCCCGAGAGGATCATCCCAACCCTCCTGGAGCTCTGGCAGCCTTGGGGCTGTGCCCACTGCCCTGGGGAGCCTGTTCAGTGCCAACCACCCTCTGGGGGAAGAGCCTTGTCCTGAGATCCAACCTGAGCCTGCCCTGGCACAGCTCCAGCCGTTCCCTCGGGCTCTCCCTCAGCGAGCCGCGGCTCTTTGTGTGTGGGACACTCTGTGAGTGGGACACTGGTCACGATCGCGGGGGTGCACAGAACGAGCACGGGCTGGGCTGTGCCGCTGGGGAGCGGGAGCGGGGTTGGAAGGGGATTTAGGAGCGGGGTTGGGACGGGGGTTGTCAGCGAGCCGTGTGTCTCTCTCTCCCCAGGCCTTGTACAAGCTGTACAGCGCGGCCGCCACCCACCGGCACCTGTACCAGCACGCCTTCCCCGCGCCGCGCTCCGAGCNTGGAAGGGGATTTAGGAGCGGGGTGGGGAAGGGGATTTAGGAGCGGGGTTGGGACGGGGGTTGTCAGCGAGCCGTGTGTCTCTCTCTCTCCCCAGGCCTTGTACAAGCTGTACAGCGCGGCCGCCACCCACCGGCACCTGTACCAGCACGCCTTCCCCGCGCCGCGCTCCGAGCCCGACGGCCCCGACAGGAAGAAGGTGTAAAATAATAAACCGAGCCCGGCACGTTCCCGTCGATGCATGAGGGAGGCGCTGCCGCCGCCGCCGCCTCCTCGGATCCACGCCCTGCCCTCCCCATCGTGTCCCGCCCCGGGAGCGCCGGGGCCGCGCTCGGGGGGCGGGAGGTGCCGCTGTCCGTCTGTCCGTCCGGCACCGCCGCAGCCGAGCGCTTTGGTCTGTCCCAGCCAGCAATTCCCCCCGCCCCCAGCTCATCTACAAAGCCTTATTTACCCCCCTTCTTAATTAGTTCCCACCGAGGAAAACGATCATTTACGTGATACCGCAACTAAACGAGGCCGCAGCTTATCCCAAAGGCCGATTTATTTCAGGTACTTGAACGAGTTATAACATTGTAACCACGCTGGTTTGTTCTTTTTTTTTTTTGTTTCCTTCAATTAACTAGTTAATGACATAATTAAAGGCGTATTAACTTGCTTTATCAGACACTGTTAAGGGCACCTCTGCTGTGGAATGTTATAACGGGGTGTGGGGGACGGGGCCGTTTCTGTTTGTCTGCACAAAGTGTCACTTTGTAGCCGTGTTGGAGGAAGTTTCACTGTATTTCTGTACATATTTATCCATGATAGTGCGTAGGACGTGTGGTACAGTTCTATTCTTTTATCGTCAGGACTATTAAAGTTTGCTTTTGGTTCCTAAGAAGTTGGTTTGACAGGGAAAAATTATTTACTGGGGAAACAAAAAGAAGTTCTTGGCCCCTCCTCCTCCTCTGGGGTTTTTTGACGGTTTTGGTTTCGTTTTGGCTCTCAGAGTTGGTGTTTTATGGGTAATTTACCCACTGACAGGTCCAGAACTCGGTGCCACCACTGAAACTGGAGCCTCCCAAACCCCTGTGGCTTTTACTGCTTGTAAGAAGAGTTAGTTTGGTGTTCTAAAAGGGCCCCAAAAAATCAGTCCCACGACCCTTCATTCATCGAACAAAATGATTTTTATTGAATGAATAGGATTTACAAGAAATGTACTTTTTTTTGTCTGCAGTGTTTATTGCACTGAAAAGAATCCATAAATAACATTTTCAGGACAATTCACGAACCAGATGGAAATACTGGAGAGGGTAAGTGGACAATTAAAAATTTTCCCCAAGTGAGGAGCTTTAATAGAAGACAAAAAGCTCGTTAAAAAAGAACAGTAATTGCTGTTACATCCCTGATTTTCCCCGTGGGGTGGCACAGTGACAATGCCTTTGCCTTCCCACCAGAGTGGGTCAGATTTTGTGAAATGCAGTTGAGCCAGGATTTAAAAAACACTGCTTTAGAGATCTTGGTCTTCAGGCAGGTCCCAAGTGTTCCCCCTCTGAGTGAAAACAAGCAGTGAATCCGGAGCTGAAGTAAAAAAAAATAAGGCAACTCAGGCTCGGATCCGCCGGGAGGAATCAGCTCCTGCTGTTCCTGAACAGGAACAGGGGTGGTGTTCTGTACATTAAAGCTGTAAACAAAGAGCAGAGCTCTCTCAGGAGAGGGATCCCGAATTCCCGAGGGAAAGACACCCTGAACTGGTCGTTTGGAGTCGGAACAAGGTTTGGAAGCCGGAACGTTTCACACACATCTATTGCCCTTACAAAAAAGATACAAGTCAGCTTTTCATACTGCAGCTGACTGGGAGGAAAGGGAACCAGGAGGAGGGCTCTGATCAAACTCCACGCTGCTTTTCAGGATAACAAACTACTCCTTTGCATGGAGAGAGAGAGAGAGAGAGATTTAAAAATTAAAAAAAAAAAAAAGGATTACCAAACAATCTCCATTTTTATAAACAACACATAATACATGTAGAAAAATACTCAAGAGGATAATAACAAAGGTGCAACGTCAACAAAAATAAGCTGCCTTTTCAACAAAAGCACTTTTTTCTTTCTCTTTTTTCTCTCCTTTTCAGAGTAAAGAGTGTGGAAAAAAAAAAAAACCAACCCAACAACAAAAAATAGGACCAACCAACCAACCCTTCTTTTGTTTGTTTGTTTGTTTGTTTTAAAGCTGTTGAGTGTCCTCAGCGAGTCCTGTGTGCGGGGAGGGCTCAATAGTTCTTGCCGTGCTGGGCGTACCACTGCTGGCGCTGCTGCCGCTGCTCCAGCTCGGAGAGCAGCGCCTGCCGGAACGCCTCGTACAGCTTCACGATCCGCTCCAGCTCCTTCATGAAAAGCAGCTTCAGCATCCCCTGGTACGTGTCCAGGTCTGCCAGCTGGAACAGCTCCCACTTCAGGATGTGGTCGTACCTGGAGGATGGGGGGGAGGACAAAGGGGTCAGGCTTTGGGGAGCCGCGGGGTTTGGGGCTTTTCTGGGAGCTGAGGGGGAAAAAGGGGGTTGGAAGAACCCCTGAACGATCCCTCGAAACACAGCAGGGCTCCAGAAATACTGGAGAGCCCCTGAACTGATCAGAATGAACCAACTGAGAGAGACACAGAGGGTGAGAGAGCTGGGGGGGTTCCCTGGAGAAGAGAAGGCTCCAGGGAGACCTGAGAGCCCCTGGCAGGGCCTAAAGGGGCTCCAGGAGAGCTGGAGAGGGACTGGGGACAAGGCATGGAGGGACAGGACACAGGGAATGGCTTCCCACTGCCAGAGGGCAGGGAGAGATGGGATATTAGGAAGGAATTGCTGGCTGGGAGGGTGGGCAGGCCCTGGCACAGGGTGCCCAGAGAAGCTGCGGCTGCCCCTGGATCCCTGGAAGTGTCCAAGGCCAGGCTGGAGCCCCCTGGGCTGGTGGAAGGTGTCCCTGCCCATGGCAGGGGGGGGGGATCAGATGAGCTTTAAGGTCCCTTCCAACCCAAACCATCCTTCGGATTCAGTGATAATGCATTTTGGAAGCATTAAACCCCATTCAGGACAAGGTTTAGCCTTTAAAATTTGTTAAAATCGGAGTAACAAAACCGGATTGATTATTCCAGCAGCCCAGCACACAGGACACTGCCAGCCTCCCCTCACAACCCTTCCTTCCCAAAGGCTTCTCCTTTCCAGCTGCACTCTTGGACTCCTAACCCCCTCCAATTAACCCCTCTTGGTTAATTAGCAGCAACAATCTCCAAGAGATATTTAAAGCTGTTTTACTCTAAGCAAAGCTTTGGTTCCACCATCACTGCAATGACCCTCCTTTCCTGCTCGTCCCAGGACTTGGAAACACAATTCACCCACAATCTGATTTTCTTAACCTGGAAACTGGCAGCTGGTGATTGTGATGAGTAAAGGAGCTGGAGAAACTCATGGAATAACAGAGGTGTTTGGTGCAGGTACAGGATAATAAGGGGGATTCACTTCAGCAGAGGCTGAAGATGAAATATCAGTGAATTTGTGCAAATACCCCCTGAAAGGTCATCAGAGAAGCACCATGACATGCAGGTGACTTCCAAAGATGCTCTGAGGAATTTGTACAATTTAACTAATTATAAACTTCCTAAATAACGTTTATTCATCAATGAAATTTTTTAAAGATTTATTTATAATATAAAATATTTATTTTGTAACTTCTGTGTTAAAGTTACCCTAATCCTGACAGGGTTGCACTGCTAAAATCACTTTTTTTTTTTTTACCCCCAAAAAACCTAGAAATAACAAATTGCAGCTGTTTGGGAGTTTGAGCTCTGTACTGACAAAGAGGGTTTTGAAGGTTTCCAGGTACAAAAACCTTTGGAAGCACCTGATTGTTGAGTTTACAGGGACAACACCTTTCCCTCTCTCTCTCTCTCCCCTTCCACTCACCACGAGCCAAATCCAACCCACCCTGAGAAACAGCTTTCAATGACTTCAGAGCAAAAACTGGGCTGAAAACTGATTAAATTTTTCTCAGCTGACTTGCTACAAATTGCTTAAATTGTCTTAAATTTGTTTCAAGAAAAGGATCCACGAGAATGCACACACAGCACAGGCTGAAATATTTAAAACTGCACTGTCTGCACGTGCCAAAGACCTAAAGAAAGGAATGAAGCTGCAGCCAAGTGGGAAAGTATTTCTAGGAAAGAAATGCTGGGGGATTTCAGGGCAATTTAAATCTTCATGGGCTGCTGGCACACCCAGCAGTCACAAGGAGTAATGAAACCCATTCAGACTGTAGTTACCAGAGGAAAATAATAAAACAAAGAGAATTTTCTCTGTAGTGGAAGTCACTGAGCATCACTCACAGCCTGAATTTCCAATTACAGAGCGGCCTCCTCGTGGCTGTAAAACTGAGTTTCTCCACATTCTTATGATAAAGGACATGACTGAATAACTATTAGGCCATATTTGGGTTTTTTTATTGCTTTATATTTAATGTTACTCTTCTGCAGAGCTGCACCCATTAGTAAATGTGATTTGGTTCATTGTCCTGACTGAAATCTTTTCTTGGAGGAGACTCCCTGCTCCCTCAGCAGCTGCTCTGACAAAGTGATTTTATCACCACTCAGTTTTTAATGAAATCTCTTGAACAGAAATATAAATGTCAGTCTGTATTTGGCCTTCCAGGGCCTAAAGGGGCTC
Source organism: Tyrannus savana (assembly GCA_013399735.1). Lineage (NCBI taxonomy): Eukaryota > Metazoa > Chordata > Aves > Passeriformes > Tyrannidae > Tyrannus > Tyrannus savana. The sequence continues at coordinate 97,244 of VXAW01010114.1, read as the reverse complement.
CAGGAGAGCTGGAGAGGGACTGGGGACAAGGCATGGAGGGACAGGACACAGGGAATGGCTTCCCACTGCCAGAGGGCAGGGTTAGATGGGATATTGGGAAGGAATTGCTGGCTGGGAGGGTGGGCAGGCCCTGGCACAGGTTGGGCAGAGAAGCTGTGGCTGCCCCTGGATCCCTGGAAGTGTCCAAGGCCAGGTTGGAGCACCCTGGGCTGGTGGAAGGTGTCCCTGCCCATGGCAGGGGGTGGCACTGGGTGATCTTTATTATCCCTTCCAACCCAAACCTTTCTGTTATTCCATGATTTAAAACTCTTAAGGGTGGAAGAAAAGCGGTGTTTTTTTAAAAAGGAGCAAGACAGACAGGAGGCAGTCACACCCTAGAGATGTTTCACATATTTTCTAAGCACGTGGCGCCGCTCCCACCAATCACCTGACAGCAAATCCCACCCTCCACCGTCTGACAGAGCTTTCTGGGAGCTGCAAGAAGGTGCTGGGATGATTTCAAGTAAGGCTGGAAGCAAAGCAAAGGTGAGAAGGATTCGGTACAACTCCCTCAGTGCTGCGAGCACGGATCAGACACGAGTGGAAATCCTTTAGTTTCCCTTTTTTAGGCGTGAGCTGCAGAAGGATAAAAATAATAATAAAAAAAAGGCAAAATCTCACTTGACAGGAGCCCTGGCGTAGACCTGGAGCCAGTCTGGGATCTCAGCAGTGTGGTAGGGGTTGGCAGGGACCAGCAGGGGTTGGCTGCGCTCGGCCGGCTGCGGCTGGTAGGACACGGGGGGCGGCTGGTCGTAACGGGGAACGCTGCGAGGACACAGGGAAAGCTGTGAGCTCCAGGCACTCCTGACACGCTGGCAGCGGTAACTGCTTCACTCCCACGCAGATTCAGGGGTGCAAGGGCTGCTGGGGCAGGGGGAGGCCTCAGTGGGTCTGCCCCGCGGGGGCTTCGCTGTGATCATGCAGTGAGAGTCCCCTCACACCCCCTCGCCACAGCAGCACAGAGCATCACATCAAACAGCAACAAAGCACTGCTTCAGCCACACAACCCACCATCTGATACCTCAAACCACTGTATCCAGGCAGCAGCTGGTGACTATTCCATGTAAAGGCATCCTCGTGTATTTCTCATATACAGTAAATATATGTATCACGTATTTATCTTTGGTGCCACATGTTAGAGAACTTTCTGGGTACCAGCAAAGCAGACTGAGTGGCAGGAATTCACTGTTAGATTTGGTTTATGTTACCTTAGTTTGGCCTGGAAAACACAAGTAGCTAAAATGCCATTCTAGACAAGAGTTAATTCGCGTTTCAGATGTGGGAGCACCAGATCGAGTTCCTTTTCCAGCCTGAACAGTTCAGTTCTGCTCTCAGCAGCTTTGCTGGTTCACTGACAGCTGAAGAGCTGCTTTGCTGGAGGGACTGAGGAGCAACATCCTGTACCCAAACTTGTGACAGAAACACGAGACAACTACACCTCCCCCTCAAGATCTGCGCCGAGAACCAGCAGAGCTCGGCTCTGAAAAAACAACTTTTTAGCATGTTGAGAGCAAACTGGTGGCACTTTATCGGGATGAAGGGAAACAGGAGAGCCCAGAGGGGGTGTGCCTTACCTGGGAGCACAGGGGTGTTTGTACTGAGCTCTTTTGTTGATGTGATCCACGTAGTAGACCCCGAACTCGGCGGACTCGACGCGCTCCCAGCCCGGCGGGAGCCCCTCCCGCTCCAAAGGGTGGCTCCAGTGAGTGGTGTTGGTGTTGTGGTCGATGTAGTATTTCCTTCCTCGGATAGTCCAGTCCACTGACCAGCCAGGAGGAAGAGGTAAATCTTCAGAACTGTGATTTGTTAAGTTTCCTAGAGATGTAGCGGCAACTCTGCCGATGCCTGGGGAAAAAAATAAAAAAAAAAGGGAGATCAGGGTTTAGTTATTTAATTATCGTGCCACAGAAATGATCATTTCTGTCAGCACACTGGCACAGCTGCAGCATTCATCTACAAAACCTCTCTTTTTCTAGTTACAGTCAGGAATTACAGCTACTCCAGGAAAATCACAGAACCCCAACAATGCTTTTTAGGTGAACCGGTGAAGAACAGCAGCAGGACCAGGGAACACGATTAAAACTTGAAGGGCTGACAGGAATCATCAGTAGGTGATTAAATTCCCACCTCTTCCCTGGAAACACAACACACCTGGGATTCATCTACCACTAAATGTGAGAGACTGCTCACTGGCACTTCAGAATGCTGGATGATGAGAGAGGCCCCAAAGAAACACAGTTCCTTTCCTGTCCTTTCCTGGGGACAATTAGGAAGCTGGTTGAAATCAAAAGACATAATGCCAATTAAACAAAAAAATCCACCCCAAAAGAGACCCCAAAAACAAAACCACGGTGCCATAAGCAGGAATTCTGCAGGTCTCTTTCCATTCCTGGGAAACTACAACCTCCTGGATGGGTCAGCCCAAATTCAACTCCATTTTTTAAATCCCTGCAGCAGTTTCCCCTCAGCTCCCCCCAGTTCTGCAGTTAAACAGCAGAAGTTAAACATGTAAAGAAATTCCCAATTATCTTCTCATCCCAGGGCCAAATGCATCCAATCAATCCCAGTACCATCACTTTGTGTGTCACCATTTCCCACAGCCAGCAGAAGGGATTTGGGAACCACTTTTCCCCACTTTTTTTTAGGAGTCAGGAAGTGCCTCCATCACACATCCCACGTTCACTGATGGGAATACAATCCTTTCCTCCTGGTTTTTTTTTTTCAGGAACAGCGTTTTTGGGTGATTGTTTTTGGAGAGAAAGGAAGGGTTCCCTCTTGTGTCAGTACTTACCTCTTTGCCAGCCTACAAAGGGAAGCTGTGTCCACCTTTAACTGGGATTAAGCATCCCAGATCTCTAATTCCAGAGAAAAGAAACATCCTGAGCTCTGGAAGTGCTGGGGCAGGGAAGATATTCCGGCCCCTGGCAGTGATGTCACTTGTTTGGCTTTCATTCCACGGACAAAACATCAACATTTTGGCTTCCTGAGAATGTTTTGGGGGGCAGCAGATCCACACCATGAAAATGAACTCGTGTGTCCCAGGAACAAGGAATCAAAGGCCAGGTTTATAAACTGATGGTTGCAAATGCTTCAGGTTTGTCATTATTATTATTATTGTTTTTCCCCTTTAAAATCACAGGTCATGGTGGGATATTCTCTATGTGGGGGGGAAGTTTTGTGATGTTGGTATTCACGGTGCCCTTAAAGCCACCAGCCCACCGTGGCATTAAAATCAACAATTAGTACAATTTAAATTTTTTTTATTTTTTTTGTAAATGGAGTTTAATTAGAGAGATCCAAAGAAATTATATATTGGTTTTCCTGGTAAACCTCAGCAGATGCTCCTTAGAGGGAGAGTGGATACACAGGTAAGGGGAAAAGCTCCTGCTGTGATTCTGAACAGGAAGAGAAGAGGAAAATTGACTTTTTTTTCGATATATATACACCTGTAAGGATCAATAACAAGACTGAACGACCCCAAAAGTATAATTCCTATGTGATCTTTCCCGAAATATTAAACCAAAGAAGAAAGTTCCAGGCTCCAGCCCAAACCCATGGCCTGTGGGCACTGCCCTTTCCATGGCACGTTGCCAGGGATGACCCTCTTGAATTCCAGGTAAGGTCTGAGCCCTAGGCCTAAACAAGACAGAAATCCTCATTATTCCTGCTTTCCTAAGGGACAGAGTTGCTCAAATTATCTGCTTTTTCCAAGTGTCTCCTTTCCTCTGCTCTGAGAGGATGGTCTTTACAAACCCCCCTGAGTGGCACCATCGAATCTCAAGGATGGTTGACAAATAATTTGAATTTATGCAGTTTGTAAATCCTTTTCAGGACGTCTCTTCAGAGCTTTTCTAGCCTCACCTGGTCATTCTGGTCACAGTGATATCATATAATATATAATGTTGGTTTTAAGGAACGTCAATACTGAAATTATTCTGAGGCTTTGCTTTTTCCTCCCCTTTCTAAAACACAGCATCTTCAATTTTAAGGTCCTGAAGCACCACCTTTAACTCTTGAGCACCACTGCAAGAGTTCCTGCTCCTAAAAATGGATCTTAAGGGTAATAAAAGTCACCAATGGGATTTCAGCTGAGGAGGTGGTGTTGGGTTTGCCCCCTCAGGGTGGAGCAAAGGAACTGGAATGGATGGATGTGTCGGTGCTTTCCCAGCCCGGTGAAAGGGCTTCATTCCCTGCCTGGAAACAAATCCAAGTCCTTTGGAGGAATCATCTCCAGGTCAGCAAAGGGCAGCTCTTCAGTCTGTTGGGCAGGAAGGACAGGAGAGAAATCCCAGCCCCGGCACAAAGGGAAAAGAGGAGAAACCTCTGAGGAGAAAGATTCCCTTTGGGAGGAGCTGATGTTGGCAGGGGGGTTCCAGAGCCCAGGAACTCCCCTCAGCTGCCTCCCACCACACTTCAAAGTGCTGGAGAGCCAATCTCCCAAACCACTGTTTGTCTTTAATCAGCCCAATTGCCCTCAGAGCCTTTTTCCAGGATGCCAAAATCCTCTCCCTTCCCTTCCCCTCCTCAAACTGGGCTGAAGGACGGGAGGAGAAGATGAACCAACTGTTTGATTTTCAGGGAATAAGGAACAACAGAATGGCAAAAAAGCAGCTCCAATCACTCCTGTCCAGCCAGGCCTGCGGGCCCCAGGCCTTCCTCACCCATTCCAAAGCATCCAGAGGGACTTCCTGAGCACAAGCACCTCTTCTGACAGAGGGAATGGGGCGTTCCAAGCAAGCACAGCTTCCCAAAGAGGGAACGGCGGGAAGGACTGGGAAAGCTGCGAGAGTTCCGCTGCAAAATCAGCCCAGAGGAAGAAAAGGGCAGGAACTGCCACTTGTCTGAAAATGAGGGGCATGGAAACACCTAAAAAGCGTGGCTGTTTTAGCTCTGAACAGGTCCCTTGTCACGATCTGTATTTATTTTGCTCTTTTATGACACAGGAACCCCAGTCTGCAGTTTTTTTAACGAGGTTTGCGAGACGAGCCTGCTTTCACTCTGTTAATTGTTGCCATCCCAGTGAACTAATTCCAGTGCAGCAAAGTCCCTCCACACTGTGATTTCAATCTCAGCAATTTTTTCATAGACACAGAAGAATGTTCTTACCGCTCACACAGGGACAAATAACTCTGAGGTCTTGGTTACAAGTTACTTCCAAGCTACACTGTAGGTATAACTTCAACCACAGACCTCCCCAAAACTTTAACCTAGAAGAGAGGAAAGACATGGCCAGGAAAGACAGGTAAAAAGGCTCTTAGAAATAAGTTTGAAAAAGGAGACTAAAAAATAAAAATAAAATAAAATAAAATAAAGAAATAAAAAAAAAAAAAGTTTGAAAAATGCCACAGAGGGAGGTAAACGTATAAAAACTAGGAGGTATCTCAACTGGAAACTTTGTGCAGAGACATCAGCAGCACTGGATTGGTGATTAAAAGCAAATTTAATGAAAGTAAGAAAAGGAGGACACGGGAGAATGGAATGATGACAGAGAAAACGTGACTTCAAGGGGAAGTGCCTGGGAAAGAACATGCAATGCTGGCAACAAAGTGCTGAAAAACCACGGGGCTCGCTCTGCTGAACACCCTGAAGATCCCACCAAGAGCACGTGTGAAACTGCTCTCCAAATTATGAAGGGGGGAATCTTTATTTGCAGTGAAAGCTGAAACTCTCAGGCACCTCCTCACTTCCCAAAAACCCACCTGGGTTTGGTGGAACCACCACTAAAATGGAATATTCACCAACAGCAACGACGCCTCGTGCTCGTCATTCCCTTGGGAATGCACCCAAAATGGACCAGAATTGACCTCCAGAGGGGGGAGGGTGGGAGAGGAGGGAAAGCAGCACTTACAGACTCCACCCAATAAAGAGATTTTTGAGTGGAAACTGTAGGTATGAGGCAATTCTGCCAACGATTATCCCAGTGAACATCAGTCAGGTCAGACATTTAGAAGCAACAGCGCAGATGTAGAAGGCAAAAAGGAATTCAGACAAAGACAATGGAAGCAAAAGGCCTGCCTCAGGATTCTCTGGAAATGCAGGGAGAAAAGGAACGAGAAATTAAAGAAAAATGACTGTAGCAGCTCAGGGAAGAAGCTCCAGGTTTGAAGGATGGCTCAAAAAAAATAAAAAAAAAGCAGCTTCATGGTGAGATGAAAGTAAGAAAATCCAAGGTTTTCTTATGCTGGGTCACATAATTCTTTGACTGAGGAAGAGTAACAGCAATTACTGAAGAGATGTAAAAAATGAAGGACATGAGTGACATTCTTACTGTGGTGAAACAGAGAGAGGAATTTCAGAGTTCGTATTCCATGCTGAGAGGAATTAAAAAAAAAAATAGAGGAAAGGGAAATGCTTTGGCAGGCAAAAGGCTCACCCTTGTCCCTCCTTACAAATGCACGAGGTTAAGTTACAAAATCTGTGCAGGATTTGCTCAAATAACATTAAAATGTTAAATGTGAGGTGGAATGACAGAGACCAAACAAACAGCAGCAGCTCCTTCGTGATTTCCAGGGCTAAGGGGACACAGGCAAACAAACAGCAGGGACAAAGAAGTTCATTTTAGAGAGAAGAAATCGCTACCCTTGAGAAAAATCTGGCTGTGAAGCCCTACTTTTAGAGACTTGATGGATTGAACTCCACTTTCAATCAAGAGCTTTAATTTTTGAAGTCTCCTCAGCAGACACAGCAACTGTAGTAATTTGGAACTTGAACTGATGGATTGGTTGGTTTGTGAAATCCTCCCCTCCTGCCTCTCTTCCCAAAAATATCCCAGCACAACCCTCCCAGATGCTCTTTACCTGCACCAGGGGAGTGGTCAGTGACTGTTGGATGAGCAACAACCAGCAGGGATGGAGGTAAATCAGATGCATTTAGCAAAATAAAGGAGGATTAAAGCAGCAAGACCTAAAGCTCAGTATTTCAGAATTTCCTGCCTGACAGCTCCCACATCCCCCTTCTGTCACTTCTCATGGCAATGTTTCTGTGGGAAAGGAAGCACAAGGCCCTGCCAGGTTCTAATTCCACACAGGAGCTCGGCAGCATTAAATGCTGGATGTTCCTCCTGGCAGGTTTATTTTTCTAGACAGGAGATTTATTTTATTAGAGACTAATTACTGCTTTGTTTGCAGATTACAAGTGACACTGTATTTCACGTTGAGGGCACGTTATTTACAGGTTTGAAATGTTCCTTTCAAACTCCTCCTTGGGCGTAGTTTTTGTAGCATCAGAATCAAACATCTCAGAAAATGTTTAGTATTTAATGGCTTCCTCTTTCTTATGCTGTTCTTTGGAAAACAAAGACAAGCTCCAGTGAAAAACTGAGGGGGGAAAACAGATATATTTGCAAACAATATTAAAAGCTAAAAGAAAGGAGCTAAAAGAAAGGAGATGGCAATTTGCTACTTACACAAAGCAGTCATTCCTCCCTTGGACTATTCATAAGCAATCATTTTAATTACTGGGGTCAAATTAAAACAATGACATTAAATAATAAGACAATGAGAGTTAAAATATAATGACAGTAATGACAACACTGATGCTGCAATGTTACAATCTCGAGCTGTTGGTTATTCTCTGTGTCATGATGTGCAATAACAAATAATAAAAAGAAAATATTTTCTTAGCCAGGAACCGATGCAACTTCGTGCAGGGGAGCTGCATATATGCTTGGCCTTCAGAAAAACCCCAATTTGCTTAAATTCATCCCGTTTATTTAACAAACAAAGAGCGTGCCAAAGAGCACTTTCCCTTGCTGGATGTCCGCAATCAAAAATTCTCAACGCGGGAAAGCAGCTCCGTCCTACACAGCCCAACTCTCCCCAAAAAACATCCTCCAGCTGCACCTCAGCTCTCAGCAGGATGTTGAGAAGCCCTTACCTGACGTGTGCCTGCCATGATTGTGGGCCATCCTCTGGAAGAGCTCCCCGTTGTGCTCGCTGTAATACCTGTAGTCCTCGTGGGCTCTCTCGCTCAGCTGCCGCCTCCTCTGGGCCTCGTAGAAGTGATCGTAGTAATAACAGCGCGCCCCGGGGTCCCCGTTCTCCAGCCCGGCGCTGGGCTCCGCCAGGAAGGGCTGCGAGGAAGAGCCGTACTCCCTGGGGACGTCGGCCAGACTCCTGGCCAGATAGGAGGGTGCCGACAGTCTGTTGCTCTCCCGCCTCATTATTTCGTGAGGCGGCCTCTGCACGGGCGTTCGGAGGAAACTCTGGTTCCTGGAAACGATTCCATCTCCTCCGGGGGCGTAGGCGGAGGCCGTGGGGTCGGGAGGGCAGATGTCAGTTCGCCTCGGGATGGTGGGACCGTGACGGATAAAGGAAGGCATCAGGTCTGGCAAAGAGCGGGGAAGAGGGGTCAGAACTCTGCCCGCACTCCCACGTCGAGCCTGCGGGCACCACCCTAAAACTGAGGGAATTCCCGTGCAAAGCCCACCTGCTGCGCGTGCAGACAGATCGGGAGTGCTGCAGGGTGTCCTGCTGCACCAGGATCCAGCACAGCCTCCACCAGCAACAAACTGGTGCCACTTCAAACCAACCCCAAACACATCAAAAAACACACAAACAAACAAACCAACCAACCCCAAACCACCCACTCCGTGCTGTGGCTGCATCGGTCAGGGCTTGCATCCATCAGAAGGGTCAAGAAAATCCCAATATCCTGGCTTCTACTTCACTGGGAACGCTGTGCTTACGAACTGGGAATGACGAGATGTTAACGCCCGCAGGCTCACAGGGATCCGGGATGGAAACAGGAACACGATCCACACCGTGTCCACTCACCCCAAAGTCACCAAGCTCAGCCACAAAAATGCTGTCACTCTGCCCATGCTGAATCCTCGAATTATCAGGGAGATGTTTCACTTTCTCCCTTACAGTTTCACTGCCTCCCTCCAGCAAGGGAAGCGTTCCTCCTCTCCCTGCTTTTACTTTGAACACGATATAAATTAAGTAGTTTTCCCTCCAGCTAAGTCAACACAAATGACAGCTTTCATTCAGAATGAGGTTATGCCTATTATTAATTACTTTGTGTTAATAAACTCTTACAGGTAAAACGTGAGTCTTAGGCTAAAAACCCAGGTGGTGTCAGCAGTAAATTTACCATGATCCCTCCACAGCACGTAAGAGCATAAATGTGTAAATTTATGAACACCTCAGGCGCACCCACAGCTTAACAGAACAAAAATTAGTGGGTTTTTGTGTCTAAGGACTAAGCCAACGCAATCAAACTACTGAATTATTTTGCCTATTGATTGAGGAACTCGTGCAGCAAACACTTCCAGAAGAGCTGAGTGCCTGCTCCTGCCAGCAAATCAGTTCTTGCTAGCTGGGAACTCCCACCCTAATCCCGCAATTACAGGGTAAATAAACACATTTCAGTCTCGGGCTGTCTTCGAAAACCGACTAAAAAAGTAAACTCAGAGTGTTCTCAGTGGGTATTTGCCTGTGTTCTGCCCAGTCCCAGGAAAACGGGGCTGTGGCATCAGAGCCAGGTGAGCCGCGGGAAGCTCCGCGCATTCCAGGTGACCTCACCGGGATGAGTCACGGAGAGGACCTGGAGCTTGTGCTTCCGCAGGGATTTTATGCAACTGCCTGGCAGGACAGTTATCTCGTTCCCAAAGCACACCGGGAAAAGCACCGCTCCGTTCCGGGAAGAGAGAGGTCACGGAATCACGGAATGGGCTGGGAGGGACATTAAAGACCATCCATCGTGCCAGGGGCAGGGACACCTTCCACTAGCCCAGGCTGCTCCGAGCCCGTCCAACCCGGCCTTGTGATCTCTTAATTTATGTAAAAAAAAAGCCCCCAAAAGAAGTGTGGAGACTCCGTGAACCCCGACCCGCTGAAACCGAGGAGCCGAGAACCGAGGAAACCACAAACCCCACCAAGCCCGGGTACGACGAGAACCCCGCTTTGAAAGCGGGGCTTGCCTTTATCTTCCCTCCGTCACCTCGCAGGGCTCACAAAGGAATTAAACACACACATAACGGAGAGAAAAGAGAGAAACACGCCCCTCATACACACACAGGGACGACCCCCCCATCCTCCACAGGGACCCCCCCCGGGCCGCGCCGCTCCGGGCCCCGCTCCGGCCGCGCACAAAGGCCTCGGGCTCGTCCCCCCCGACACTCACTCCTCAGGAGCGGGCTCGTCTCCTTCTTCACGTACTTCCCCTGCACCTCGCCCGGCTTGGAGAGCTCCGTCCGCGTCTTCTTCCGCGACAGCATCCCACCTCCCGGCCCGCCGCCCCCGCCCGCATGCCCGGCGCCGCTCCCCGCTCCGCAGGGCGGGGATGGGGGGGTCCGGCCGCCCCCGGGGGATCGGGACGGGGCCGGGATCGGGGATCGGGCCGGGGGGCGCTGAGGGGACG
>VXAW01010114.1:37131-77844 GCA_013399735.1 Tyrannus savana | reverse complement strand
GATATATAATATAATATATATTATACATATATATTATATCATATAATATGTAATATGTAAGATATATAACCTAATAATGTTATCTAATATATCTAAATAATGTATTGAATATAACAAATATAAAATACAATATATAATAGTATATATCTAAACTATTCTCTAATAAATAATATATACACACACATATATATATATAGATGAGATTATATATATAATCTCACAGGTTGCCAAACAGCATTTGTGAAAAAATGTATCCCAACTGACCTTTAAAATCTTTGCTTTTCTATTTTAAACCTAATTTTAATTCTTGCCTTCAGAGTGAACAAGCTCAGGGGCCTTGTGGGTCCCTTGCAACTGTGATTCTGCGGTCCCATAAAATTTGAAATTTGAAATTAAGACCTGAAAAAGGTGGGGGGGAAGTTGAGCAGCTCTGAGCACCCTGAACAAAAATCCTGGTTGGTTCTCGGAGAACTTTGGGAAATGTTGGCTCATGAAAGGGCTCCCAAATGTAGTTTTTGAGCAAGGAACGGGAGGGAAAAATATCACAACACCAGACACAGCAGGAACAGTCACTGGGAATTCAGAAGGGGTCAACGCAGTAGAAACAGCTCAGGAGTTATAATTTAATTTAATTTAGTGAAAATTCAACATAAAACAGCGGCCTTTGGAGGAAAACAGCTGGAGAGTGACTGCAAAATGAGCAGGAGCACAGACCACCATGATCAAAAAGCAGTGAAAATTGCAAAGCAGGATAAACACAAAATAATCCCATTTAAAAAGAAAAAAAAAAAAGGAGGGGGATAACTTTGGATACCTCAGGATCTAAGAAAGCTGCGAAATGCAAAGCAGCAGCAAAAAAAATTTGACCCAGAAAGCAGGGAGGTAACCTGGCCTTGCACTCACTGGTGGAAAGGTGATGGAGAAGGGTTAGGATCAGAGTTTTTGAGGTGCTCAAGGTGACATTAAAATGGACATAAACTCAGCTGCTTGTTAAGCCTTTGGAGTCAGGATGGAGAAGAGAAGCCACCAGTGAGGATTAAAGCAGGATGTGCTCAGAGAAATGGCAAAGTTCACACAAACAAAAAACATTGTGGCCTTGTTTATAACTGAAGAATGCACATTTTTAGGAGTAATTTAGAAACTTTTCTAGCAAAACCCATGGAAAAAAAACCTGTAGGTTTTTATCTAAGCTATTTAGAGCTTTATCTTTTCCAAGGAGATAAAGCTGTAATATTCATTTTAAGATGAAGTTATAATATTATTTTAAGACCTATGGCCTGAGCCAAAGATTTGAAGATTTACAGATTCATTAACTCTTTGGGAAAAAAAAAAAAATTTGGCAATCTCAGTCCAAAGTTTGTTATGTGGGAGATGCAAATTTTTTATCTATTGCCTCTAATAAATAATTCAAAAATAAAAACTATAAATTTTACAAGCTAAAAAAAAAAAAGTCAGAACACCACTAAAAGTGACTCTGTCAACTAAGGGCAGTGGATGGAATGAATGTTCCTTCTCTGTTAACATTATTAATGTTCTCCAAACAAATGTCTTGTTTTATGGCCCAATCATGAAGATTTGACCTTATAAAACAATTTTAAAAAGGATTAATTGTAATTTGTATTCTGCTCTACAACAACTTCCAGAATTCCAGGTGACAAAACCAGCCCAAAGTGGGATTTTACGGGATGGATCTGGCGTGGGGTATCGCTCAAAATATGAGTTCCAGACTTTTAAAGCAACAAAAACCCTACAAACACAGGAGGATCAGAGGGAGAAAAGCCAGTTGAGCGTGGATGGGAGTGCTTTGGATCCCCAAAAGCTGAGGAGAACCAGGGAACAAAGATGTGGCTCAGGCTAAAGATGCTGAACAACATCACTGCACACATTTGTGATGGAACTGTCATGGTTCATTTACACTTCTGAACTGGCATAAACGGAGAAGGGATCTCACCAGAACTGGGGGCGAAAAAACCCAAACAACCCCAAACCACCCAAATATCCCTTTCAAGCTGAAAACCTACAGGGTCAAGGGGGGGAGCTCGGCTTTACCTGCTGCACGTTCGTGTCCGAGGGCCGAGCCTCGAGCTCCTCCTGAAGGCGCTGACTCCTCCTCTCCGCCTGGAGCAGCTGCTGCTGGAGCTGCAGGAACTGCTCCCTGGGCACCAGGGCACAGCCCGGCTGCTGGAGCTCCCAGGAGCGCGGGCTCTGGCTACGCATCCCGCTGGAGCTGGAGTGGAGCATCTGGAGAGGAGAGGGAGATTAAATCGACCCAACCCACCAGTGACGCTCCGACACGTCGGGCTGCTCTCAGAGCTCTCGTGGGCCACAGGACTCGGCAAGAGAAGCTACTAAGGTGGCTTTTTCCGAGGGAAAAAGAGGCAGCTGCATGCAGTCCTAAGGGAACGGGGGCTCTGATCCAGCGTTTCACACCTGAGTTACACACAAACTCACCGGTTTCCGGTGAAACCCATCCAGCTTGAACTCAGCCCTTTTTTAAGTTTTTAATTTTTATTTTAGCCTCCCTCTCAATAGTTCTTCTAAAAACGGCACCTTCCGCCAACAAACAAAAGCACTGAAGTTGTGCTGGTTATTTCTACTCTTTAATTCAGGATGGGGAGAGGATGTTCTCAAAGCACAGCAAATTTTCAGTGCCTTCTATGTGATGCCAGCTGCTGCATTAAATTCAAAATTCAATATTTAAACCTCTCTGGATCTTTCCTTATGTTCACTACTAACTGTAGAAATATTGAGAGCTATGTCAGTCACAGGAAATAATTTAGATTTTTTATTTTTTTTTAGACTAAAGTAAAACCCAGGTGAAGTAACTCACAATTTTAATAGTTTATAATACTAAAAAAATTCCAGACCTGCACAGTAAAAATCCCTGATGTTTCAGACAAGCTGATTTGCAGCTTGCATTTGTGTAACATCAGTAAATTTCTTCCCCAGCTGATCCCATAAATTCTCACTTGTTATCCCGAAACCGTTACTCTGTTCCCTTAGGAAAAGGTGAATAAGATTATCTGAGTAGTTTTAATTTCCCTTTCACAAGCGGGTTTAATTTCCTTTCACTCATGGTAAAATTAAGCCTCAGTGTGGGGGCTTATTTCAATTAGTGAGATCATCTATAACTTTATTTTACAGGGGTGCAGCCCTTCTGTCACCATCTCTAGATCTCTGCTGGCCCAGAGAAGAGATTTACAGGTACTTCAAAATAAAACTATTTGTATTATTTTAAGTTATCTGGGGGGGGTGTGGTGTTTCTCTTGAATCAACTTGTCTGGAAAGGAGCTGTTTCTCATCCTGACAATATGAACAGTGAAAATAATGAGCTTTTTTTGGGCATTTCTTTAGGGGTTCCTGTCCTGCTGTGAAGCCCACGAGTATCTAATGAAGAAACAGTCAATCAGTGTTAACAGCATCTTAAAGACAAACAGCAGTGAAATAATAATGAAAACAATCTAGTCCTGCTGTGTTTATCTGGGGGGGATAAAAAAATAAGAGAGAAAAAAAAAAGGAGCAATAATGAACTTGCTAAACTATTGGGATGATGCCAAGGGGGATCACAGAGCAAGTTAATTTAAGGGTACATTGGACAGGCTGGTGGAAAAGCATGCAAGTACCAAAGTAAGAAAGCAAACACCTTCAAACCTCACAGTCAATGGGTTAGTAGGAAGCCACTTTTCATTTTCTCACTTTCAATTGGCATTATTTTTGACCTCAGTTGGGTTATTTCTTTCCATTTTTTTTCAGGCAGTGCCTGAGGAATTTTCAGCATCTCGGGGCACAGGATCGGGCACTGCCCGACAGCCAGAGTGAAAAAAAATCGACACTGAAATGAATGGTGGCTCCTTTACTTAAAAAGATGCATGGAATAAAAAGAAAAACCCATCAAAAAAAAAAAGGAAAAGAAAAATAAAATGCTTTCTCCATGCTATGGTGGTACATCAAAAACCATTGCTCTACCTTCGCACACTATTTCAGAAAGAGAACTGCACCCTTCTCTGCTACTTCCAACCACTGAGCTCTAGCCAGGTTAGCCACGAACAAAAGGAGAACAGGCACAAAAGAGAGAGTTAGAAGGCACAAAATGTTAAACCAAACCTGCCTGGAAAACGTTAATGGGAGGAATAAATAAAACCCTGCGTGTCTGAAATGCACATTTTAGCAGAAAACACAACTCCCTGCTTGGTGCTCACACTGAAGGGTTTCAAACGGTGCTTGGCACTTTCCCAAAGCTTAGTTAAGGCTCTATAAATAAAAGCAGGGGGGAATATGAACAGCCTTTTCATTAAATTGTCAAAAATCTCGTATTTCCTAATTAAGTTTTCACAGTTTTATAACCGATTACGTCGGATATTCAGCGTAACGTTTCCTGTTTGCTGCCTTGATGAGAAGCACAAAGTCTTCTAATAGAGTGTTGTAAGAGCCTCATCTGGAAGATGCTCTGATTTATAAAAAGCCAAAATTGTGGGTTTCTTTTTTTTTTTTAATGTTATGTTTTAAACTCAAAGCCAGGACATCAACTGAGAGACAACTCAAGAGGTCTGGGCTGACCTGAAGGTTCACAACAAACATTGTTAAGCTCTGCCCATTCCAAGGACTCCTCAGAGCTTACACAGTTTTAACATCCAGCATAATTTGCAGCCTTCTTTGGAAGAATCTCAACTGGAAATTTCAGAGGCATGAGTGGAAACGACAGTAAAATGTACAAATTGTTAATTTATCACGATAAGATGACAAGGCTTAAATTCAGCAAATCGCTCCCACGGCAAATAAGAACAAGTTTCTCCATTAGGAGCAGCATCACACAAATATTAGTCAGGAAATCGGAGGTGATACGTTTTAGGAAGGAAGGGGGAAGTGTTTGCCCTGCCTCACAAGGTTCTCTGCTGTTTGATCTGACATCTGAAGCCTCGTGTGAATTATGATAAACCACAATGTTTGTCACACTCACATCTTGGCCATGGAAGATGAAGATAAATATTAGGAGAGGTTAGTTCTTCCAGTGTCAATTAATTTTCTCTGTTTCTACACATCTAGAGGTTGTTTTAAACCAAATCTACAGACAGAGTGAGACTGGGATGAAGGCCCAGAGTCAACACTGATTGAGAAGTACCTCCATTAACTGATCATCCAGCTTGACTTGCTTTTTCCTTAGTCCTTCATTTTCTGAGCTGGTCTCCAGTTCACGTTCCAGAGAATTCATCTGACTGATCTATCAGAGACAAGAGAAGTTTCCTTAGAAAAAGCAGCAGTGTCTTATTTTATCTGGTTTTTAATTTTTTTCTCCCCAATACTCAAGTCATGAACCATTAAATATGAAGACAATTCAAGACTAAAACCAAACAAACAAACAATGAATGCTTGGACAAATGTGATATCACTTTGCCACAAGGGAATGCCACCCTGCAGATGCACAGGGCACAGTCAGCTCCTTTGAGATAGGGTTTTTTTTAAAAAAAAAAAGAGACAAAAAGCACAAAACTCGGAGGATAAGAATGAAGTTACAGCTTTTGTCACTTCCCCAGCCCAAACTGACCTTCCTGTTTGCAGATGACAGCTCCTTCTGCAGCTGTTCACACTCCCTCTTCAGGCTCAGTTTCTCCTGCTCTATGGCTTTGACGATGCCTGACTGGCTTTGATGCTTTTGGTGCTTTAGGGAAAGGATTGTGGATTCCAGCTGGCGGATCTAAAGAGAAGAACAAGCGTGGAAAGGTGTTCCAGGTGATCCAAAAAAAATCTGATTGCATCCACTTCATCTAAAATACTGAGTACCAATTGATTTGGGACTCTGAATCACAGACTGGTTTGTGTTGGAAGGGACCTTAAAGACCATCTTGTTCCAACCCTGCCATGGAAGGGACACCTTCCACTAGCCCAGGTTGCTCCAAAAGCCTTGTCCAACCTGGCCTTGGACAATTCCAGGGATCCAGGGGCAGCCACAGCTTCTCTGGGCAAATGTGGGGTACTTCTGACATTTGAGCATCTTCTCCCCTTTTTTCCCTTTCCTTCTTTCCCTTCCTCCCCCCCATAATCTGCCTATTACCATGAGCCAAGAAATCACACAAGAAGAATGCTGGGAATATTAAGAATGTTTTCTTAAAAGAAAAAAAAATGAAAGGGTGTTAACTGGGAGTCAGACCAGAATTATCAGGATTTTCTTTTTAAGAAGAGAAATACCCTAAGAGTGCTGTGGAGTCTCCCTTCTCTGGAGATACTCAAAACCTGCCTGGATGTGACCCTGGGCAACCCGCTCTGGATCAAGAGCAGGTGGATGACCTCCAGAACTCCATCCCAACCCCGGCCCTTCTGTGTGATCTGTCCCCTCCTTTCTCCAGTTACCTTCTCCCTGGAGTGAGCCAGGTCTGTTTTAGTGCTCTGCACCTCCCTCTGCAGCCTCTCGTTCTCCTGCCTGAGCAGGCCCTGCTCCCGATCCGGCGGCGGCTGCTCCGGTTCCTCCCAGCGCATCGGCCCCCGCTGGTCCTGCAGCCCTGGGGAAGGCACAGCCCCTTCCAGAACCCGGTTCTTAAGACAGACAGAATTGCAGGGTTAGGCCTTGAAACAAAGAAGCAGATATTTCCTCTGTTCAGGAGGGTTTTTAAGGAGACCTTTGGTGCCTGCAGGCTCTAAAAGTCGCAGGATTCCCGTTTTTCCTCCCAGCCTACGCGCAGTTTTCTCCCAAGAAACCCCAACGTGCAAAGCCCAAGTGCTTCCCTTCACTGAAATCGTGGGTAATAACTCAGTGCAGAACAAGGGCACAGAGTTCAGCACCACACAAAAAAAGGCAGCAATCTGTGCTCTGTTTAGAGCAAAACAGGACTCAGTATTATGTATTACTCAGTTGTAATTTAGTTCCTCTTGTACGATTCTGAAACAGCCTCTTCTCCACGTGGACATCAAATATTCCTTAATTACACGGCAAAGAAGCCAAATTACCAACTGAATCCATAATACCAATCCCAAGACTGCTGTCTACAACCTCCTCCAGTTACAAACCCTCACTGGCTCAGAGAGGCCGGGGTAATTCTCTACCTTTCAAACCTAAGCTGGACTGGAAATCAGATCCTCAGTCGATTAGTTTGTTCATTTTTATAGCTGATAGGTGCAAATTCACACATCACCTACAGAAATGGGGTTTTATTTTTTTGCCAAAAGGTTTCTTTCAGGGAAGGATGGAAAAAAACTCAGATTGACCTTTACACTTAAAATAATAAGTTTTCTAAAAGTCACTTTAAAATCTGCACATTATATACCATATACAATAACTGCAGCACATTATATACCATATACAATAACTGCAGTTATCTTTTGAGGCCCCTGAAGCCCCTTTACCTTTTCAGTGGTGCTCTGCAGCTGCTTGTGCAGCGACACCACCTCTTGCTCCAGGGCTTCCTTCTCCTGCTGCGTCACCCGCAGGTCGGATTTCAGGCGGGACACTTGGAGGTTGGTGCTCTGCAGGGTTTCATCGAGGCTCTGCACCTGCAACGAGCAGCAATCAGCTTTGCTGGGCCAAGATCTCTCGTGTGTGGGCCGGGTGGCACACGTGTTGGGGACCTCTGATGGAAGGAGCGAAGGTACAGCGCTGACAACCCCCTTTGGAAAGGGTAAATTGGAGTTTCTGTCTCCAGCTCCCTGACAGGAGGGGGGAGCCAAGTGGGGGGTCGGGCTCTGCTCCCAGGGAACAAGTGGACATGAGGAAACGGCCTCAAGTTGCACCAGGGGATGTTTAGGTTGGATATTAGGGGAAATTTCCTCATGGAAAGGGTTGTCCAGCCCTGGCACAGCTGCCCAGGGCAGTGGTGGAGTCCCCGTCCCTGGAGGGATTTCAGAGCTGTGTGGATGTGGCACTTGGGGACACTTGGGGTCAGTGGTGGCCTTGGCAGTGCTGGGGAATGGCTGGACAATCTTAGAGGATTTTTCCAGCCTTACAACTCTATAATTCCAAACGATTTTCCAACTTTCTGTTCCAGGTTAGCAGCCATCCACTTTGCATACAGACAGAAGGCTGCATTCAACAGAGACACCTTCCAGCCCTGAACATTTGCTGGGATGTGCTGGAAGAGAAGATTTCCCTTGAATTATTTATTCTTCCCTGGCAGCCCAGGAGTGCTCAGCCAAGCAGCCAGATGCTCACACCCCTCTCTCCTGCACCAGCAGAGCAGGAGCAGAGTTTCTGCAGTATTTTAGGAACAACCAGGCAGGGTGAACTGGCAAAAGTAACTTGGCTGTGGATGCAAAACAGCATCACTTTTTTTTGGGAGAGGAGGGAGGAAAAGTCCCTTGTTCCATTTAAGAGCTTCCTCTTGTCCTTTGAGAGCATCACTTTGCAAGCCCATCAAAGCAGCTCCACACCTTTGCACACATCAGAAGGGGCTTTTAGTGAAAAGAAAGCACCAGGAGAGGTGATCAAAATGCTTTTTAACCGGGGCTATAACAAACACACAAACAAATCACTGTTTTGTACCTTTTCCTGGGAGATGGTGAGCTGTGCTTTCAGTGCCTGACTCTGCTGCTCCCAGGATTTCTGCTCCTGCTTCAAGCTGCCAACTGCACTCTCCAAGCAGCTGACCTGAGCCACCTGCAAGGAGATGACACGGGGAAGCCTCACTCAGGATTTTCCCTCACTCAGTTCGACTTTGAGGGTTAACCCAGAGGGAGTCCCAGCCACGCAGAGCAAGCAGACAAAAAAACCCCCCTTAAGCTCCCAGCCTGAATTTCCACATAACAGGATCGTTATTTACAGCATTGCACATGAGTTCCTCTGCTCAAGTGCAGAGTTACAGTGTGTTAAAGCTGTAAATAAAAGCCCAAGAACACTGTCTCCCTTGTCCTGCTGCAGTATTTATACCCAGGCCTCTCCTCACTGCAACGTTTGGAATTTTCTCCATAATCAAGTTACAGTAAAGCTGTGCTCCAGAATTTAAGCTTTCCTCTCTCAGACCAGCTAGGGGAAAAAAAAATAAAAATCAGGCAGTGGCAATTCAGCCTTTATTTGGCTTGAGAGTAAGGGAAAAAAAAAAGATCCAAAGTAGTTTTATATGTGATGGTGATACATAAAGACACAATAACTTTAAGTGATGTGGATTTGCAGCTCTTTCTTACCTTATCAATACATCTGTTCAGTTCCTCACTCAGGGCTTCTTTCTCCTTCTGCAGCTTCTCATTTTTCGTCATTAAGCTCGAAACTTCATTCTGGAGGTCAGAGAGATCAGGGCACCTGGGCAGCTGTGGAAAAGCAAACCCCTCACAGTTGCAAAACCACGACACAGGGGCAGCCACAGCTTCTCTGGCCAACCTGTGCCAGGGCCTGCCCACCCTCACAGGGAACAATTTCTCCCTAATATTTAATCTAAATGGACAGGTGTTAAAACACATGGAGGGAAAACCACTGTACTCCTGACTTCTGAGCCTTTTCCCAGCTGAGCACTCTGCCTTCTCCCAGGCTCTCCTGCCTTCCCTCACTCCATCTCCTGCCTGTAATTCCATCCAGCCACAAGTCACTCATTACTGAACAGGCCTCAGCTGCTTTTGCTTTTTAAGACCATTACCTACTCTGAGCATTGGGTGTCTCAAAAAATGAGTGGTTTGCCCTGCCCAGAAAATGGCTTTGTGGAGCCCTGATCAGGGAGGTGGCTCATTTGTAGCCTTCATTATCTGTGTTTATTAGCATATGATTACAGCCAGTTGAACTGTGCTTACACAGGAGATAACTGAGCCCTCCAGGAAATTATCTCCACCCCTTATCTCCAGATGGATTTAGCAACGGGAATCCTCTCTGAGAGGACATTCTGGAAGAGCTCAGCCCTTAAATGGATATCACCAATTACATAGGGAAATGTTCTCCCGTGGATCCCATTTGCCCTCTCTATTCCCTGATCAGAGCTTTAAATCTTTGTGCTTAGCAAAGCTTCTCCCTGTAGATCCACCACTCCCCCCAAAAAAACAAATCTTTTGGAAAAGCCTAAGTGAACCCAACTTTATTTGAACAACTGTGCATTGTTTCAGTGACACTGCTTCAAGAGGAGTCACATTCCCTTACTTTTATGACCTTTCTTTAAGGAAATGAACTTTTCTCAACCCAGAGATGGTGAGAATTATCTGACAGCACTCAAATGGAATCACAAAGTGGTTTGGGTTGGAAGGGATCTTACAGCCCATCCCATTCCACCAGGGACACTTTCCACTAGCCCAGGTTGCTCCAACCTGGCCAACCTGGCCTTGGACACTTCCAGGGATGGGGTAGCCACAGCTCCTCTGAGCAATAGGATGCCATCCATACCTGTTTTGTCTTCTCCAGCTCCTGCTTGAGGATGTGGTTCTCCTGCTCCATCAGATGAGCTTGGACCTTCATCTTGGACACCTCCATCTCCAAAGACGACACCAGATTTGAGGACTGCAAGAAGAAAAGGGCTCAGATTTCAATTCAGGAGACTCACAGAGCAAAGGGCCAAGCAGAGGATGCTGCAGCCAGTGAGAGTGGATAGAGCTGGGATGGCACTGGATGAACTCAGCCATGCTGGGGAGTGCAGGGAAATATTTGGCATCATTTTCAAGGCCAGCCTGCACACTTTTACCTCCTGGCTTTTGGCTGCTGCCAGGCTTTCCTTCCTGCCCCTGAACTTAGCAAAGTTCAGCTCTGAACCCCCCCCACCCCCATCCCAAGACAGGGATGCCCATTCCAATTGGAAGTCCAATTGTCCCAGTATAATCCTGTACCTTTATTTTGGAGTTTTCCAGTTCCTGTTTCAGTACCAGTCTCTCCTTTTCCCATTCTTCCAGGGTACACTTTCCCTCTTCCCTCTCCTTTTGCTCCAGCACCCTTGCCAGCTGCTGATTAAGATCCTGCACATCTGCCTGATTTTTGGAGTTCCTCTGGCTCAGTTCTGTATTTTCAGAGTCCAGCTGTTGATTCCTGGTCTTCAGATCTGCCACCTGAGGTGGGGGGGGGACAGCATGGAATGAGATCTTTAACATCTCCTTTCTATTGGGGTGATTAAAGATGTGCCAAGTGTCACTCCAGCAGTGACTCTGACCAGTTAATTGGCCTTAATTGGGCCAGTTATATCAGTCACCCAACACAGCACCCTTTGCCACACTGATGTGGATTTTGAGGGCTGTCCTAGGAGGTTATTCCAAGAAGAATTTCCCTCAGCAATACTGAGAGGGGGGCATGAATGTAAAAGCTACTTAAACCTTCTAGTTTGGCCAGCAGAACAAACCACCCTTAAAATAAAAGCAGCAATCCCACAGATAACAACAGCTGGCAGCATTCCTGGACCCAGGCAGCTGGGAAACAAGCAGAGGCTGAGTCACATCATCTCCATTTCCCATCATATTCCATTTGCTGCTGCAAAGCATTGCCCACAAAGGCTGCAAACCAAAGATTTAAACTTTGTGTTTCTATGAAATAAACTTTTCCAAGTTGACTTTGGAAAGGGCTGCCCGTGAGCTGGATAATTACAGCTGTTAAATCTTCTGAGCAGGTCAAACAAGCCTCAAAGCAATCCCAGGGAGATAATAAGGACAGTTATCAAAGTTTAAATTTATAAAATGGTGGTTTTCTGCCAACTTTCTAACCACCCAAGGAGCAGTTTTTATGCAGTGATGGTTTCTAGAGAGAAGGTTCTGGGCTCTGAGCACCCACCTGCTTTTTCAGGTTCTCAACCATCTTCTGTACAGCCACTTTCTCCTTCCTCACGGCCTCTATCTTTTGCCTAAGGAAAAATAAAAGCTCAAAAACGTTAAAATCACTTGTTATTATATTAATTAAGATAGGACAAGAGGACACAGCCTCAAATTGTGTAGTGGTTGGATACCAGGAAAAATTCCTTCACTGAAGGGCTTGTCAAGCCCTGCCACAGCCTGCCCAGGGGAGTGGTGAAGTCCCCATCCCTGGAAGTGCTCCAAAAACACATGGATGTGGCACCTGGGGACAAGGTTTAGTGGTGGACCTGGCAGTGCTGGGCTAATGGGTTGGACCTGATGACACCTTGGAGGTCTTTTCCAACCTTAATGATTCCACCGTTCTAAGAACGGGCTGTTTTATTTTAACATCGCCAGAAATGCCAGTTCTGGATATTTATTTATTTACTGCTCAGCATCACTGCTTTGAGTAAGCTTGGCAGGAACTCAATCCCTCAAGGTGCCCCATGAAGGTCTTTATTCTAGAGAAGGGAAGAACAATCCCAGGATCACGGATGGTTCTGCGCTTCTCAGAGACCAAATGACTGGAAGGATCTGCCACGTGCACCCTCCCCTGCCTTTGCTGGAGCACAAATAACGGCATCAGGTCAGCTCCTAAGCAGTTCCTGTGCCTGTGTGTGTTACTGGGTCACCTCAATGCCTAAAGCTAAATCCTGGCTGCCAGGAATGGGCAGGGAAAAGGATGAGGAACAGCCTTTCCAACAGCCCATTTGTAGAATATCCCACCCATGAGGGAGCTCGGAGAGGAGGGATAAACCCACTCTACTGCATCAACAGCCTGAGGGCACCACGGGGTACGTGCCCCTCAGGGAATTCTCACCTCATTTCCTCCCTGGATCCGTTGAGCTCCCTCAGTTTGAGGCTGGAAGCGCTCCCTTCCTCGTTCAGCAAAGTCACTTCGTTCTTCAGGACGGCGTTTTCTTCCCGGAGCTTCTCGGCCTCGCACCTGGGGTGGAGAGAGGAGCCGATGAGAGCAGTTCCTGCCTAACGAACATCCAGGGAGGAAAAAACGTCCCCCAGGCCTGGGATACCTGTAATGCTTCAAAATAAAGCTGCAGCAGACTCGTTTAAAGTATAAATGGTATATTCACATCTCACATTTCTTCAGTAAGAGCGCTCCCCGGTTGGTTAAAAAAGGGGGCTTTTTTTGGCATGTTTTTGTACAGTTAAAAAAATCTAAAAAGCTTCTGTATCTTTCGGTCCTTAAGTTACAAATAACTTCACACCACAGTATGCAGATTGCCAGGAGAGCAAGTTGTTTTCTCCAACAGGAACTCAGAATTCTGGGAACTGCACTGATGGAAAGGGTCTTTTCTGTCCTCAGGCGACTGTACAGAAATAACTTAGCCACGGCACAGCACCTGAAAGAACAATTTCCTGCAGGAAGCTGGTGCTGAAAAATAATTAAGCCGCTTGTAGCCACTTTATCCATTAAAAAAAAACAAAACACCACCTTGCTGAAATACAGCAGTTACAAACAAGTAAGTAAAACCTATGATATTCTCTGTGTTATAATGGTATTTACCACATCAAACACCTCACTGGGGAAAAAAATTAAAAGTCACTGTAATTCTCTTGTATTGGTTTAAATATTGAGGGAAAACAGAAGCCCTTTTGGCATTTCAAAGTACCGTAATTTTCTAAGGTTAAAGTGAAATGCTGCGAAAAACGGGAGCGATTTCAGCATTCCCCGCGACTCTCGGGACTAGGAGGGAACAAACGGAGCGAGGTGAAATTAGTACAAGCTAAACAGCGTTCTGGAAGCGTTACCACGGATTTTGGGCACGGAAACACGGGGGTTTGATGAGCTACACGCTGCGATGGTGACCACATCCACGGGACAGCTCGGCAGGTCGCTCCCGGTCTCACCACTCGGGTTAGGTCGTGGTCAGGGAGAGAAGCCACACGCATTCACTTATTTATGTATTCACGTGTTCCAACGGTGGTTATCCAGGATTAGAGGAGTTAGGAGTCCGTGGCACTGACTGCTACTCGAGAGTTAGACTAAGAGTGGTTAATAAGGCAGGAGCCGTGCGGAGCGCCAGGCGGGATCGGGGTTAGTGCGGCTACGGCGCGTCGGGTTAGCGGCGCCGCGAGGCTACGTTACCTCAGGAGATCGACCTTCTGCTGCAGCTCAGTGCACGTGCTCTGCAGGCCCTGCGTCACCGCGCTCCTCTCCTCGCCCTCGCAGTTTGGGACCCCCGGAGCAGCCGCTCTCTCCTCCTGGTCGGGCTCCCGCGGCTCCCTCTTTTCCGCCAACGCTCCTCTCGCCGCACCGTCGCTTCGGGAATCGTCTCGCTGACCTGGGAACGCTGGGGGATGTTCTTCCTGCTTCCCATCTCCTGTGTCACTGTGCAGATCTGTGCTTCCTTGAGGGCTTTGTTCTTGGACACCTTCCAGTTCTGTGATGTTTTGGAGGAGCTCTGTGTTTTCCTCCTTGAACTTGACGCTTTCCAGCTCGCTTTCTTCCCGTCTGCAATGAAGGCTTCTCAGCCTTTGCAGGTTGTCTTCTAACACTTTATTCCTTTCAATTAACTCTATCACTTCAGCTTTCAGATCCTCATTTTCCACCTGAATTTCTTCCTGTAGTGACAGAAGCTCAGCCTGTGCCATGGATCTGTCTTCCAACTCTTCGACCCTTTCCCAAAGCTGAGCTATAACGCTCTTCAGGTCGCCACTTGTTGATCCAGGAGCATGATCCAACAGGGAAGAGGTTTCACTCAGTTCTTCAGCCTTTTCAAGCTCAACCTGCAGCTTCAAAGCATCAGAAACAAACCCTTTATTTTTGGGAGCTATTCTGCCATTTAGCAGAGGAACCTTCTGCAGTTTAACATCGTTGGGCAGCGTTTTTGCTCCAGGAACTTTCTCGAGATCCCTCTTTTTTGGCAGCAGAGGCACCCACGAAGGCAGCTCTTGGTCCCTATCACAATCCTCACTGCCATCAGCATCCTGAGCTGCTTCACTTCCTTGTATCCAACGTCCCTGTGCCCTGAGCGTGTTGTCACCCGCTCCGACTTTCGCACGTCCTTCCTCCAAATCTGAATCCACCTCTGTCAGATCTTCCAGGTCTGTACTATCAGCCTCCAAAGGCAGAAGGACATTGGAATCCATTCCCTTCTCTGCATCTTGACAATCACTGGGCAGCCCTTCAAAACTGGGATCTGTTCCCTCTGGTTCTGAGCCGGAGTCGGAGCAGCCGGGACTGGGAGGTCGTTCCCGCTCCGCAGCTTGGAGCCGGTGCCGCAGCCTGAGGATCTGCGCAGCCATCCTGACATTCTCCTTCACAGCCTGCTCATGCACCTTCTGCAGGTTTTGGAGAACCTCTGCATCATCCCCCAGAGCTGCTGTACCAGGGCAAGAAGCGATTTTGCTCTTGGCTTCTGCGTACTCGCTCTCCAGGGCCCTGTAGTGGCTCCGCAGGGCGGAAAAGCTACGCGCCTCCCACTGCAGTTTCTGGATTTTCCCTCGAAGGGCTGAGATTTCCAAGCTCATCTCTGCCTTTTCTGTCTCTGCCCTCGCACAAATGTCTTTGTTTAAACTCTCCAGAGCAAGAAGTCTGGAGTTGAGCTCCTCTTTCTCCTGCTTATACTCGCTGTCCAGTCTCTCCAGCTTCTGCCTGACCAGCTTCCCATTTTCCTCCACCATGGATATTAACTCATCTTTGTCCCTTAGCTCTTTTTCATGGTCGTTTTGGAGCTGGGCTATTTTCCCACTCAGCTTTTCCTCCTGCTCCTCGGCAGCGCTCCTCAGGTCTCGCAGCTCCTTCTCCAGCTGCTCCCTCTCGCACACCAGCTTGTTCACCTCCTCCTTGAAGTTCTTCTCCAGCAGATCCCTCTCCTGGCTCAGGGCAGAAGAAACAGCCTTCTCATTCGCCAGGCTTTCCTTCAGGTGCTCGTGGGCTTCAGCCACCTCCTGAGCCATTTCATCCCTCTCGAACTCCCACTGGGATTTCTCCTCCCTCCGCTGCTCGGCGAGTTCACGCAGCTCCCGCTGGTACCGACCTTCCAGGCTCTGCAGGGTTTCTTCATACTTGCTCACAAGTGTTTGTGTGTCCACAGAAAACTGGCTTTGTGCATGAGAGGCTCTTCTGTTATAGTCACTTGCCATTTTATTCCTAAACGTGGTTAATATAAAATATTACTGAGCTTTGGGCGGCCTCAAAGAGATTCAAAAATGGCTTTTTGAATAAAACGAGCTGGAAAAATCCCTTTTTCACTGAGTTTTGCACTATTGCACGGGTGTTTCTGAGAGCTAAAGTTAAAACTGAGGCTATTTGGTGAAACTTCAAAAAGGAAAAGGTTTGGAAAAGTGTAACAACTCCTGAAATGTCCTCAGAAATGGTTTCATGGGCACTGTGTGCCCCTTTTGTTCCTGTGCTCAGATTTGGGGGGGGTAGATGTTTTTACCCTCATCTCCCTCATCACCCCAGGATGGTTTCAGTTGCTTTTGACGTGCAATGTTGGCTAAAAAAAAAGCATTTCCCAGCCATCCCTTTCCTTCTTCAGCAAAGAACTCTGAAACCCCAAATGTTTTAGGAGGATTTGTAAAGCCCAGGGATCCTGAACAGACCCCAAGTTATTCACGCCTGGTTGTGCTTCAACACCATCGCTGCCTCTGGGCAAGCTAAAAATCAACATAAACATCTGCTTGAGAAAGGTCAGGAGGAAGAAAAACCCCTGGTGAGCAGCCCAGCGCCGTGGAACAGAACAGGGAACAGCAGCGTGCGGTCAGAACGCTCGGAATTAAACGTCACGGGTTCATCTGCACCGGGCCCGGCTTGGCCACCACACCACGACCATCCCCACCCACCAGACACTCACCTCTCCTCCTCCAGCTGCTGCTCGTGCTTCCTCAGCAGCTCCTGCTGCAGCTCTTCCTTCTCCAGGGCGTGCACCTCCGCCAGCCTCTTCAGCTGCTCGTGGAAGCCGCGCTCCAGCTCTCCCTTCTCCTCCCGCAGCGTCCGCACCAGGACTCGCGTCTTCTCCTCCGCCCAGACGCCGTTTTGGATCAGCTCTTCCCGCTCCCGACCGAACTTCTCGTTCAGCTGCTCTAGCCTGGCTCTGACGTCCTGCTCGTGCTCCTGCCTCAGCAGCTCCTGCAGGTTGGCCTTTTCCTCCTCGAAGCGCATCTGCAGTGTGTTTTTCTCATCGCTGTGTTTGCGGTCGAGCTCCTCCTGCTGCTCCCTGAGCGCTGCCGCCTCTCCCTGCAGCTCTGTTATCTGAGTTCTGAGGCCGGTGATCTGCTTTTCCATGGCATTCATCTCTTGGGTGTGCTTCTTCCTCAGGTCCTCTTGCTCCTTCTCCCAGTGGGCTTTTGTCTCGTCCAGCTGCTTTTCATAATGGCTCACCTACGAGAGGAGAACAGGTTGGGTTAATTAATTTCCCACAGAATATTCTACAGAGATGTTTTCCCCTCAATATTTCCATATTGTAGTTTTATATATACACTTTACTGAACACTTTGATTTACACATCAGTATCTCATATTGATTTCCCCTGCAAAGCTTTGTTTATTTTTGTTTATATTTTAATTATCAGAGAGTCCCAGAACGATTTGGGTGGGAAAGGACCTTAAAGACCATCTCATTCCAGCACTTACCGTGTCTTCAAGCTCCTGTTTGAGGTGATAGAGATCCCTGTGATGTTGCTCCTTCATTTGCTCAATGGCCATTTCTGCCTCTATGCTCATATTTAACGGGTTACAGTCTTCTGAACCAAGTCCTTTAGAAATAAAAATCAGATAGTAATAATTTATATCAGTATAAAAATGTTACTTACATACTATATAAATATAAATAATTCTCATGTACTATATAAATATATATATATAATTCTCTACAGAATTATTTCATCCATTTAAATTTGTTTGGGCAGCTACTTGCAGCTCTCAGATTCCCACCGCATGCACAGACAAGTGACTGCAAATATTAATTTTGGCTTTAAACATCACCCAGCAGCCATATTCCAAATGAACATCAAATGTCAAAACAGAGGTGGTGATCAAGTCTCACTGGGGAAGGTTTTTATGGAACTGCCTCCAAGATGTTACCATAAACCCCTGCAACACAGACCTTGGTCCTGCAGGAGCTGTTCTTTACCTTGGTCAGGCTCGATCCCGCTGTTGCCGTGACTCTTCATGTCGATCTCAAACTCTTCCGACAGGGAATTTTTCAGGGAAGGCCTGAGCACTTTGCCCTGGGCCCGGTACTCCTCCAGCTCCGAGTGCAGCTCATCAATCTGGTCCTGCAGCTCCTGAGGGGGAGGAAAAGGAAATCTGAGTGGAAGGAACCAAAGCAGCTGAGCTTCCAACCCATCAACCCATTCCCACTTAGGTGGGAATTACAGTAGGGAAAGACTTGTCAATAATCCACCGTGCCACAGTCATCCTATCAGTGAAACAATGAGGGGGAATGGCTTCCCACTGCCAGAGGGAAGGGAGAGATGGGATATTGGGAAGGAATTCCTGGCTGGGAGGGTGGGCAGGCCCTGGCACAGGTTGCCCAGAGAAGCTGTGGTTGCTCCTGGATCCCTGGAAGTGTCCAAGGCCAGGTTGGACGGGGCTTGGAGCACCCTGGGCTGGTGGAAGGTTTCCCTGCCCATGGCAGGGGGTGGAATGAGATGGGCTTTAAGGGCCCTTCCAACCCAAACCATCCTGGGATTCTGTGATGATTCTGTGATGCAAAATTCCCAAAGGTGAAAGTATATTGTGCTCCAGGCATCTTTCACTTGATTCCTTCTTCCTGTGACCTTTTACTAAAAACAGTAGGAACCTTTACAAACAGCCAAGAAATACCTCCTCAAACACCATCTACTTGGGGGGGGGGGAACCAAGAAATCAGAAGCAAAAGATCAAATCAGGAATGAGATCCCCTCATTACTACATTTACCATCTGGCACTTCTGCCCCTCTGCCAGCAGA
The DNA here is from genome assembly GCA_013399735.1 of Tyrannus savana. Taxonomy (NCBI): domain Eukaryota; kingdom Metazoa; phylum Chordata; class Aves; order Passeriformes; family Tyrannidae; genus Tyrannus; species Tyrannus savana. Next base: position 59,221 of record VXAW01010114.1, on the reverse strand, counting down.
ACATCCCGAGTGTTTGTGCCAAATGCCGTGCACTCCACTCCATGAACAGCAGTTATTGAGGGAAATAAATCCCTGAATGTGCAAACACAGAACTCTGCAGAGCTGAAAGGCTCAGAAAGCGAACCTTGGGTAGTGATTTCTATCTGCCCTACTCAAAAATAGAGGAATCAGCTGAGTATCAGGAAGTCTCAACACAACACCTATTCCTAGACAATTTTCGCTTGTAAACTGTGACTTCCCAAGAGAGCTGTTTCTGATCAGACAGCCTTGGGTCAAGGCAGCCCTTTATTAAATGAAAAGGACCGTGCAGAACAGATCATAGAACCACAAAATACAAGGCTGGTTTGGGTTGGAAGGGACCTGTAAGCCCATCTTGTTCCATCTCCTGCCATGGGCAGGGACTCCTTCCACTAGCCCAGGTTGCTCCAAGCCCTGTCCAACCTGGCCTTGGACACTTCCAGGGATCCAGGGGCAGCCACAGCTCCTCTGGGCAACAGATGAGGTGGTACCACTGCAGGCATCAGAAAGTAGGCGTGTAAAAATCGATAAATCTGCAGGCTCACCTTGAAGAAGTTTTTTAGCCGCATAAGATTTGTTGGGGGCAGGGGGGGAGAAGACAAACTTTCCATGCTCAGTTTCATTTTAATAAGATACCAGTGGTTTGGAAAACAGCAAGATGTGGATGTATCTGATTTCTGCTGCAAGTTCCTGCAACTCTGACTTCATAGGGCTCCACAGACCCTTTCCCAAGCCCAACTTTGGGGCACCTCCTCCTCTTCAGCTCAGCCTGTTGCCTCCGTGGGAAGAGCTTTCCAAGCCCCTCTGTGTTGCTGTTTGCAGTAAGGATGTGGCACCTGGGGACGTGGGTTAGTGGTGGCCTTGGCAGTGCTGGGGGTAGGGTTGGGTTTTTCCAACCTAAATGATCCTGTGATAGCCTGGGTGCAGAAGGGGGTCAGGTCTCAGCTTTGGGCTCCACTTACTCTGCACTGCTGCTCGTACTCGCTCTTGATCTGGGCCAGTCTCTCCTCCTGCAGGAAAAACTCTGCACTGTTGGGGTCCAGGTCACCAAACTGAAACACAGGAATGGGATCCAGTTGCTCACCCACCAACCAGCCCTGCTCAGCCCAGCGTGGATGCCGTTCCCACAGCCTATGCCCCCTCCCCTCCTATTTCTCATTTTACATAAAGAAACTATTTCCCTGCTAGGGGGGAAACAATGAGCAACCTCCCTCAAAACACTGCCTGCCAGCACAGTTCTCGTGCTCCCTCTGATTTCAGTTTTCCAGTTTAGCATAGGCACACCTCTGGGCAATAAATAATCCCCAACTTCCAAGAAGTCTGGAGAACGGATGCTGGGTGGGAATCCCAGAGTATGAACGTTTGTCTATGGATGCACAGACTCAAATGCCTTTGGAGAAGCTGATATTCTGATGAGTTTAAAAGTAACACAGCCATGCTCAGCCTTTCACCTTGATTTTCACATCATTTCAGCAGAGGTGCCATATAATACCTAACTCCTCAAGGATCCACTTCCCTGGAAAAGACCTGCATGTTATCCAAAATTTGGCACTGAGGGGAAAAAAAAAAATCCCTGCAGATCTGCAGGATGATTGCTGCATTCTAAAGCTTCCTACTTTAATTAGAGTAAAATTACAGTTAAGGTGGAGCATCTTTAATTCCTGTAGCTGGAAGGCAATCCACGTCACCGAGGCAGGTCCCACCTGGATAAGGACCCCAGGAGCCTGTGGCTGTCAGTTCAACTGGCACCTCGGATGTAGGAACTGAAAAAGGGATTTAAATCTGGAATCCCAGCGGGAAAAGGAGGGTCTACCTTCTCAGCCAGGACGTTTTCCAAGTTCCTCTGCAGTTTGCTTGCCAAACTTTCGCACTCAGCCAGTTTTTCTCCCGTTTCCAGTAGCTCGCTCTCCAGGCGGGTGTTCTCCTGGGCCAAACAAAAACACCCCCCCCAAACAAGAGCCTCAGCATTTGGAGGAGGAAAATAAAAGCTTGTGTTAACTCATTCAAAAAAAAAAAAGAGTTACTACTCCCAGTCAAGCTGGAGCATGACACTGCTCCAAGCTTCAGCCAAAGATGGGAATTATGAATCCACGTGCGCACAACCCACTCCTGCCACAGCAAGTGTGAACACTGGATTTGTGCAAAGGATCAAAAGGCATAATAGCGAGTTTGCTTTAGATGTTTGGGGCTTTTTTAAATTTGTTTTTAAAGCAGCATTTTAACCACTGTCAAGGTGTTTTATCTCCTGGCTGGACGGAAAAAGATCCAGCAAGGCAGCCGTGCACACACGGGCTCTGCACTTGATGGCAGCAGAGATACGAATTGGAGCCTGAAGAATCCAAGGAACAGCCCATGGAGGTGACCCAAAAACTGATTCTCACAGACACACGTCTATCTTGCTGCTTCAACTCCTTTTGGTCAGCCCAACACACACACCATAAAACACATCCTCTCCCCAGGCATCGCTCCCTGCTCAGGGCATCCCTCCCTTCCAGGGAAAACCCCGACTCTCGGGTTCCCCGTTACCTTCAGGGCCAGGGCCAGGCGGTCCCGGATGTAATTCTCATCCGTCTTCAGCTTTTCAATCTCCTGCTCCAGCTCCAGCCTCTGTTTGCTGGCCTGCTGCAGGATCTGCTCCCGCTCTCTGCGCAGCTCGTTCTTCAGAGCCGCGATTCGCTCCTTGTACTCCTCGTCCAGCTTCCTGCGAAGGCACCGGGGGCGAGAAGAGCTTGTCAGAAGAAGAAGGAGGTGGCAAACACTGCTGGGGGTGAAGGCACTACCTGTGCCTGGAGCAGGGGAGGGCTGGTTTGGGACACCACACCTGAGGTTGTACTCGTTGCGGCGCTCGATCGCAGCGTGGTGATCGTCCACTTCCGAGGCCATCAGGGATTTCAGCTTCTCGGCCTTCTCCAAGTCCGAACGCAGCTTCTCCTTCTCCCTGGCCACTTGGTCAAACCTCTCCCTAGGGGGAAGCAGAGGCAGCCTGGGTTAAGGTCACCACTCGCTGTTCCCCCAGAGGTTTTCTGGGGGAGAAGAACAGCTCGGAAAGCTCCCCACGGGTCTTATCAGCTGTATTTAGTCACTAGATTTGAACTTGCACCCACAGCTCCAGACATGTCTTAACATCCCCATAGGTCCTGATACTTCAAGCTTCCCAAATTCATTAAATTTTGGAATAATTTGGTTGGAAAGAACCTTAAAGATCATCCAGTTCCACCCCCTGCCATGGGCAGGGACACCTTCCACCAGCCCAGGTTGCTCCAAGCCCCGTCCAACCTGGCCTTGGACACTTCCAGGGATCCAGGGGCAGCCACAGCTTCTCTGCCCAACCTGTGCCAGGGCCTGCCCACCCTCCCAGGGAAGAATTCCTTCCCAATATCCTATCTAACCCTGCCCTCTGGCAGTGGGAGGACATTCCCCCTTGTCCTGTCCCTCCAGGCCTTCATCCCAAGTCCCTCTCCAGCTCTCCTGGAGCCCCTTTAGACACTGGAAGGGGTCTAAGGTTTCCCTGGAGCTTTCTCTTCTCCAGGCTGAACACCCCCAGCCCTTCCAGCCCATCATATCTGAGTATGAATATTCTGAATCTCTAAACTATTCAAAGGTTTGCAGCACAAACAAAACACCCCAAACAGCTGGAGCTCAGGTGCGTGGCAGATGGATGCAACAATCACAACAGGAGTGAATCCACACAAAACTGAGGGTGCAGTGTTTTAATCCAGGGTCTCCAAAGTGGGGTGGACAAGATGATCAGTTGGTGTGTGGGAAGATTTGAGCTTCAGTAATACATATATATAAGTTATAAATTAATAAATATACATACAGGGAAACGTTTCCCATCTCCCACACTCTCTCAACAGAGAAACCTGCATGGCAGGTCCAGTGGAAAGTCAAACTGTGTTGACTTTCTAATGAAAAAAGGGGGGTTGCACAGTGACTTTGTACCTGCCCCTCATGGTTTTCACAGGAGAAAAGCTCTGGGATGCAAGAAATCAGTTTGGATTAAGGGTACTGATAAACTGCACCAGCTTCTGTCCTATGCTGTGCATTCTTTAGCCATCCACGACCACTGGGGGAGAGCAGTGACCACTTCCAGACTGGGAACAACATCCTGCTTTCATTTTTTTTCATTTTTCAACTATATTTTTCTGCAATCCTTGGTGTTTAAAAAAAAAAAACAAACAAAAAAAAAAGAGACAGCTGGAATTTTGGGAGCAATCTAAGAGAGAACTGAGCCTTCCAGTGCCACGTCCACACCACCAGTCCTCAGCTGCCCCTTCAGCTCCTGCTCGGCCTGACGGAGCAGCGCATCGGGCGATGCCCGTGACTCACAGGAGGTGCCTGATCTCCGTCTTGAAGCTCGCCAGGGCTGCCTGGTGGACCCCATTCTTGGTGATCAGGAGCTCGTTCTCCAGTGCCAGCGTCAGCTCCGTCAGGTTCACCTTCCCATCCAAGCTGAAGTCCAAAGCCTGCAGAAGCAACGCGTGGTTAGAGCGGAACGAGCTTCCCTGCCCCGCGGGGAGCCCGGAGATGCTCGGATGTGGAGTGACAGGATGAGATGAGGAGGCTCGGAGGAGATCTTGGCTCGCTAATTAATCTGTCACAAACAGCCCCCCGAGGCAATAAACCAGACATCTCTGCCACCTCCCGGCGTTCCGGAGCCGCTGCCAGCCGGGGAGATGGGAAGTGTCCTGGCTGAGCTGCAGGACCGACAGGAAATTAAGCCCAGGCCTGATGAAATGGCACTAATTCTCCAGAGGATCTAACGACACCAGCCTTCCTGAACAGCAACTGCTGCAGCACAGTGGTGGGAGATGCTGATACTGAACAGAACCAGCAACACAAAAGCAGGAAGGATTTGACGGCGAGGATCTCACCTCTGAGAAAGCGAGTTATCAGCAACTGCTGGGAATTTTATGGAATCCCAGAGGGGTTTGGTTGGAAGGGACCACCTTAAAGATGGTCTCATTTTAAGCCCTCTGCCACAGGCAGGGACACACCTTCCACTGGACCAGGTTGCTCCAAGCCCTGTCCAACCCGACCTTGAAGAAAGGCCTTTCCTTTTGTATTCCAAACTCACATGGATGTGGCACTTGAGGACATATTTTAGTGGTGAACAGGCAGTTGACGGTTGGACTCGATTTTGGAAGTCTTTTCCAACTTAAATGACCTCCTAATTCAATCTAACTCTGCAGCAGAACAAAGCAAAGTACTTGTGGTGGGGTTGAAACACTGCAGACACCGGAGAAACCACCCCAGTGGCACCAGGAACAAAGGGAGTTGCCAGTGGAGAACAACAAGCAGAAGAGAAGGTAAAAGTGGACACACAAGCCTGGTGAAGGTGGTCCCAACATTCTCAAGCTGTCCTATGTGAGCCCAGGCTACAAGTGAGTTTTAAAGCCTGAGCAATGACAGGGGTTACTACAGCCTGGGTGTTCAACATCCACATGGACATTCAGAGTCAAGGGAATCACAGAGTCAGCATTGCTGGGAGGGTCTCAAAACAGAGACCACCACAGGAAATTATCTTCTCCCATCCACAGCTTCTAGGGAGATGGACAGGGATGGGGTTTATTCAGGCATCTGATATGCACCCCCATCACCCTTTTACTCTCTCTGACACAACACTAAGGACTGGGCAGGGTTTCAAGTGCTGTCCTCCACCTCAGCACCAGCAATAATTCAGGTCACCCAGTGCTGAGAGGTGCAGCTATTGAGGGAGGGGAAGGAATTAAATTGCTTTCTAACAAATATAGGTGACCTCTTTGAGCTAGGCTAGAAATCACAGTGTATTTTTATCATTAGCTTCCATCTCTGCGGGATGCACCATAAAGGAAATTATTGGAAACTTCACAGAACTGTCGTCACCTGCACTGGGGATTTTTATAGGATCATAGAATGGCTTGGGTTGGAAGGAGCCATAATCATCATCCCCTTGCAACCCTGCCATGAGCAAGGACACCTTCCACTAGCCCAGGTTGCTCCAAGCCCCATCCAACCTGGCCTTGGACACTTCCAGGGATGGGGCAGCTTCTCTGGGAAGTTTTTAACAGGAAAAAAACCCCAGGGATTTCAGAAGGGAAAAAAAAAAACAATTCAGTTACAATCCAGCATCCACCACTGGGGGGAAAAAAAAAACCAACACATCCAAGGGGTGGGATGGAGCCGGTGGTTACCTTCAGGATCTCCTGGCTGTTCTCTATGCCCTCCTGGTGCCAGCAGTCGAGGACCCCCTCCACGCAGCCGTATCCCATCCCGTCATCCAGGCTGGAGAAGAGGGAGAAGCCGATGGTGCTGGGCATGGCCGAGGGGGTGGTCGTGCGGCGCCCGCTCTCGTCGAAGGACTGCCGGGAGAGGGTGAGGGTGTGACGGGGCACGGGCAGCGCCAGGCATCTGGTCCACCCCGTGCCCACAGGGGCTTATAAATGTAATTTCCCTACTCCGGGAGATTAAGGATTAAGGCCTGGTTTTCCCTCGCTGCCAAGCAAACCCCCAGTGGGAGCACTCCCGCTGACCTCACGGCACCGCGGCACAACCAGGCACTTGGGATTTAAGCTAAAGCCAAGGAGGAGCAGTCTCAGAGCTGTCCCCAGGGCTCCACAAGTGCTCATTTTCAGTTTTGGGTGTCACCTCCCCTAAAAAGGCCGCAGGGAGAACATGCAGAGGTGCTCTGGGCATAGCCTTCAGCTGCCAGGAAAAGGCAGGGAGAAAATTTCAAACTCTCTCTCAGAAAATAAATAACAATTGGAGAAGAGATGTGGGACCTGCATGTCCATGGCCCCCAGCCTAGCCTGGGTATCACTTCCCCCTGCACCCACTTTATACTGGATGCCCCATCCCTGGAAGTGCCCAAGGCCAGGTTAGATGAACTTGGAGCAACCTGGGCTAGTGGAAGGTGTCCCTGCCCATGGCAGGGGGAGGAATGAGATGGTTTTTAAGGTCCCTTCCAACTCAAACCATTCTGGAATTCTACACCTCTACAACCATTTATTTACTGCACTTCACAGGTTGCCAGAGCCACCTGCCCCTTCACCATGAGGGTGTTTTCTGCTTCATCTCCCCCCACCAACCCTCCCCAAAGAAGTTTTTTCTGAGAGAGGACTTGAAATCTGCTTTTGGAGCAGCTCCCTGTCACCACCTCCTGCCTCCACGGGGCAGGGGGACGCTCACAGGGTGAAATGATGAGGAAGAGGAGGAGACAGGCTAAGTGGGATTTGTTCAGGGCTTCTCCCCCTCCTTTTCTCCCAGGATCCCCCTCAGTTCCTCACCTGCATGGAGAGGTGCCGTTTCAGCTGTCGGTACGGAGTGGACGCCGAGGGCGTCAGCGACTTCCCGTTTTTAATCAGCCCATAGAAGAAATCCTCCACACTCATGGTCCCATCTTGCTCCAGGTTGTGGAGCACCTCTTCAAGCACCTGCAAGGAGACAGAGATCACACCTTTCAGCAAACCAGCACGGTGACAATCTGGCACACAGAGGAAACATCCTATTCCCAAGGCTCTAAAAACAGCAAAGCAGGAGTTACCCGGCACCACATCACCCAGTGCTGGTACAGCAACCTCCACATGGAAAACTGCAGACACAGACACCACGAGAAACAGCTCGATGACCATCTTGGAGCCTCTATTTAATGAGGCAGCATGAAATAAAAGCCTCATATCATTCTGCTCCCTAGGCAGGGTGACCTCAGGAATTCAGCACAATGCACTGAGATGCCAAACCCGCAGCAGCTTGAAGTGACCAGGCAAAAAAACCACAGTAAGACACTGCAAGGTTATAATAAATTTGTTTTATGCTTCAGGGCGTGCTGCTTTCTGAAGAGCAGGACCGGAGATGTTCAGATCAGTCCCTCGCTATTTCTTTGTCTCCAGTTTATCTTTTCCATTTTCTGCCTTAATACCCTGAAAACATTTCGTTGCAGACACTGCAAGGGAACACCTGCCCAGAAACATGTTTTATGGAGGGAATTCTTACAAGCCATGTTGTTTTTAAGATGCAAAAAGCCTGGCTTTTTTAATAAAACGAAATCCTAAGTTGACAAGAGACTTTCCTTGTTAAAGAATTCATTTTCTAGTGGACTCTTGCTGCAGGACAGAAACAGCCCAGAGGCCTTCACAAAGTCAAAAGCAGCCACCTATGAATATTTAACCCATCTTACAGTCTAGCCAGAAGATTCCTGGGATTAAGGAGACACGCTTGGAATCCAAGAAATGTTTTTAAATCGCAGTTTCCTCCGCAATCGCGTGAGGAGACACACGCACGCGACGGTGCGAGGCTGGCAGCTGCCTCCTCCTGGAGCAGCCACCCACATCTGATGGTACCACACCAAAAATACGGCTGGAAAATCAGGAGATGGAGCTGGGAAGTCCCTTCTAAGCAGCTGTTTGCCAGGACAGATTTTGGGGGGATATGTTGAACCCCCAGACACACACAGCGGTGTGAGGAGCCGTAGGTGGTCACTCACCTCCCCAGCCACCGTGTGCAACCCGTACTGCTCACAGATGGAAACCAGCTTCTTCCTGTTCAGGTGGCCATCCCTGGTGATCCCCAGGTGCTCACAGACCTCCTGCAGCTTCTCCTCTATCCAGTCTGGGCTGGGCGAGGTGCCAGGGGAGGCGTTCAGGTCATCCGGGTTCCAGAAGCGCAGCTGTCCTGGAAACGGGAAATCGGTCCCGGTTTTTGGAGTGGCCACCACGAGACCTGGGGGGTTCTGCACGTCACAGGGCACCTGCTGCTGTGGTGGGCAGAGCTCCTTACTGGCTCATCAGATCCCGTGGGATCATTTGCCTGAGCTCACCCTGCTCAGAGCACAGCTGGGATTTTAAGGTATGGATACTGGTCCCAGAAGGATCTGACTCCACAAAAAAGTTCTGCTCAGCATTAAACTCACATGAGNGCTCAGAGCACAGCTGGGATTTTAGGGTATGGATACTGGTCCCACAAGTATCCCACCCCAGGGGAGGGAACCCCATGTCTGTAGAATCATGGAATTGTTGAGGGTGGAAAAGATCTCTCAGATCATCAAGTCCAACTGTTCCCCCAGCACAGACAAGGCCACCACTGACCCATGTCCCCAAGTGCCACATCCTCACATTTTAATTCCCCCCCAGGGATGGGGACTCCACCACTGCCCTGGGCAGCTGTGCCAGTGCCTGACCAGGTTCAGGGTCAGGGAGCTGCAAGGTCACCTCCTGGGGCTGGAAAAGCAGCTTTAGGAGAAAAAACATGATCCCTTTGGATAGGGTAGGAGTCAGAGAGAAGCTGAAATGCAGAAGAGCTGTTGAAGCAATTAAAAGGAAGAAGGTTTTTACAATGAGGATGGTAAAACACTGGCACAGAGAGGTAGCAGCTCCTCCCTGGAAGTGTTCAAGGCCAGGCTGGACAGGGCTCTGAACAACCTGGTGTAGTGGAAGGTGTTCCTGCCCATAGCAGGGGTGGAACTGGACATCTTTAAGATCCTTTCCAATCCAAACTATACGATTTTACGACTCTGTGACAACTAGGGAACCTTCAACAACTGGTTCCTGCTGACATCTAGTGCCCACCGAGCTCCACTACAGCCAGCACCCCCAGGGCAGGAGTGGGGACCAGGACAGGGGTGCTGAGGTCAGGGACACCAGGATGAAGAAGGCAGAGAGGCAAAGGCACAAGACATGCTCTCTCTGAGGCCCCCCTGCTTTAGCTTTCACCCCCAGGTGCAGCTCCCTGAGCTCTGGATGCTCCATGCACCCAGCTGGCCTGAGACCCTCTCCATGTGCTCCTCTGATTGATCTTCAAAGCTGTCAGGAGAGCGAGCACACCCGAGCGCTGCCCTTCGCCCTTACCCTCGGCCTCGTACTCCTCGCTGTCCCGCGTCTTCCACCGCTGGGGAGAAAACAAAAGGTCCCTCGGTTATTGCTCTTGCAAGACATCACCCCTAGCAAAGAGACTCTGAGATCAGCACCGAAGGAGCTGCAGGGGCTCCACCAACGCCACCGGGCTTTCATCTCCCAGCTCCCCGCGGGCTGGGCCGGCAATCCCCGGCTCTTTGATCCCTGCCTTGTTCTCCGGTGGGGAGAAACCACAGCAAGGGACACCCAAAGCCCCTCAAAGTGACCCAGGAGAGGCGACAGATCAGAGCCTGGCAGGGTGACGAGAGAGAGGGAGGGGTTTGCCCTCCAAGAAAATCGTGCTGCTCGTCTTTGAGGTGTTGATAGCTGAGGTCACGGAACGCAGGAAAGATCACAGAGCTGCTAGCTGGGTTATCCTCTCCTTCCAGCACTCTGTTTTCTCCCCTGTTTAGCCAAGTCCACTCCAAAACCCCTCCACACTAACTGCACCTCTAGGTCAGGAGACAGACCCGTGCTGTCAACAAGCTTGAGACGAGAAAAAAAACCCACTCTTAAGCNTTCCAGCACTCTGTTTTCTCCCCTTTTTAGCCAAGTCCACTCCAAAACTCCTCCACACTAACTGCAGCTCCAGGTCAGGAGACAGACCTGTGCTGTCAACAAGCTTGAGACAAGAAAAAAAAAAAAACACTCTAAGTGATCCCGTTCCCTCTGGAAACACCCCATCAGCTCAGGCAGCACCGGCAGCAGGGCAGAAGTACAGGATTTGAGATGATTCCCTCATGTACTACACGTTGTCTCATCCCTTGTACCACCCTTGTACCAGCCCAGGGTATTTGCTCCCACGCCACACGAACTCCTGCTTCGGCAGATGTTGCTTCCCTGGCACTACAAGTGGATGCTCCTGCCCGCACGTGACCGATGGATTTGGAGGCAAAGTCACCCGGGACGTAAAGAGGCTCTAAATCATCGCAGAAAAGTTCAATACGTCTCGTTCAGATTACAGCTAAAAGCCATTAATCTACAACGTTTCCATGGAAACTGGATTAGGTCACTGGACTTTTTTTAGCTCTGCCGCTCGTTCCCGTTTCAGCTGCCGGACCAGGCAAGGGCCCTTGGCTGCCACAGCAGCACAGTGTCCCACCAGAGACAAAAAGCAGGAGCTGAGGTAGCAGGTACCGTCAAATCCCATCCCTGGAAGTGTTTCAGGTCAGGTTGGATGGGGTTTGGAGCAACCTGGGATAGTGGAAGGTGTCCCTGCCCACGGCAGGGGGGTGGAACTGGATGAGCTTTAAGGTCCCTTCCAATCCAAGCCATTCCATGATTTTATGTAATTACCATCTGCAAAGATAGAAAACAGCCTAAAAACTGCAGGAGCTGACACCAGCCCAGCCCTGAAGTGCTTGCACACGTGCAACAGCCAACACCGTGTGGGGAGAGGGTCTCTGAGTGCCACCCTGCAGCCACTCGTCCTTGTCCTTGTGGTGGTGGGGAAAACTGAGGGGAATCTGGTAGTGATGCTCAGAAGGCAGATCCACTGTGTCCAAGTCTTTTTGCATAAGCAATATATTTATATTTATATATATGTTTCATAGCACCAGATCCTCTCACGTCAAGGACGCCTCAAAACCAAGACTCCCCCAAAACCAGAGAAGCCGTGGCACTTCCATCCCTGGAAGTGTTTATAGACATAACAAGGCAGGGCTCGGAGCAACCTGGTTGAGTGGAAGGTGTCCCTGCCCAGGGCAGGGGGTGGGAATGAGACAGCCTTTAAGACCCCTTCCCACCCGAACCATCCCGGGATTCTACGGAACCACAACGCACAACAACTCCGTAAACACCGACAACCTGAGGAGGCTGCAACACAGCAGGGGGGGCTGTGGGCTGGCAACCCCCCCGACAGTGACCCCGGGGCGCTCGTGTGACCTCTCTGCCCGTGCCGGGGTGGGGGGGGGTCCCTTTGTGTGCCGGGAGGGCTCGGGCTCGGCCACCGCCGGCGGGAGCACAAAGAGGGGCCGGGACATCCCGATGTCATTGTTCCCCCCACACAGCCCCAGCAGTGCTACAGCTGGCCACGGGTCACACCCAGCAGCCGCCGGGGATCCCAGGAATGCGTTCTTTCTTTGGGAGGCGCGTGCTCGGGCCGGGCCGAGGAGCAGATGGCCACGGGCTTTCAGCGCATCTGCAGCCTGTGCCGTTTGCTCGCCGTGGCCTCTCCCCACGACGAGGCAGCAGCAGCCACCTCTTCCCCCGCTGCCATCTGCTCCAGCCAGACAGAACCTTTGTTCTCCCCCAAGAATATATTGCTAATTAAAATGGTGATCAGGAGCGCACGCCGAGCCGGAGTACCCCCAGTGCTGGCAAACCCTGCTCTTCCCAGATCCAGAGATCAGCTCCCTGGGCTGAGCAGCCACAGCAGAGACCCCCAAAGTCCCTCAAATCTCCAAACCCCACTTTTCCAAGTGCCTGCAGCTCCAAAGCACCGGAGTCACACCGATAACATGCTCTAGCGGGAAGCGGGCGCTCTCCTGAGCTGTTATCCACGAACCCTGGCTTTACAGGACAATCCCACCTTTGGGAGCCTCACATCAAGGACCCAAAGACAAGGAGTTTCAAGCTGAGCCTCACAGAAGGTTTTGCTCCAGGGCCATGTGCCATGCCAGAAGCAACTCCTGCAGAAGCAAACACACGGAAAATCGGCAAGAGTAGCTCTAGGAGGCACTGGAAGGACAGAGTTGGGATGTTGGACAGGGCTTGGGGCAACCTGATCTAGTGGAAGGTGTCCCTGCCCATGCCAGGGGGTGGAACAAGATGGACTTGAAGGTCCCCTCCAACCCAAACCATTTTGGGATCCTATGAACCTGCAAGTAGGAGGGATCTTTCCCAGAGCAGAGCCAACAGCTGGGGGAGGGGAGGTGACAGATGCTCTTCGGCGAGGTTTGGAAGTCAGCATGGCCAGCATCCATGGGGACAAGCTCCTGCAGGTCAGAGGGACCCTCAGGATCCCACCACCACCACCCTGCTGTTGATCACAGCAGGATCAACACCAAACCCAGATCCAGCTGCTCGTTACTCTATCCAACAGCACCCGAAAAACCACCGGGGATGGAGCTCACGGAGCCTCCCTGGGCAGCCGATCCCACGCACAGCCCAGCCCTCCAGCCTCTCCCCTCGTGTTTACAGCCACCAGGAGGGGAAGGAAGGGAAGGGAAGGAAGGAAGGAATCCTCTCAGACAGAGCCTGAGCCCTTTTAATTGGCACTGCTTGAGAGCAAGCGCCAATTAAGCCACCCTGTCCCAGTTCTCAGGCCACAAACAGCCCGGGCCGGGGCCAGGCTTGCGGAACGCCGGCGATGTGTGTACACACAACAGCAGAAAACTGGGAAAAAGGCCGGTGGCTGTGCCAAGTCCCAGGGAGTCAACGCATCAGGAGCCTCCAGCATTTCCCCAGGACCCCTCAACACCTCCCAGCAACTCGTTGCCACGCACACCAAGAGGATCTGCTTTAGAAGCGAGATAGCGACGCTGATAGAGTGGGGATTTTACAAGTTCAGCCAGTTTTTTGCTTAATTTGCAAGAGAATTTACCATCCCATCACCCCAAAAGGTGCATCAAGCGTTCTCAGCAGGAGACTGATCCAGCCCCGTGGTTACAGTACCAGCTGGGTTAATTAACTGACCTTGTTAATAAACTACCCTCTTACACCTCCGTGACAGCTAAAACTGAGGAGTAAGATTAGAGTAGCCTCTTCCATCAAGGGCATGGCTTCCCTAGGGGCTGTGGGCAGATTAACACCGATTCCAAGGTCAGGGCAGCCCACGTGGGCAGCACCAGGAGATGGACGAGCATCCCCACGGCAGTGAGCAAAGGTCACCGAGAGCAGGGACAAGAAGCTGGGTCTGGGAGAGAAGCTTTTCTTTGAGATATTCTTTTTTTTTTAATTTTTAAGCACAGGAATAACACTGAAAACCTGGAAATTTCTCCCTCGCTTTCCCATGCAGGGCTGGTGGCTGCAAGAGTCCTCCCCCCCATCTCACAAACAAAGCCAAGAGAGAGAGGAGGGGAGAAAGCAGCAGCGCTTCTCCTTCCCACTGGAAAACTCCCACCCTGTGCTCCTGAATCAACAATACTTGGCAACCCAGGGCAGGCTGGAAGCAGCCCAGCTCCCGGGAAATGCCGCTGTGGCCGTACTCTAACACACCCCGATCCCAACCGCTCGGCTCCTTTGGCTTTTCTGTCTGGGGAGGCAAGAGATTTTAGGGATTGAAAGCCCTGGCACAAAGAGAGCCACAAATTTCAGTCACAAAACCAGAAATAAAGAAAAAATAGAAATAAAAATCTGGATTTTTGATCAAGTCCAAGTCACCATCCCAAGGCACGTGCTGGCCGCAGAGAGCTCTGCCACCCACCACCCCTTTCCCGTCTGCCAGAGACCTCCGGAGCCACGGGTGGGTTTTGGCAGCCGAGCTAATGGATGTGGACGTGCTCCGTGTGCTCCCAGCCCACACTTCGTTAGCCACGGAGGCAGCGGGGCAGCCCTTCCCTAATTGCTGGCCCGCTCCGGAGCCAGGAGAGCGGCGGGGCCAGCGGTGCCGGCACACGGAGCACGTCACCACCAGCACCCGCAGCACATCCCCCCGGGCTCCTTCCCGGCTTCCCACGGCAGCCACGCGGATGGGAATCGGGGGGTGGAGCGAGGGAGGTGCTGCCTGGCATGGCTGATCAATGCTTTTCCTCTTGGGGAGGCTCCAAGGATATCCGAACCCCCTCTGGATGCGGGGAGCAGCCGTGTCTGGCGGTGACAAGCCCATCCCGGCGCTCATCCCGCTTCCCTGCTCACCTGCTCGCCGGAGGGGATGTGTGTGGGATGTGCCTCCTCGCTCAGGGGCTCGATGACGGTCACCTCGGCAAAGTCCTCCACGGACTCCTGGAACTCCGGCAGGGAACGCCGCCCGTAGCGTTTGCCACCTCTGATGTACTTGGGCTGCGCTTCCGGGGAGGAATCTGCAAAATTTAGGAACAACACACATGGATAACATGATTTTTTTTTAAATTTTTTGTTCAGATCAAGCTCCCAGGGCTGGTTTGGTCAGAATTGCCACCACCATTCCCACCAGAGAGGCACCAACGGCTGCACATTCCCAGGACCGCTGCCCTCAGTGCGGCGTTGGGCATGGCGGGTTGGGAGTGGTTCTGCTCCCCCTCTTAAAAAAAAGAAAAGCTGTCACTAAGTGGAGCCTTCCTCACCCTTCCCCAATTCCCAGATCAAGTTAACAGGATGGGGAAACGCTCCCTCAGCCCTGCCAAGAGCCTGGGATGGAAAGTCCATTAGGCCTCTGCTCCTTGCGCTAATCTCCATTAGCAGTGCCGGGCAGGTTTAATTAGGGACAGCCTTGCACTCGGGCAGCTCAGGTCTCCAGCTCCCTCAGACACCTGGGCGCTGCTATCCGTGGATTTAAATTTCAGCTCCGTTAAAAGCATAAGAACAACCTGGCAAGTGGGGAAAAAATAAAAAAATAAAAAAAATCCAGGCGAGTTTGGAGGCGAACGTGTCTCCCGTCTCTCGGGGGCCGACAGCGGCAGCCGATCCCGGCGACAGCGGGGCAGGTCCCAGCTTGCGCCAGCTGCGGGATCGAAATAACCCTTTGGAGCCCTCCTCTAATTACAGGGGCTCCAACATTCCCCGGCTCCAGCTTCCCCCAGCAAGCTCCTGCCTTCGGGGACCGAATTATCCGGGAGCGCTCGCAGACGAGGATCAAAACAAAAAAATAAATAAGCGCCTTTTTGGGCTATTTTTCAGTGAGAATCACCCGGCGTCTGGAGCAGGGGGCAAATTAGACGGAGGACCAAATTAACCAGGGATTCAATTAGGGGAAGGCTGTGTGCCACGCTTTGTTTCAGTGTTTGCTAACCTGACTGTCGAGAGCCCCCCAGGACCCCATCATCTTTTATTTTCCGCCACTCGCGGTGGCAAGAGCAGCAGCTTTTGAAAATTTTATTTGCAGAGGGCTCTGATACAAAATAAATGCAAGGCTGCAATACTAATAAGGCGCAGGGAAGCCGGTCCATCGCTGACAAAGGATACAGGGGAAGCAGCGGGTCTCTAAAACCCCCCTCCCCAAATGCCTCCTCGGATAATATTCCCTCAGATATGGAAGAAAAGGCTTCAAGCTTGTTAGAGGGGGGAAAAAAAAAAAAAATATATTCCACAACTTAGCTATGCAATGAATTATAAAATACACAGGACGAGGAGTGCTTTGATTCCTGAAGCCTTGCACTCCATCCAGCCGTGGTGCAGCTCTAGGGAACAAACCCGGCGCCCGTGTTTGAACAAGGCCATCTTAACAAGATTTGCTGCAGCTGGGACTCAGCACATGAAAGTTGGGAGATGGAGGGAGCCGATAGAAAAAAATCTCGAGGAGACAGGCTGATTGAGCAAGAGCCCCAGAACAAAAGCAAACCTTATCACTCCTATTAAAGCCTGCCTGGTGGTGAACAATCTCCATCCAGCAGCTCTCTCTGAAATGCTAATATTTGTGGCGACTCATTCACCCTGTTATTTTCTCCCTCCCTCACAAGAGGGCTGGGGGGGGGCTTTGTTTTTCTTCAGGAATCATTTTTTATTCCTAAGACAGGGATGTACCTCCATGCCCATCTGTCTTTGGAAAGATGGGGGAGGGAGAAAGAGGGGGGGAAGAAGCTGTAATTTAGCAACAGCGAAGCTAAAGCTAAATTTCCTTCTGGGTTTCCCAAAGATTCCTGTTTCCAACCCTGCCACACTGACAGTGTGTTTAACCACTGCTGCAGCTGGAAATCCAGCTGTATGTGGCCTAGTGGAAGGTGTCCCTGTCCATGGAAAGGGATGGTTCTTCAAGGTCCCTTCCAACCCAAGCCATTCCACGATTCTGTGAAACACAAGTGCAAGCACAGGGATGGGAACAATGGGAGCGTCTCCCTCCTTCTGTGCTTTAAGCGTTTGGAGGTGATTTCTCTCTCCTGTTTGGTCTGAGCACCCTGGGTGAGCCTGTTTTCCCTTTGTAATTAAAAGGTTGTGAAGCCTGAGAACATCCCCAGCAGGGAAAGGTGACCCTTCACAGCTTGAGAGCAGAAAGTTTGCTCCTGCTTTGCTCCGACTTTCAAACCGGCTGTGTCTGAGGAGATCCCAGCTCTGGCATCCTGAAATCCCATAGCTCAGGCACCCTGAAATGCTGTTTCCAGAGCCAGGGTGTTTTTGTTAACACTGGGTTGCAGCTCTTTCCCCATCCTGTGCCACACTGGCATAAGGGACCACGTCCTGCAGCCCCATCCCTGGAAGCACAAATCCATCTCCTCTCCAGAAAGCCTCATGCACCACCATCTCTCAGTCATGGATACACCTTCCACACCTGCAGCCTCCTCTAAGCCTCTCCATCTCCTGCTTTCCCAACCCAACACCCCAGGCACAGCAGCCCTGCCCTTGATGCTCCCACTATTCCCAGTATTTAGGGAATGCCGAGTGCCCACACCAGCAAAAAGCAGCCCCCCCGTGCTCCCTGAGTGCAGGAAGTTCAGTGATGAGCTGAACAATCTCTCATTCCCAGCCAGAACTGATGAGGAAGGATTACAGAATCATTCCAGTTGGAAAAGGTGTCCCAGATCATCGAGCCCAGCCTTAGATGGAGAGAGCTGCTCAATCCACACATGCCCTCAAAGATAAAGGAGGAACAGGAGGGAGATGTCAAAAATCAAGGCTTTCAGTGAGGCAGGTGCCCATGAGACAGCCCTGTGTGCTATTTATCCCCCCAAAATATCCCCCTGAACTGAACAGAGGGCAGGATGATTGTGTCCAGGTACCCACTTCTCCCACCAGCAGCAAGGCAGCTCACAGGCTCCCATTACTGTGTGGCTGACAAGGCACCAAGAAAGGGAAAAAAAAAAGAAAAAAAGAGAAAAATAAAATAGGTTGAGCCTTCCCTGCCTCCCACAGCCCTCAGCAACACTCAGGCTTAGCCAAACACACGCTCTAGAGCCGGTGCCCAATTAAACACTGAGGTCTGATCTGCCCCCCTGAACTGCCCCCAGGCTGGGGACAAGAGAACAAGCCTCTCAACCTTCCTGCCCGTTGCCCAGAGGGTTTGTGGCCCCTGACAAAGAAAAACAAACCAAACCACCAAACAACCCACTTTAAGTCTCCATTTCACAAGACCTCCCTGATTTCAGCACCGCAGACAGAAACCATCAATTCCCTTCCTCGCTCCCCCCTCGCCCAGCTCGGCAGTGAAAAGATTTACACTTGATTTTCTGCCTTTCTGCGCCAGATAAGTCATTTCAAAATCCTGCTCTGCCCTCAGATGTTTGCAAAGATCGGAGGGAGATGGGGGAGAGGGGGGGGCTCCCCTTTTTTCCTGGGCCCAGCATCAAAGCCCTGGAGCTCAGACAAAAGGGGGGTTTAGAGCAGCAAGACCCTCGCCCTGCAATCCCAGCGTCTACAGAGGTGAAATTAATTTCTCTGCTGCTTAAGATTTGGAAGGCAGGGGCTGCTCCAACTGCTGGGCAAAGCCCGTGGCAGCTGGGATCTGCTAAATCCTAATCCCCTGAGGCACCAGGTATGTCTGAACTCCTCCAAGTCCCTGTTCCATAATTCAGAGGTGGAGAGGAGCGATGGCTGGGTCACCACGACCCAAAAAAAAAAAAAAAAATCAATGTGTTTCCACCCCAAAGATTTTGTCTGGGCATAAACCACCCCTGTCTGGACAGCAGCACTGGTTTTACACCTGTGTTGCAGCCACCTGAACAACCTTCCCCCACCACGGATGCCCCTCCAAGGGCATCACTCCCTCCAGGTCCTTTTTGGGAGGGCACTTCTGTTGTCTCCACGTGCTGAGAAGGAAGAATAAAAAGACCCAACAACCCCTGGTGACCGCAGGGCCGATGGCGTCAAACTGCTCTTTAATTTCTCCCGGGTGTTCCTGTAATCCTGCACTCCACCCTGGTAATCCCTCCCTATCTGAGCTTCCACGCACTTTTTATTTGCTATAATGGGGAAGGAAAAAAAAAAAAAAAAAAAAAAGAGCCTGATTTTTTTTTCTTTCCCCTAATCACCCACAAAAAATATAATTTTTTTTCTTTCTTTCTCCACCCTTAAATTTTTTTTACTGTCCCAACAATGACCCGTGGACAAAGAGCAGTGGTGGCAGCAGCAGCCAGCCCAGTCCCACGGGTCTCAGGAGCTAAAATAATCACTGTTTTAAACCACATCCAAGCCTTTTTCTGCTTTTCCTGGAATCTCCCCGTCCTTCTTCCCAGCAGAGCCGGGGTTTGCCCAGCCAGCTGATGCTCTGGTTCACAGCTGGGGCTGTGTCCCCACACCATCATCCTCAAGGGGACAGGGCTGATGACAGCAGCACTGGGAACTCTGCCTGCCTTGGTTTCCAGGGCTGCTTCCCAGGCAAAGCGCCCACAGCACGCCAGGACCATCCTGCCTGCCAGTCTTCCCTCTGCAAAGGGAATTTTGCCTATTTGCCAAGAAAAAAAAAAAAATCATATAAATGTATCAGCTGCTCTTTGCAAGCCTGAGTGCCTCTCCCACCTGCTGCTTCCTCCCAGAATGAGGAAACCCCCTCGGCTGCTTCTGCAGGAACCACGGCGGTTTTGGTTCCTTGTCCCCAGCCCAGGGATCCTGATGGGACCCCAGGGCTGCCCTGTCATAGACCCCAGAATGGTTTGGGTTGGAAGGGACCTTAAAGACCATCTCATTTCACCCCCTGCCACGGGCAGGGACACTTCCACCAGCCCAGGGGGCTCCAACCTGGCCTTGGACACTTCCAGGGATCCAGGGGCAGCCACAGCTTCTCTGGGCAACCTGTGCCAGGGCCTGCCCACCCTCACAGCCACAAATTTCTTCCCAGCACCCCATCTAACCCTGCCCTCTGTCAGTTTGAAGCCATTCCCTTGTCCTGTCACTCCAGGCCCTTCTAAATAGTCCCTCTCCATCTTTCCTGTGGGCTCCCTTCAGCTCCTGGAAGGTCACAATCAGGTCACCCCTGAGCCTTCTCTTCTCCAGGCTGAACAATCCCAAATCTCAGAGCCTTTCCTTATGGGAGAGCTGCTCCATCCCTCTAATCATCTTGGTGGCTCCTCTGGACTCTCTCCAACAGCTCCATGTCCTTCCTGTCACCCCTGGGCTCCTTGTGCTGAGCCATCCTCCCCGAGCCAGGAGCACCCACGGGGACAAGGATGATGATGATGATGATGTCCCCAGCCAGGTCCCTTGGCCGTGTTGCACACACAGGGTAGACCAAAGCCCCGAGCCCACCCAAGTGACCTTCCCATCACCCAAATCCCTGGATAAAACCACAGCATCACAGCACGCAGTCTCTTCCCTCCAGATCAAACTCCACAGACAGCAAACAGCCTTAAAATCTCTGCCTTTTTTTTTTTTTCCCCCTCCCCCCCCAAATTAAATTTTCATTTAAATGATACGATTTAGAGCTCTTAACTCAATTTTTTCCCCAGCCTGGGGCGGGCTGGAACACCAGCATTTCCACACTCCCTGACAGTTTGACACCAGCAGCACAAAGCAGCTTGTTCTCCAAATCTCCAGCTTGATCTAAATTAAAAGAAGCAACGACTCTGGCGTTAACCAACCTGTCAAAATGCATTAAAAATAAAATGCCTCCCAGGCCTGCCTGGTGCTGCCTCCCTACCTGCACCCCGTGCCCCTTTGATTTCCTGCCATTCCAAACCCAGCTGACAGACGTGTCCCCAAGGAGGGCTCTCCGGCTTCACTCGTAATTTCCCCGGCGACAACCCCAAATTCGGCCTGTTTCTGGAAGATTTATTTACATTTCAATCAAGCTGGAGCTCCTCAGCCATATGATTCCCCAATAAATGCAGGATGCTGGATTAGTTCTGCTTCACTGGGGTGCTGGGGTTGCCTCCTTGCTCCGTGCCAGCTCCTCTCCAAGGGGCTGGAAGGGATTGGAGCAGATCCCACCCCTCACCACACACCACACTGCTCCCCCCTCCTCTCTCTCTCTCTCCCCAGCACCCACTGACCTGTGCTGGGAAATTCCATTAAGGAATGCCTGGTGCAAGAGCTGTCATCACCCATCTCCCTCTAAGCATTAAGAGCTTTGGGAAATGAGAGGTGGAAAAATAAAGATAATCCATCAATCACATCTCTTCCACCCTGTGTTTTTTGCAGCCTGCCTAAGGGGGAAAGGTGTAATTTTGCTGGCAGGCTGCTCTCTCCAGAGTGGGATGTTCCAGCTGGGATTGATGCTCCAGGAGAGGAAACCTGGAGTTTTCCCTCTCCGCCCTTGCTAAGCTGTTTTCTCCTTGGGGGATTTCGCTCCCCCTGCTGCTCCAAAGACAGGATTAGGGATTTACATACAGGTGTGACACCAGCTGGAGCTGCAGGGGCCCAGCCCACACCTCCCAGTGCTCCCAGCACCACCAGTCCCTCGTGCACTGGGAGATGTGTGGGGAAGGGGGAGGGGGCTGATGAAGCTTAACCATCTTTCCTGCCAAGGAAAGCCTAAAAAGCTACATTTTCAAGGCAAAGCAAGATAAAAACAGGACAGTGAAGACTCCCAGCACTGCCCCCCATCCCTGGAAGCGTTCAAGGCCACGCTGGATGGGGCTTGGAGCAATCTGGTCTAGTGTAATGTGTCCCTGCCCGTGGCAGGGGGGTGGAACACGATGGTCTAAGGTCCCTTCCAACCCAAACCGTTCTAGAATTCTCCAACTGGCCCCAACTTGGTTTGTCAGGGAGTTCACCTTGCTCAGGAACACTTTGGACCAGGCTGTTTCCTGGGAGGAACAGAGAGCAGCTTCCTATGGGACCAGGCTGACCCTGCTCATCCCAGACACGAGGAAACAGAACGGACTTAGAAAAAAAAAAACAACAACATAAAAATCAACATTAGTCCCAGCTGGGAAAAAGCAGCAGCATTAAAGCAGCCATTTGAGTGCCTGCCCACAGCCATCCACTCCTAAAGCATCCCTGGCCAGCAGAAGTGCTGTGGGATGGAGAGACCTCAGCCCATTTTGCAGCCCTGAGACATCCCGAGCATCTGAAGTGCTGTTAGAGCTCTCTCCACGCAGACATCACGTGCCCCTCCGGGCATTTAGATCATGGTAATGGGATATAAATATCTTAGAGCTCTGAAAATGCCTTTTCACAAGGCTCCACAACAGACCTCAACTCTCCTTCCCCCCCCCCCCCCCCCCCCCCCCAGAAAAAAAAAAAACAACCAAAAAACAAAC
>VXAW01010114.1:0-17305 GCA_013399735.1 Tyrannus savana | reverse complement strand
GGGGGTGATCGCACCCCTGTGGCCGTGTCCCCGTGTCGCCGTGCCATAGCGGTGACCCTGTTCCGTGGCTGTGTCCCCGCGTCACCCTGCCACCACCGTGACCCCGTGCGGTGGCCGTGTCCCTGTGTCACCCTGCCATGGCCCTACACGGTGGCCATGTCCCACCCCGTCCCGATGCCACGCGGTGCCATGTCGCCTTGCTGTCCCCCGTGGTTGCCGTGCCAGCTGTCAGAGGTGCCCCTTGGTGGGCACATCCCCCTGGTCCGGACCGGTCAGTGCTCACCTGTGGCAGGTGTTGTGCAAGGGCTGCGTGAGGGCTCTCCCCTGCACTTGAGCACTGGGTGTAAACCAAGAGCAGCACCTGACAATTCCCTGCAGCCTCTCCAGGGCATTCCTGGCCTGTTGCTGCTGGCATAAAGTGGGGGCCCCCAAAGACCTGGGGGATGACTGGGATTCCAGGAGCTCCCTGTGCCCTGGGGACCAGTGCCACGCTGTTCTGGCACCCCTTTTGCTGCTTCTCCTCAGGATCTTGCAGCACCCCCTGAAGCAGGGAATGGAGAAGAGGCTCTTCTGCAGGAGGGATGGTGATCCTGGGATCGAGCCGTGCCTGGCTACCCTGCCCTAAATCCTGCCCCAGAAACCTCTGCCCTAAATCCCCCAGTGCCCAGACTGGTTTCCCCATCATCTGGCACCATGAGCCCACGAGGGAGGTTGATGCCCGGAAAGCTGCAGCTCTTGGCTCTTCCCTTTCCCTCTTGGAGGCTGGGGCTGTGTCTTCCTGCTGCAGAGGGCAGCTGGATGTGTCCCCAGCCCCTTCAGGGCAGGACGCTGTTGAGGCAGACACACTCCCCACCCTGTGCTGGTGGCACTTGGGGACATTGCCCTGTGGGCTCTCCAAGCTCTTTCCCACTTTTCTTCTGTGTCCCCGGAGTATTGCAGAAGCTCTTAGTGCCAGGTTTGGGGATAATGTGTCTCACCAGCCAGGACTCGGGGTGTTGCCACAGAGTATCGGTTGCTCCTTAGTGCCGGTTTGGTTTGCAGCTCCCAGCCCTGGCACATTCCCTGCCCTTCCTGCCTGCCGGCGTCCCGTGGGAAGCTGCCTTTCCTGCCTCCCGGCGTCCTGTGGGAGGGTGTGGGGGATGGAATCATGGCTTTATCACACTGTGGCACGGCGGGGCTGCTCCGACACCTCGGCTCCGTCCCCAAAACGCTGGTGTGGGGATCCGGTTCCCAGTCCCAGGGGGACGCAAACAGCATCCTCAGACCCTCGTGGGGAAAAGCTGCTGCTGTTCCCAACCACCACGACTGGGATTGGGAGTGGGGAGCCTGCTCTGCTGCACCCCAAATCCCTTGGGATGGGAGGGGAACGTGCTCAGAAGGTGCCTCCCTTGCAGGGGCCGGCGTTCCTGGTTCTCCCACCTGCGGACCCTCCTCCTGGGAATGCTCCTCATCTACATCTCCGTGCCCTTCCTCGTCCGCCTCTTCCCCAGTGTGCTCACCAAATTTGTCTACCTGAACTTCCGTGAGTACCCCGGGGCCATCCCAGCCGGGAGAACCCTCCCAGGGATTCAGCTGGGCGGTGGGGAGCCCCCAAAACACGGGTGGGACCACACCCGCTGCCTGGGTGGCACCGGGACAGCGCCCACCCGACTCCCCCTGAGCCGTGGGCTTGCAGAGGAGGCAGGGAGAGACCTTTCCCTGTGTTTTGCAAGCTCTAATAACGTGCTGCTGCCGACCCTGTTTACTGCCTGAAGTTACAACACGCCTGGGCACGCACAACGTCGGCGGGGCTGGGAATCCGGGCAGGAGGACGTGGTGCAGGGCTGAGCTCAACTACCCGAGCGTGGCCCTAAATAGTTTAAAAACTGTAACATGTTGATTTGAAATAAAAAAAAAAGAGGTGTAAAAGGGTATGAGGTGATGGCTCCGATTTCTCCATCAGTGGCCTTCCCCTTCTTCGTGGACTTTCGGCGGCCGGAGCTGCTGGTGAACAACACCATCAACCTGCACCTC
Organism: Tyrannus savana; assembly: GCA_013399735.1. Lineage (NCBI taxonomy): Eukaryota > Metazoa > Chordata > Aves > Passeriformes > Tyrannidae > Tyrannus > Tyrannus savana. The sequence continues at coordinate 15,292 of VXAW01010114.1, read as the reverse complement.
ACCACCGAGCCGGGCGTCACCGTCGGCATCTGGTGAGTGGGGACATCCTCGGCATCCTGGGTGGGCACAGCGCTGTCCTGGCTAAGCCAGGTAGGGTTCCCCAGGGTGACCCCCTTTGTGTCCCCCCCCAGGCACACGGTGCCGGGCAGCAGAGCGGCCGAGGCGCGGGGCCAGGACCAGCGCTGGTACGAGGAGGCACTGGCTGATGCTCACCCCGTCATCATCTACCTGCATGGCAATGGGGGCACCAGGTGAGTGCCCGTGGGTGCTGCTGCAGGGCCAGGGTGCAGTGGCTGCTCTCAGGGGAGAGCCAGCAGACTCGGGTGCAGGGGCTGCTGCGGTGGGTGCCGAACTGTCAGCCATAAAAAAAAAAATCCCTAAAAGATAAAGGGGATAAAATCAGCCACCCCACTGAGCATCCAGCTCTCTGCTCCTGGGAGAAGGTCACCCTGGTCCCTCACCTGCACTGGTGCTGGAGGGGAGGGTCCCTTGGGGTGCCCCCGAGCTCTAACCTCGTTCTCCCCGTCAGGGCCGCGCGTCACCGCGTCCAGTTCCTGAAGGTAAGTGGTGCCCCGTGGGGACACTGGGACCTGCTGGGAGTAAGGCTCCTGCTGGCTCTGGGGACTCAAGAGGGACCCTGTGCAGAGTGAACTGGCCATGCTGGGGGTCCTGGGGTGCATCCCCAACCCCCCAGGTCATAACACCCTGCTGCTCTGACAGACGATGGGCGCTGCTGACTTCCACATCCTGGCTCTGGACTACAGAGGTAGAGACACCCCCCTGCCCCTCACTGGGTGACCCCCTCTTGGGGCTGGTCCCCTCCAGGGTGGTGACACCGAGCCATGTCCCCCGCAGGCTATGGGGACTCCACTGGACACCCCACGGAGAGAGGCTTCACCACGGATGTCCTGGCACTGTACGACTGGGCGAAAGCACGGAGTGGGAACAGCAGCATCCTCTTCTGGGGGCACTCCCTGGGGACAGGGTAAGGGGGATGAGGCGACACAGAGCCCACCCTCCACCCTCTGGTGCTGCTGCCAAAAACTGGTGGCACTCGGGGCTGGACCAAAGGGTTGGAGCAGCTCCTGGGTGGAGGCACCTGCAAAGCCAAACCCCAGCCAGGAAGGGGGATGAGGCGACACAGAGCCCACCCTGCACCTGCAAAGCCAAACCCTAGCCAGGAAGGGGGAAGTCTGAGGGTGCTGTGCACCCTGCCAGGATGTGGTGGCTGCTTCCTCCTCACCGTCACCTCCCCTGTCACAGGATTGCCACAAACGCAGCAAGGAAACTGCAGGAGGAGCGAGGTAAGGGCCAGCATGGCTGGGTGGGGTTGTCCCCCCGTGGTGTCCCCTTGGGGCTCTGCACAGCCTTGGCCAGATTTTGGGGGGCCACAGAGGAGATGGGGAGCGCTGTCACTCTCTGCTTTAGCATCAGGCTTGGCCCCTGCAGTGGGGACAAGTGGCCTTCCCTGTCCTCCTTAGTGGGATGGGGACACCTTGGCCCCACAGCTGCGACCTGGGAGGGGAGTGTGGCAGCAGTCTGGGGAGAGGGGACAGCCCCCCACAGTTCTCCCACCCCGCTTTGCCCTCAGGGGTCCAGGTTGATGCCGTTGTCCTGGAGTCTCCCTACACCAACATCCGAGAGGCAGCTGCCCACATCCCCATCACCAAGGTGAGTCTGGGGGGTCACCCAGCAGTGACAAGGGGGTGGGTCCTGCCTGTCGGGTCCCCAGCTGGTGACAGGCTCTGCCTGTGGGGTCCCCCAGCGGTGTCAGCCCCAGCTACCTGACTCTCCCCCCCTCACACGTGAATCCCAGCCATGCCTTAGCACCCCCCCCAAATTCTCTCCCTGGCAGATCTACCGCCAGTTCCCGGGATTTGGGTACCTCATCCTGGACTCGATGGCTCGGGCTGACATGTTCTTCCGCAGCGATGAGAAGTGAGTTCCTGGTGGGAAGGGGCGCAGCCATTTCCAGGGAGCTGCCGGGATAATTCTGGGACAATTCCAGGACCACCTGGCTGAGGAGAGATGTCTTGTCACCTCATGAAATCCCTGCACTCCTCTGTGTTTACCCAGCTTATTCACGCCTCAAAAATGCCTTTTTATTTGCATAACTTCAGATAGCAGTGTAATTATTAAGCAAAGTCCACAAGCCACCATCCCCTTTTTTTGGGGCACCACCCACTCGTGCACACACGGCCCGTGCCAGAGAGGTTTCTGAGTGCTTTTGAAACCAGAGACCTGCTACTTGGGGTTTGAGGTGATTAGGGTGCTTGGTGCTGCCACGCCAGGGCAAGCAGCGTGGGCATCACCCACGTGGACCTGCCAGGGCACCTGGTGTGGGTGCCCCTGATGGGTTGGGATGGCTCTGAGGGGCACTGCCAGAGGGGGGGTCAGGGTGCTGTGGGAGTTGAATCAGGCGCTGGGGAGGCTCCCATGGGTCTGTTGGCTTTGGGGTGAGTCCTCAGCGCTGTGTTTGCTGCCCGCAGCGTGAAGGTGCTGGCCTGTCCCCTCCTCATCCTGCACGCAGAAGATGATGGTGTCGTGCCTCCACACATGGGACGCAAGGTGGGCACCTGCCCTCTGGGCTGTCACAAGGGCTGGGCACCGTTCCAGCCTGGCTTTGGAGGGATGAAGCGGCCAGAGGAGGGGTGGCCACGCCCAGGGTGCCAGGAGAGGGTTTGGGGTCCCACTAACCACAATCCCCACCCCTCCCCAGCTCTATGAGACAGCTCACAGCGCCTACAAGGACAAAACCAAGGTGAAGTTCATTACCTTTCCCGAGAAGTTGGGCCTGGGCCACGACTACATCTCATTCAACCCGGAGCTGCCAGCCCTGGTGAAGTAAGTGCTGCTCCATAGAAAGGGGGGACACGCGGGATGAGTCTTGGTGTCTTCTTCCACTGGTGCCTTCTCTCCTGCTGCAACCACACAGGTGTCTTCCCCCTGCTCCTTCCCCTCCCCACGGTGTTTGCTGGACTCACTTTTTGAGCTTCATTCACTCCTCACTGCCCTCAGCCTGGGTGTCGTGGGGAGGTGGCCCTGGGGACACCAGCTCCTCTCTGCCCTGGGTCCAGAGGTGCTCCAAGCCCAGCTCAGCCCCACCTCCAGGGATCACAAATGAGGCTCTGACGCAGCACAGGAGGGTCAGTGACACAGTGTAAGATTTATTACGTCCGGTTGCAGAGACTTTCTGAACATGAAGTGACGCCAACTGCCGCGTGCAGCGACCACGCGCTCCCCCCAGCCCACTCCAGGACCCCCACGTGGCACTGAACTTACTGCTGTAAGTAATAAAAACTACTGAGAAACCTTTTAATTCGCCCCCCCTGCCTGGAGGATGCTGCAGGTGGCTCGAGGGATGGATATGCCGGTGTGGTCTGGATCAGCGGAGCCGTGAGCAGGAGGATCCCCTGGATCAGTGGTGGGGGTACAGGGGCCTGACTGCAAACACCCCTCAACCTCCTGGCACTGGTGCCCCCAGGGCTGGTGAGAGCTGCACCCCCACATCCTGCCTCAGCAGCGCCTGCAAGGGCCCAGCCAGCTGTGTCCAGCTGTGTCCAGCTGTGCTGCCCACCCCATCCCTGGCCGTCAGCCTCGGTGGAAGCCAGCCCCGTCCCCTAATTTTAGCCTTCGGCAAACAGCCCCTTGGACTCCAATGGCACTTTTTTTTTATTTTTAGCACCTAAATTGCAAGCAAACAAGGGCGACGCGGTTTCGCTTTCCACAACCTGACCTTATAAAAACCCCGCCCCTTCCCGGTTCCCGCTCCGTTAGGAAAGCCAGCAGCAGCGACACACAGACTACGACAGCAGAGAATTTTACAGCGCATGTGCTCCCCTACCCCCCTCCCCGGCTCCAGCCCCCCTCCCCCGGCTCCCTACGCCGCCGTGCCGTTGGGGGTCTTGTCCTGGGCTGCGTCCCGGGGCTCGTTGGGCGGGGGGATCTTCAGGTCGGAGGGCTCCACGTGCCAGATGTCCCGGGCGTACTCCTTGATGGTGCGGTCGCTGGAGAACTTGCCGGCCGCCGCGATGTTCCTGATGACCATCTTGGTCCAGGCCTTGGAGTTCTGCAAGGAGAGCGGGGGGACAACGTTGGCTGGTTGGCCCCCATCCCCCCCGAGGGCCGGGGACACGCATGGTTTGTCGGCCAGGAGCGGCTCTCAGGCAGCAGCACGGGATCCCATCGCCACGCACAGCCTCACCAGAGCCCTTCTCTGGGACGGGGTGTTGCGTCCCAGCACAATTCCTGCCTCGTCTCCGGGCTGGCACTCACCAGGTACAGCTCGCTGACCTTCTCCTGGCACTTCACGTAAGCCTCGTAGTCTGCAAAGACTTTAAACCTGGAGCAGTGAAAAAAAACAAAGAGGGGTCAGGGGCACGAGGAATGGGAAGGTGGGAGCATGGCGTGGTGCCCTCATCTGGGGCTTCCCCTGACACAAATCCTCCAGCCAAATTCCCCCTCCCCAAGGCCTGTTGGTACAGAACCCTGGATGCTCCAGGAGGGCACCCAGGGAAAAGATTTCTCCCATCCCAACACCTGTGGCTGCTCAATGCTTTGGCCAGGAAAGCCCTCGAAACACCCAAAATTATCTGGAAGGGCTGCACACCCAGAGGTGTTATTGCAGCAAGCATGAAGGGCCTGTACCTGGGGAGCATCGTCCACGTGCAGCGTGGCCCCACCACCCTGATGTGGTCATCAGGGCCAGAGAAGGGGGCACAGTTGGTGCCAGGGGCTGCTCTGCAGGGGAGAGAGACCCAACCCCCTAGGGGGTGGATGGGACCCCAGGCCTCACCTGTCGTGGTGGAAGAGCATGTTGATGACGTCGTTGAAGAGGTTGGGCTCTTTGGGGGAGAAGAAGCCGCTCTTAATCTGGTCCACGGCTTGTTTCAGCTCGGGGAGCTGGTCGTAGTAGAGCTGGGCGTTGTACCTGGAGGGGAAGGGGTGACGTGAGATGGCGCGGCCCCAGCCGCCCGTGGTGACAGCCCTGTGGCGTCCCCAAGCCCCTCACCCTTTCCTATCCAGCTCCGTGACGTCCTCCACCCTCATGCCGAAGATGAACAGGTTTTCCTCCCCGGCCTCCTCGGCCATTTCCACGTTGGCTCCGTCCATGGTGCCGATGGTCAGGGCCCCGTTCAGCATGAACTTCATGTTGCCCGTGCCCGACGCCTCGGTGCCCGCCGTGGAGATCTGCTCCGACAGGTCGGTGGCGGGGATCACTGCCAACGGAACACAGGGACACGAGGGGCTCGTGGGGACCGGCTTCGGGTTTGTAGCACGCCAAAAGGATGTCGGATCTGCTGTGACACCTGGCTGTGACGGAGCCACAGGCTGGTGGAGGGCCATCCCCTCCCCACAGTGTGCCCAGGGTACCTTTCTCTGCCAGGGAGACCCTGTAGTTCTCCAGGAAGATGACCTTCAGCTTGCTCCCCACCATGGGGTCGTTGTTCACCACCTGAGCCACGGCGTTGATGAGCTTGATGATCATTTTGGCCATGTGGTATCCTGGGGCAGCCTGGGAGAGAAGCCACAGGTGAGGCACACCCAGCTCCCACACATCCAGGGAAGAACCTGCTCAGCCCTGCTCCCATCGTCGTGTCCAACGAGTGTTGCACCACCCTGTTTTTGGGGACTTCTGTGACCACAGGCAACAACATATGGTTGTCCCAGCCCCCCTTCTCCCCAGATCTGGTGCCTTGTTTGGGTTGAAGCTAACCAGGCTCCTCCAGCACTTCCTGGAGAACTTCATGGACGTAGAATCATGGAATTGTTTAAGCTGGTAAAGCCCTGTAAGATTGTCATGTCCAACCATTGCCCCCACACTGCCAAGGCCACCACTGACCCATGTTCCCAGGTGCCACATCCACACGTCCTTTAAATCCCTCCAGGGATGGGGACTCCACCACTTTCCTGGGCAGCCTGTTCCAATGCCTGACCACCCTTTTGGTGAAGGAATTTTTTTACCCCTAATATCCAACCTAAACCTCCCCTGGTGCAACTTGAGGCTGTTTCCTCAGTCGTGTCACTTGTAACCCGTGAGAAGAGACCAAACCCCCACCTGCCTTCACCCTCTGGGCAGGCAGACGTAGAGACACAGCCCCCTGAGGCATCTGCACCCACACTTCCACCAAAACGTTTAAAAAACCCTTGACCCAGCTCACCTTGCCCCCAATGATCACCGTCCTCGGCACAAACAGCTTGGCGGGATCCCTCCGGATTCCTGGAGGACAGAGCAGCACGATGTCACCGGGGCACAGGGATGCTGGTGCCCCCCACCCCACCCCTGGGACAGCCCGTGCCCCGGTGCCTTACGGTTGTACATGGTGATGATGTGCAGGCAGTTCATCAGCTGCCGCTTGTACTCGTGGATCCTCTTCACGTGCACGTCGAACATGGAGGAAGGGTTGATCTTCACTTTGTACTCCTTCTCCAGGTACAGTGCGAACTTCACCTTGTTCTCCTGGCCCAGGGCAGGGAGGGTGTCAGCCCCTGGTCTCTGCCCCTGCCCACAGCTGCCCATGTCCCCCCCTGCCCACACCCCCTCACCTGCTTCACTTTGGCGACCTCCCGGATGAACAGGTCGTCATCCACGAACTCGTGCAGCTTGGTCAGCTGGCTCAGGTCCCTCACGTAGTCCTCCCCGATTTTCTGCAACGGGAGCACAGGCACGTGCTGATGGGTGGGATGGTTTGGGTTGCAAGGCATCTTAAAGCTCATCTTGTCATGGGCAGGGATACCTTCCAGTGGACCAGGTTGCTTCAAGCCCTGTCCAGCATGGGCCTGGAACACTTCCAGGGATGGGGCAGTCACAGCTTCTCTGTGCCAGGGCCTCACCACCCTCACAGCCAAGAATTTCTTCCCAGTATTCCATCTAACCCTGCCCTCTGGCAGTTTGAAGGCATTCCTCCTTGTCCTGTTGCTCCCTCTCTTGTCCCCAGTCCCTCTCCAGCTCTCCTGGAGCCCCTTTTGGCACTGGAAGGGGCTCTCAGGTCTCCCTGGAGCCTTCTCTTCTCCAGGTGAACCCCCCCAGCTCTCCCAGCCTGGCTCCAGAGCAGAGGTGCTCCATCCCTCTAATCCTCTTTGTGGCCTCCTCTGGACTTGTTCCAGCAGCTCCAAGGACATCCTGATCATGTCAGTGCCTCAGAGCTGGAGGCAGCACAGCCGGTGGGGTCCCACCAGGGCACAGCAGAGGGGGAGAACCCCCTTTCCTCGACCAGCACCTCCTCACCCCTCAACCACTTAGAAGATGTAAATGGTTTAGGAGGTGTAAATGGTGGATGTTCTCATGACATCCCCAGGGTCCATCCTGGGATCAGGATGGAAGGGCCAGGGGGCCCAGGGCAATCCCCCCACCCCGTTACCTCCGCGATGAGCTCGGCCAGCCCCGGGTTGCAGAGCAGGAGCCAGCGCCGGGGGGTGATGCCGTTGGTCTTGTTCTGAAACTTCTCCGGCTCCAGCTCGGCGAAGTCCTCGAAGCTGCGAGGACGAGGAGGGGGCGGCTTCAGCCTCGCCCACCTGGCACCACCACCACCACCACCACCACCACCACCGCCGCTCCCACCTCCCTCCCCGCGCTTACACCTGAGTCTTGACAATCTCGGAGTGGATCTTGGCCACGCCGTTGACGGCGTGGGAGCCCACGATGCACAGGTGGGCCATGTTGATCCTCTTGGTGCCCCCCTCCTCGATCAGGGACATCCTCCGCAGCCGGTCCACGTCGTTGGGGAACAGGGATGCGATGTGCTGCCGGCAGAGCCGGGAGGGGTGGTGAGCGGTGCTGGCACTGAGGGGTGTCCCACCCCACGGCTCACAAGGAGGGGACCGTGGCAATATCTCCAGGGCATTGGAGTGAGTGGTGGCTTTTCCTCTGTTTTGATGGTGCAAACCCCCTTTGAAGGATGCCCTTCCCCAGCACGGATGTCTATGGACAGAAGGAGCCCCCAAATCTCCCCACGGATGGGTTTTGGGGCACACATTTGGCCGGTGAGGCCGTTTTGGCAAAAGCCTCGTGCTGCCAGACCAGGAGGTCAAACCACCATCTCCCCTGCACTTCCAACCTCACCCTTTCCCAGGAAGAATTTAGCATTTAGCAAAGCAAAGAAATGCCAACAGGGAGGTCCCTGGGGCAACGGGTGAAGCCTCTAAACAGCCACTAACTGCAGGATGGCAATGTGCTGGTGGGAAAGTACTTTTCTCTACGCCAACCTCCCAAAATAGCAGCTGGAATCACCCACCCATACCCCCAACATCATCAGTTTGTGCATCCCCCTCGTCCCAGCACTGTATCCCTGTCCCCCTCTGCGGAGTGTGCTCCTGCATGGCCCCCAGGCACTCACATCCAGGTGTCTCTGGTTGATCTCATAGATGATCTGCAGGTGCCTGGGGAGCAGCTTCTCCACCAGGTCCACGGGCCAGCGCTCCAGGGCCTCGGGAAGCACCGTGTGGTTGGTGTAGGCAAAGGTCCTTTTGGTGAGGTCCCAGGCCTGGGGTGGGGAGAGCCGGCACTCAGCAGCACCCCGGGTGCCACCACCCCACCCACAGCCCTCCCACCAGCACAGCCCAGCCAGCCCCTCCCAGTGCACACCAGTTAAACCCAACCTGACTGCTCCACAGCCCCCAAAACCGGGTGCCCAGCTCCTCCACCGCTGGCGGCGTGGGTGTGAGTGGAGGAGCCCCAAGAGCCGGGTGGGGTCTCTCCCTACCTTATCCCACGGCAGCTTCTCGATGTCCACGAAAATCCTCATCAGCTCAGGGATGGCCATGGCGGGGTGGGTGTCATTCAGCTGGATGGCAACCTGGAAAAGCGGGGCGGGGACACGTGGGGGACACCGGGCACCCCACTGGGCACGGGCACCCCACTGGGAGGGTCCAAACACCTCTCCAGCATCTGGGAGGTGCTGGGACAAGCTCCAAGGCACACGACAGAGCAACCCTGGCTGGTACCTGGTCGGGGAAGGAGTCAAACACGGTCCGGACGGTGTCCGTGCTCCCGAATTTGGACGCCTTGAAGCGGCGGATGATGTCCTGGAGGGTGGCAGCCACCACAAAGTACTCCTGCTTCAGCCTCAGCTCCTTCCCCTCGAAGAACTGTGGGCAGAGGAGCAGGGAACTGCAGGATTCCCACGGGATTCACTGCACTTCCTGGTGCTCCCTGTGCCCTGGGACCCACACCGGGGTCTGAGCACCCCGCGCTTCCCCCAGCACCAGCTCTAATCCCAACATGTTCTTGCTTCCCAGATTTCAGCACAGGGGGTTGAGATGCGCTGGTACAAACAGGTTAAATCCCTGCCAAGCATCACCAAAACCTGTTCCCCTGGTTTGAACATTCTGGCTGCAAGGAAAGGTAGTGGGACAATGGGAAGGGAAGCCACAGGAGCTGTAAGACACAGGAGCAGTTTCTAGGACAAGAATTAAACCCTTTAATGCAGCACAAAACATCATCCCGCTGGTCTGCAAAAGAGGAGCTGCAGGAGACCACCTCACCAGTGGAGCTGTGGTGCCCCTGGACCTCCCCACCAGCTGGGAAGGCTGAAGCAGGATTTAATGGGAAAAAAAATCCACCAGGACCAGCCCCAAACAGGCTGCAGAGCAAGGAGAGCCACCTTAACTTCTTTCCCTGCTCCACAGCTTGGTTTGTGGCTGGGAAGGGCTGTGCATCCCCATCACACCACCAATTTGAGGCACAACCTCTGGTCCCAGGGCTGCAAAGGAGCATCAGGGAAATGCCAGCAGCACGGGGTCGTTTGCCTTCATGTTGTATGCTGAGACTCAAGGAATGTTGCTGCAGCAGGACTTGCTCGTCCCCACTTCCCCCCGGCAAATCTGTGCTGGTGAGAAGCAGCAATCCCCATCCAAGCAGCTTGAAACACAACACAAAGCATCTCTGCAGTGTCCTGGAGAGAGGGGCTGCTCCACTTCCCGCTCTGCCTGTGTGCTCTTCAGCCATCCCTAAAACAGGGACCCCTTCCCCTAAAACAGAGACCCCCCTCGTCCCGCATCGTGACTCACGTTGTCGTTGGGATAGAGGACACGGGAGATGTTCTCCGCCAGGTTTCTGTCCAGCACGGCCTGGATGTAGTCTCCAACGTTGACTGGGGAAGGAACAGAGGGATCAGGTGGGCGTGGGACCCCCTCACCTCGCCCCATCCCACCTGGCACCCCAGCAGCACCCACTCACAGTCGCGCAGGTTGAAGTCATTGGGGGCCCGGGCCGACCACAGGCGCATGGTGTTGACGGTGTTGTTCATGTACCCGGGCACGGGGGTGTCGTAGGGCAGTGCCAGCACCACCTAGGACAGTGTCAGGGCAGCTGGAGGTGGGCTGGGATCCCTCCTGTTCCTCCTGGAGCCCTCCCACCCCACAGACCCAGGGTGGAGCTCAGGGCTGTGCCCCCTCCGTGGGGTTGTGTGTGTGCAGACATGTTCAGTACCCCCAGGGACACCCCACCTTCCCTGGCTCTAGTGGAAGGTGTCCCTGCCCATGGCAGGGGGTGGAATGAGATGGGCTTTAAGGTCCCTTCCAACCCAGATTATCCTGGGATTCTATTATTATCCAGGTGAAAGCCTGAGCATGCTTCTAATCCAATCTAACCCTGCCCTCTGGCAGTGGGAAGCCATTCCCCCTTGTCCTGTCCCTCCCTCTCTTGTCCCCAGTCCCTCTCCAGCTCTCCTGAAGCCCCTTTAGGCTCTGGAAGGGGCTCTCAGGTTTCCCTGGAGCCTTCTCTTCTCCAGGTGAACCCCCCCAGCTCTCCCAGCCTGGCTCCAGAGCAGAGGGTCTCCAGCCCTTGGAACATTGGAACATCTCCATGTCCTTCTCTGACTCGCTCCAGCAGCTCCACATCCTTCTTGTTCCGGGAACTCCAGAGCTGGACACGGGTTGGAAGGGACCTTAAGGATCACCCAGTTCCACCCCCCTCGCCACGGGCAGCGACACCTTCCCCTGGACCAGCTTGCTGCAATCCCCATCCAACCCGGCCTTGAACACTTGCAGGGACGGGGAGCTTGGCTGCAGGTGAGGAGCAGCCAAACCTGTATTATCCATGGAAGGGCTGTTCTGTTCCCCGCTCTCCGGCCCCAGCCCGTACCTGGGTGTCGACCCACTTGGCGCCGGCGGGCGAGTGCTCCACGCGGCCGTAGAAGTGCACGGGCAGCATGTACTCGGGACGGGCCTTCTCCCAGGGGTTGCCGTGCCGGAGCCAGTCGTCGGCTTCTTCCACCTGGTGGAGGGAGCAGGGGCGGTGACGAGGCCACCCAGCCCCGGGGAGGACGGCTGGGAGAGGCTCCTGGCACAGGGGGATGATGCTTGGGAGTCTGTCCGCCCTAAACCTTGATTTGGGCACCACCTGGAGGCAGGGATCTACCCCAGGTACCCTGCCAGAGGGGTGAGGGATGGGGGAAAAAAACCATTTCTCTTAGTGAGTTGCTAATGTTGCGTTTCCAAACCAGCCTCTTTGGGCCTTGCTCCACGAGGGGCAGGGACACAACTGCTCCATCCTCACCTGCTCCACGGAGCAGCTCGTGGGGCGGCCCCGAGCAGGGCACGCTGTGGATGGGGACAAAGGAGGGATGGCCCTGTGCTTGCACCAGCTTAAGAAGTTAAACTTGTTCAGGAAAGCAGCTGAGGAGCTTTAAGTATCCCAGCAGCAGCCTCTGAGCCCAGGGAGAGTGTCTGTGCAGCCTGAGCTAAGAGGGGGGTGAGTTTGGGGCTCTGGTTGTGCTGGGGGGACAGCGATGGCCATCCCCCCCTCCATACCTGCCACCCATCCCGGATCTTCTGGTTGAAGATGCCGTACTCGTAGCGGATGCCGTAGCCATAGGCTGCCAGCCCCAGCGTGGCCATGGAGTCCAGGAAGCAGGCTAGCAGGGAGAGAGGGAGCAGTGAGCTGGGAGCCCCCAGGAGCAATAATAAACCCCCCAGGATTAGGTAATCCCTGGGATAGATGCAAAACCCCCAGGGATGTGTCCCACCACCCGGGGGGCTCACTCACCAGCCAGCCTGCCGAGACCCCCGTTGCCCAGACCGGCATCCTCCTCGATTTCCTCCAGCTCTTCCATGTCCAGCCCCAGCTACAAACAAGGAGGAGAGGAGTTGGAGACTCCCAGGGTGCCCAGCCCCACAGAGGGGAGGCACTGTTGGCACACACTCCCTTCCAGGTGGGCTCCAGGAAGGGTGGAAAGGCACCTGATCCCACAAGACCCACCCCTGGGACACTGTGACTTGCACCCAGAGAAGCCCCTCTCCCCCTTGGCTGCAGCTCCACACCACGGCAGGGACCAGCTTTGGTGTTTAGAATCACTCCACCAGCCTTTACAAGGGGCACACACACCCATGACCTCGCTGAGGGCAAGTTCTGGGAGTTGGGGGGCACCCAGCTGTGACCAGGGTGCTGCTCTTGAGGTCCCAGATGTTTCCAAGGGCTCTGGGGGCTTATTCCCAGGCCTGTTCCCTCTCTCCCTGGCTGTAGTCCCAGTACACCAGGTTCCTGCTCCTCCAGCATCCCCATCCCTGGGGCCAGTCACCCAGATGCCATACTCTCATTCCCACAGCACCCTCATCCCTTGGGGCAGGCACCTGGATGCCTGGTTCCTGCTCCCCCAGCACCCCTATCCCCTAGGGAAGGCACCTGGGTGCCGTGTTCCTGCTCCCCCAGCACCCCAATCCCCTGGGGAAGGCACCCAGGTGCCCATCTTCCCCACTCCAGGCATCACCCTTTAAGGTGAGGAGCACCTACACTGCTTTTCGAGGGAAATTTAAATTTTCCAGCCTGGGATCCTGTGGAAGGAAGAGGTTTTGCCTATGCAAAAAGTCCTCGGGGAGCTCAGCTAAGCCCCCTTTTCCCATGGAAACCCTTGGCTCTGATGTCCCACGGCCACAGCAAGTAGAGAAAAATTAAAAAAAAAAAAAACAAAACTAAAAATAAGTTCCTCTCCTTTGAACATGTTTGCACAAAAGCTGTTCCTGCTCTTGTGCAACCACCCTGGCCGTGTCTGGCAGCGCTGGGCACAGGAGGTGACAGGGTGGGGAGCAAAGGAGCCACCCAAAACCCTCAGATAACCCCAGTGCCACCAGGTGCCAGTGCCCAGCTGGGGTTGAGTAGAGCAAGGTTTTATTCCCTCCCTGCCACTGATTACTGGTATGAACGGCCTCATCCACAGAGCCACCAGTTCCCTTCCAGTTTACGGGCTGGAAATGGGATCCTGCTGATCCCCCAAGATCGCAGCCCCAGGCCTTTCCAGAGCAGGTCTTGGGGCAGCATTCCCTGAAGCTCAAGGAGCAGTTTGCAGCCAGTGTGGTAAAACAACAGGGACATTCCCAGGAGCTGGAGGGCACAGAGCCCTCCTCATCCTGGATCTCATGCCCACCTGGGGTGCTCACCTGGTACACGGCCTCGTCGCAGGCGTTCTGCAGCCCCAGGTTAATCATGGTGTTCTGCAGCGTCCGCCCCATGTAGAACTCCAGGGACAGGTAGTAAATCCTCTGGAAGAGAAAACCACCCCCTGGTCACCTACACTGAAGGGCTGGAGGAGGCTCCCCAGGACCCCAAAGCTGTAACTGGGTGATATCTCACAAAGAACAGAAAAAAAACCCCGACTCTCAACAGAGCAGGCTGGTTTGCAACCAGGAATTGGAGGGCTGGGAATTCTGTGTGGCCCTGCAGCCCCTGCCCTGCTCTCTCCTGCTGCTTCCCAAGCCGGGAAGAGGCCAGTTTTTTATGGACAAGCCCCTTTGCCCTGTCCCAGAGCAGGGACAGCTCCGGGGGATGGCCACCCCACACGCCCGCCGGGGAACGCAGCGATACAAAATTAAAACTTTCAAGAGCAGACGTTTCCTCCCATCACCCCGGAGCTGCAGAGCAACCGGAAAACCGCGCGAGGCGCCGGGGCCAGGCGGTGGCCGCGGGGACACTGTGGGCACACGGGCTTCCCCTGCCCTTCCCGGGGGTTCCCGAGGCTCGGGATGCTCCCGCTGACACGGCGGGCGCAGGATGCGGCCGGTTCGGCCTTGCGCTAAGCCGTCCCCTGGCGTCAGCACCGGCAGGTTTTAAGGAAAGGATTTAGGCTGGAGGAAGTCGCTGACTCGACAGGTTTCCCCAGGACCCGCGCGGAGTCGGGCTGGGAAGGGAGTTTGGGATAGAACCCCGGAATCACAGAATGGTTTTGGGGCTGCGAGGGATCTTAAAAGATCGTCTTGTTCCAAGCCTCCTGCCACGGGCAGGGTGTGCTGGGCAGGATCCGTGGGGATTTCTGGTTTGACCGCGGCGGAGCTGGGAGCAGCGACTCCAGGCGCACAGCACGGCTCGGCTACACGGAAGAGTCCCAAATCCAAGCCCTCGGAAGAGGCTCATTTTTTCTCACCCCTACGCAACACGGGGGAGTGCTGAGCTATCGGGGCTGGCACGGTCCCAGCGAGGTGTTGGCAGGGAGGAAATTGATGCCGACAGGGACATCCAGGTGTCAGGAGAGGGATTAGGGCTTAATCCCCCCCGGGGCAGAGCCCGGAGCGAGCCAGCGGGACGAGCAGCAGCAGCAGCACAGCAACTCCTGCACAAACCGGATCTCTTACGCTTGGGATCACTTGTGTTAAACAAGACCTGTTTGTGGTTGGCTTCGGGTGCCTTTAAGCCTTTCCAATAATTCCCCCGGGAAGGCTTTGGAGTTGGTTTTGGTAGACAGCACCCACGCCGGCGCCGCGGGACAACAAACGGCGTTCCCATGCCCTGCACCCCGCTGCCGGCCAAGCCGCTCTCTGTTTGTTTTGCAAAGCAAAGGACAGTGGCCTCGCTTGGTAAAGTCCAATCCCTCCGCTCGGAAAAGTTACCGGGAACGGCTCTAAATCCACGGGAGAAAAACCCGAGCCTCCCCAGTCTCTATATTCCAGCGCGGAGGGAGAGTTCACACACCCACGGGGTTAGGATGGATCCCACCCCAGCCACAACCCAGGACCCACGGCGGGGCGGGGGGGGTTCCCACCACTCAGAGGGGTTCCCCCCCCCCCCCTTCCTTCCCCGGCATCCCAGCGCTCCCACCTTGGGATCCTTCTCGTAGTAGTACTGCTGCGTGCGGATCCAGCGCCCCACCAGGTGGTCGCGCACGGTGTGGGCCAGGGCGAAGTAGTAGTCGCGTGGGGTGGCCACATTGCGGTCCTTGACCAGGGTGAAGTGCAGGTGCCGGTTGAAGCCCCGCTTGAGCTCGGCCACGCTCTCGGCGCCCACGATGCCGCGGATGCTGATCTGCTTGCGCCGCTCCTGGTCCGACAGCGGCCGCGACATCGCGGCTGGGCTGCGGGGACGCGG
>VXAW01010113.1:291786-310836 GCA_013399735.1 Tyrannus savana | reverse complement strand
AGGCTTCCTAAATTCTCCACCTTCTTGTAAAGGAAGCAGAACTAATCCCCTAACACAGCTGTATCACCCACCAAGAGGTGTGTAAATCCACCTGCCCTTTGCCAGGCTCAGAGCTCATTACTGCAGGTAACGAGGAAAGTAAAATCATCCCAGTTTAATTTGGATTTCATTTCAGCTGCTGCTTTTTTCTCAGAGTAATGTGCCAGTGACAGGGGACAGTGGCACAAGCACACTGGAATTCCCTGAATTCAGATGATGGAGGAGTGCCAGTGATGTCTGGAACCATCATTTCACTGCAGCCCTCACTGCACAGCCTCCCACAGGCACTGCACACAACAGGCACCACATCTGGGGAACCCCCTGGGGCTGGAAAATTGGAAGAGATTAATCTAAGGAATGAAAAATAAAAATACAAAGGGAAAGCAATGTCTTCATCCCTCACTGCAGAATCACTGAGAAGGACTTTTTCTGTTGTTACGGAAGGAAAAGGTTGCTGATTCAGAAATAACTCAATACCAAGGGACAAGAAACTCAAAGGAGCCTCAGGCTGGAGTAGGAATAGCCCAGTCCTATTTCTGAATAGATGGGAAGAATGAAGGCAATTTAAATAAAGACTGCACCGAGTGGCTGAGATGTTAATTGGATAAAAAGAGAATGCTTTTCCTTCCACACTCATCTGCAAGAGCACAGGGACTGACAGCATTAGCAGTTTTCTATACTGCAATTTCTGAAAAGGACCAGCTTTCACAGCCCAAAAATCAGGTTATAACCAACAGTGAGATTCAATCAGCAAGGAAATGTGACCTGAACTGTGAACCACGAGCTGCTGCACTCCACAAACACAAGTTCTAAAACAAGCCAACCCACTGCAGGAAGAATTACTCTCCTGCCTGTAACAAATCAACCACTCACCAATACCCTGTAATTTTGACCAATTTGCAAGGATCAAACACTCTGCCTGGAGTGCAGCTGAGGATAAAGCAGCCCCACAAAACCTCAGCTGCAAATGTGTGTGGTGACACACTCTGTGACATTTAGGGTGGTCACATTTGTTGAGAAGAGATGGGAGGAACCTCACACAGGAAAGCAATTTTTTGAGTCAAAATTCTCTTTCAAACAGTACAGTCTACAGGGAAAAAGCAGTGGTGATAGAAGGAAAAAAAAAACTTGCTTTCCAACTGGCTCTGCTTGTCACTTCCTGCAGCTTGTGCAGACACACTGAAGAGGACAAATATCCTCAAGGGCTGCTGCAAACTTGAGTAAAGGGTTATTTTAAAAACCACATTGAAAAGGAAATGTGATCAAATATTTTAAATAATAAAACTCAGCAGAAAGAAATGAGAAGTGGTCCCTTTGGTTTTTCTGTGAGGCTCCACTGGTTCTTTCCCCCCAAGCTCTCCAGTCAATCCAACAAAAATTGGACAAGTTCAGCTACAAGTCCCTTAAAGCAGCACTGGTTACTGCTGCTGTTCTGTAGGATTGAAATTATTTGCAATTTGAGAGGAGTTTCCCACATGCACTCCTGTTGTAATGCATGACTGTCCTCTGCACTCAAAATAGACACAGATTTCAGCATCTATATGACAAGTTTCCTTCCTCTCCTCGTCATTTAGAGGGCCACAAAATCTTCCACATCCTCCACTCCAAAGCAGAGCAGATGTAGGAGTACAAGGTACAACCATAAATATGGAAAGAACACGTCAAAAAAAACCCCAAACCTAAAAATAAAAATATGCTGCCTGTTTCTCGTGAAAATATCTGTTGGCTGCTTCAGGGGGATCTGACTTTGGTGGCATTTAAAAATCCACCTGGAGAACACCTTGAGAAACAATGCTGGAGTCTTCTGGGGGTCATTTCTTGCCATAAACAGGAAACTGGGCTTTTTCACCACTCCCATTTTGAACAAATGTAAAAATTCAAATGCAGATGAAGTCTTTAATTCTTTCTGCCAGCAAGTGGGGATGGAGGACAGCGGAAAGTGAAGATACTGTGAGAATCCAGATTTCTCCTGCTCCTCAAACTGAGGCAGCAGGGAGCACAAACATCCCCCTCATCATTCCCAGCACATCACAAGGATGGAGATACAACTGAAGGAGTTATATATATGTATAACTGCACCATCCCCGGCACCTCAGCGTGCTGGGCAGGTGACAAGGGGGGAACAACCCCAACTGGCTGGGAGCTGCACCCTCACCAAACACCAGGACATGCTCCCAGTTGCTAAAACCAGACCAAAAAACTCTGAGTGCCACGGGACTGTAAATAAATCTCCCAGTGCCAGAACAGAGTTACATTTTGTCACAATGTTCAGTTTGCAAATGAGCCACTTGAGGTTCTTTAGGTTCTGGACAGATCAGCTGCATTCCCTCATTTTTCCTCAGTGGTTCAGACCCAGGGCAGAATCTTCTGCTGTAAGAAGAGTTTATTAATAAAGTCTCCTCTTGCATTATTCCCCATTTCCTGAGGCTTGTGACCAGCAGCTGAGGAACTCTAATCCATAAATTATACCTGTATCCGAGATCTAGCCCAAGATCATGTCCTGAATTACTTCTAGGACACAGGAAATCAAGTGCAGAGTTCTGTATCAGATCAATGGCAAAGCTAAAAATGTTGGTTTCAGAGACTGACAGAGGCCTCCTGACAGATGTCCCAACGCTGACAATGCCATGACACATCTGCAGTCACACTGCAAACAGCTCTACATTTCTTTACTGGTTCAGCTGTTTCAACTGATTAGGCAAGCACAAGGAATTCCCTTCCACATCATTTAAATGCTGAATCCAGTGGGTGCTGCCACTGATAGCCTGTTTTACAGTTCCAGAAGACTTCAAAAAGCAAGCACCTCTGAGTGCTCTGCTTAATGATGGAGCCTTTTAAAGAAGAATTCTTACATGACCTAATGGTACTGGGGCTTCTGTTATTAAGGCATAACTCAATCTAATTCCTGTTTACTTCTTCCCATGGTTTTTACAGGTCCAACAGACCTAAGTTGTGATTGTCACAGAGATTCTGCACCATCCAGACTGAAGTTGGGCTTTTGCTCTCCATGTAAAGAAACGCCCTCTGCTCCCTCCAAACCTATCAAGAAGCTCACTGAGACTCCCCAGTGTGAAGCAGCAACACAAAGCAGTACAAAAGCAAAAAATCTGAATTATACTGCAGCAATAAAACCAGTGGCTGCTTGGTTCTGTAGGTGTGCTGGTGCTGAAAGTGGTATTTTCTGAATGAGTTCTCCTCATTCAAGCCCATTTCATGCTAAAAGTTCATTGTTAGCACAACTTCCACGTGACCTTCTCTGCCAGTTTTTTATTCCTGAAGTCCCATGAGTGAAAACAAAATGAAAGCTCCTAATTCACTTAACGTCACAGAAATCCTCACTTGCTTCAGAAAGTCACAATTCTAGATACTAAAATAAAGAGTTATAACCTCGGAAATACTAAAGCCAAGTCACAAAGCAACAAACAGTAGGCAACAATTCTTTTACATGTTATTTTTATATACTCAGTTTTAGCATCTCTTATGCAATTATCAGCTGCATGTAACTGCAAACACACTTTAAATTCAGAAACACCAACATTTATCTGGTCAATATTCACGAGGTAAACAAGGAAACTTACCCCTCTTTCTGTGCGATGCTGCCAAATCCAAATCAACATTTCGTCTTCCACTCTACATTAAAAGATGAATAAAAGCCTCGTTTCTTTAGGTGAACACATGTGGTGCATGATGTTTGAGTATTTAACTTTCCTCCCTCGCCCATAAAAGTGAGAAAGTTAGCAGAGCTATAACAATTTCAATTAGTTTTTTACCACTAGTACTTCCTTTTCAAAAAGCTGCACTGATCTACTGAAACACAGCCCTAAACAAATGTTTAGGATGTGCCTTCCAGCTACAAGGAAATGCTGGTTTACTCACCAGTGAATAACCTTCCTCATCTGATTCTGGCTGAGACAAATCAGACTCACTCCTTGACTTAATCAGTCTGTAGCTCGAGCTGGCGTGGATGGAGCGACTTTCTGCTGTCAGGCTTTCACTCCTGCTCCAGGGCATTTATGTGCACACACACACAGAGAAAACACTGATATTAGACAAAAGGCAGAGCTGATAGCCAAGTTTAGCAGGTACCACAGTTTTGTTTGGCAGCAGACTCTCACAGAACATCACAAGGCCACAATTAAGAGGCAAAAAGTGGTCTGATGGTTTTGGTTACGCTTCTAAAATTAGTAAATTTGGTTACTTCCTCACAGCCTGAGCGGTCAGCTGAACAGAGGGTGCCCTCAGGGAGGGATCTCCAGTGCCTTGGGGAGTATTACAGAGTATAACACACACTCTGAGCTGAGAGCACAGGAAAACAAACACAGAGGAAGTGGGTGACAAAGCACTGGACTTATTAAAAACCCACCCATGAAATGCATCCTAAAGTTGACATGCTGGAGATGAAAGGCACTTTGACAGTGGCACAGGCAGCCACCCATGCTTTAGGGACTAGATCTCCAAAAAGAGGCAAAAAGAATAAAAGGGTACTGAATATATAAATCCTCCTCTACACTCCCCATCAGCACTTTAATTTAAAACACCCAACAGAGTTTCTGTACACTTGAAGCAAAAGTAGACTCAGACAAGTAACATCACCTACACAATCCCTGTGCTATATTCTACTTGAAACAGAAAGATTGCCAGAATAAAAGTTTAAGTGAGTCAAGTTTAGAATAAAACTGTGTTACCAAGAATATTTCTGGTTACAAAATTTAAAATAGGTGATGTAGTACTTATAGTATTTAAATTTAACACTTCTTCCCATTCATTGAGCAGCCTGGCTTCAGTTTTTTTTCTCCTAGACCTAATAATAGTGTCTTACTCATGTCAGTGTTAGGAATACTTATAAAAATCAATCATGAACAACACTTTTATCATAACAGGCTTTGAAACTTCTGTTTTAAACATATACCACAATTTTTTTGACATTACTATATAGGAACCAGTAAGGATCAAGAAAACCCAAATTTGGCAGTAAACAAATCCAGACATAAATTATATGAAAAATAAATACTTTTTCCAAGTACCTCATGATAATCTGTGCACCTGATGATCTGAACTATTCACCACTGAGCCCAGTTTTGAATCTTAAACACAAAATAAAACTCTCGAGTTTTAGTTAACGTGGACCAAGAAAACCGAGCAAACCCACGATCCTCAAGAGCAGAGTGAGGTTGCTCTGAGCAAAAACTCCCTTCTCAAACGATTGTGAATTGAACTCCTCTGAGGAAAGCTGAGCTGTTCAACCACTGAGGGGAGCAGAGCCCACCTGGTCATGAGGCCGATGCCGTCGGGGGTGGCCGGGGGCGGCTGCTGCGAGTGCCCGTCCTCGCGGCGCCTCTGCAGCTCCTCCAGCACGGGGCTCACCCCCAGGATCAACAGGGCACACCTGTGGATCACCGAGTTGCAGGCAGCGGTGTAAACATCCTGGCCTTCCGTCAGGTCTGTGCTGATCCTCCTTTCCTGCTGAGACTGAGGGGGTGGATCATCAAGTCTAGTCCCTGGCCCAGTGCTCATCCTATCCCGATCCCGACTGCGAGCTACTTCACGGGCTGATAGGAAACATTGAAATATTTCTGTAACGTGCAACACAAAAAGAAGGTCTTAACTTCTAGACAAAGCTACAGAGGATAAAAAAAATATTCATCTGCATCTCGGGCCAAAAGCTGCCCAAGCTACAAAGCACAACCGATATTTTTCCAACAGTAAAAGAATACGTTAATGCTACAGTGCCATCAGAGGAGTCATGCAAACAGGTCAAATGAGGCATTTACACAGTGTTAATTTTCAAATGAAGAGGACAATGCACTTTGACAGAACACTAAACACTCTTTCAGTGTCTTACAGCAACCCAACTCCTGTTTGGATGGCATCAAAGAGAGAGAGATTATTTCATGTTTGCCTTTTAGCAGACCTATAAAAGTCATGCTTCTGTAAATCTGTATTTCAGACTCCAGTGTATCTCCGAGTCAACACTGAAACAGTTCCAGGCTTTTATTAGCTTTGGACAGTACAGTGAAGATCTTATCAAAATTCTTAGTCTTCATTTCACTGAATTCTGCTGAGGGGCCAAATTCCTCTAAAGAAGCTGTGTGGGAAACCTCCTCATCTCTGTCCAAAGACCTTAAGTTCTCTGGACTTTATAAATTTAATTTTAAAGATTCAATTCCCTTTTGGAAAGACAGAGGTGAACCTAAACACTTCCTTCACTGGTATAAATAGTTAGAAGCAGCAAGGACACCAAATGAACTCTGCATGTCATGGATCAGCTTCCCTGGGAGGTCCAGTGAAAAAATCATCATCTTCCTACTTATTTGTGCATGTTATTTTGCACATCCCAGAAAACTAAAGGGATAACATCATTTTGGTCTGTGAGGTCTTAAAGAGAAACACAGCAGTCCTAACTGTCAGCAAAGCAGGGGGTGAGAGCAGGGGCTGGGAGGAGACAAACATTCCAACAGCATCCAGAGGAACAGGACTTGGAAAAGGAAAACAAAATTATGCATGTATGGAAAATATCTCAAGTCAGCCAATTTTGTTTTTTAAGCTACATCCACTGTACGGAAAATTTCCCAGTGCTGTCCTTGGGAATGCTGAGTGACCACAGAGAAAACCAGTGTGACTGGATGTGCCTCCCTGAAACTGGAAACATTAAGGATTAACCATCCCCCTGAGCCAGATTACAAATCCAAATCAGTACAGTAACAGTTTGCAAGGTTTACCTTTTCCAAGCTGTCTTCTGAAGAATTAAACAAGATTTTTAGAAAACCCATCAGAAATTATTGCAAACAGTGCCACAAATAAAAAACTCTGACTGAGATACTCAAAGACAGAAGTGAATTCCCACTCAGTCAGCCCTGTTATCAACAGTTTTGTTTCCAAACTTCAGAATAACATTATCCTTCAAAGCTCACTAGAAAAAACAACACCACACACAAACACAGCTAAAGTTCTATATATAAATGCTGATGAAAACTTGGAAATCTACTGGCCAGAACTTCAGAGCAAACAATTTATTAGTTATTAGTCTTGCAGACAGTGCAGATAAGAAGTGTCAGTAAGTGCCAGATGCCCTGGGAATGGCCCACAAAGGCAGTGCACTTGCCCAGGATTCCCATTCCCTTGCCTCTGAAAACCTCCCTGCACCAATAAAAGCGTCACACCATTTTATAAAAATAAACTTCTCACAATGTTTGTGCAGAAAAATATCTCGTCGTTTTTAAACTCATTTCTTGACTTTGCCTCAAAGAGAAAAGGACATTGTCCTTCCAAAGGACATTACTGACACACAGAACCAGTACTTACTACCAGCTGTCATAACTTCGTGTTCTCTTTCCTCCTCCTCATCTTCTTGCTCTGGGTGTCCTTCCTCTCTGTCCCGTTCCGCCTGCTCCTCCATCTCTGCTTCCTCATCGATTGTGCGAGTAAAGGAATGTTCTTGAGCATCGACATCAGCAGATTCTTGGTTATCCAGCATCTTGATGGAAAAAACCACAAATCACAGAGGGAAAAATTCTCACCGAAATGCAAGATGAGTGTAAAAGGACACAGGTATTGAGTGAGGGGTTTTTCCTGTCAAAAAAGGTAATTTTGATACTCTGTGAATAAACAGTATCAGCCGGAAAATTTAATTTTCCTTTAGTAACCCTTACTCAGATGATTTACATGAAAATGTCTCCTTGCAATGCTTACTTAGAGTCTACTGTCAAACCCTGACACCTCAGCATCAAAGCCTTTGGAGACTCATCCTGTTGAATCAGAAAAATTACTCCCTTTAAAAGAACATGAATATGATAAAACTTACTTTGATGGATAAGGTTGTTCCTTGAAGTGATAGTAAATATGTTCCCATTTTTATTCTTAACAGTTCTGCATTTGCAGTGCCTTTCCTCCCTTTTATTTCCATGGAATTACCAGATTTACATCCCAAGATAAAAGATTAGCATAGAGGTGCACAGGAAGTTTAATGGGCTTAGAACTTGAATTTCCATTTTTTTCTGATTGAGTGGATATAGTTGAGTTGATGCTTTGCTGTTGCAAATGCAAACCAGACACCTTTCCCCCACAGTATTAAATCTGAAACAACAACATCTCCTGCAGGTCTCAGATTTGCTGTGCTGCATCTGCACAGTAACTGGGAGGACTTCTGGGAGTCACAGAACTTACTGCACACACCCAATGCTTTCAGAGCATTTTAATTAATTTAATTAAAAGTAGGCAACATATGCACGTGGTTTTAAAGAGCATCACCAGTGCTTTTACAGCACAGCCAAAAAGCCCCTTAATCCTCATGTCACATCAGAATTTTGTTGGTTAAAAATATCTGGCTTTAAAATCCTCTCAGAGCAACCTAAAAACTGCTTTAAGGAGTACTTGGTAATGCCCATCAGGCCCCAGCCCTGAGTAATTCCATGAACACTTCCATCCTCAAATGCCATGATTCACAGGCTGCCACGGTGCAATGGCAGATGTTCATGCAGGTCCCAGCACAGCAATGCCAGGACTAAGCCCATGAAATGTTTCATTTCATGCCCATTTTCATGTGAAAACTCCGGCAAGTTTTTAACAAGACACAACAAAAATCCCAGCAGCAGATACTAAACCAACATTATGTCATCATTTCTGAACACCCAGCAGAGCCTGAAGAACTGCAAGGAGATTTCCAGCCTTACCCATCTGTCTCTTGAGGATGACCTGGTCTGGATGAGTTCCATGTTCTTGCAGGCGAGCAAACGGCTGCGAACCTTGTAGACGCAGCGGTAAACTTCTGCCAGGGCCTTGCCAGGCTGGTACCTGCCAGCCAGAAAAGAAAGAATCACACAAACTGCCTTTCCACAACTCAACTCAACTTTTAAAAGTAGCTTTAAGTGACTTGCCTGCTCTCCCCACAAGCTTGGTTAAGTAAACTCGTGTGCTTCAGGAGAGCTGCGAGAACAAATCTGGACACGGTGTCGAGGAGAGATTCGTTACTTAAAGTTGCAGTGTCCCAATCTGAAAATGGAAAGGATTCATCAGAACTGGCTCTTTCCAACAAACAAAAGTATTTTTGGTGACATCATAAAAAAATCTTTACCCCTTTGAATCCTTCAATTTAGCAGAAGTTTCAGTGCTTATGGAATGTTGAGCATCAGTCACTCACACATCCCTTCAGACCAGCGTGGGTTTGGCCGCTCAAGGTCCCTCAGTCTGATGGCCAAGGGTGGGCACACCAAGTGCCACCAGAGAGCCAGGGAGCAGAAACCAGGGTGCAACCCATCTTTCAAATAAGAACAGCAAACTGGAGCTGTTCTCTTCTGGGCCACAAATTCATATAGATCTTGTTTAGAAACACATCATAGCTGAGACTTTCTGCTCTGTTACACGTTTGACACCACGTTCCAGCATCATTCCACAGTTTTGCCTATGATGGGAAAGCCTTATCTCCAGCAGGAAGGCCAACTGCTCAAGCTTGAGCACAAACTTCACTGCTAACATTACCAAGAGACATTTCCAGGTTTTGAAATGAAGGTTCAACCTGTATTTTCAGGAACTGACCTCCTAATTTCAAAGGAACTTTTCCCCATTTTAATATTATTTTCATAATGGTTCTTTTTACTCTACCACAAAATAGCCAAACTACCAAGTAAACCTCCATAAAAAACCATCATTTTGCACAGGGGAAAAATAACTACTGTCCCACTTCCTTATAAGTATCTTCAGAATATCTTTTTCTATTAATATTACCTATGAATCCTTGCAAACTGCTGTAGAAATGACAAAACCTCACCTGGCCACCTACAGTTTATCTAACACACCTGCTCCTCAGCCAGCTCGCATCGTGAACAGAGCAGAACCACATCAACTTCTACAGAGCCCATTTCCACAGCCAAAATTACACATCTCAGCCCGTTCCCCTCAGATTTGCAAACAGACAACCAGCAGGTTTTCCACTGGGATTCTCTAACAGAACCCTCAGGACCACTCGATGTTTTCTTCATCCCGCTCAGCTTGGCCAGAGCTACAGAAAATGATCTCAGGGTGCTGCAGAGCTACAGCACAACCACAATGTTTAGTGGATTTCATCAGAAGGAACCTGGAAAGCTTGAGCAGGAGCCCAGGTTTTAGGCTGTAAGCATGAAGAACTATTAACACTGGCAGGGCAGCCTCCCAGAGACTCGACAAACAAAGGGTGACTTACCCCTGCACTCCATTCCTAACATATTTTGCAAGTTACTTTGCCTTCCCCTCCCCATTAATTTTCCTTTTTAATTGTTAGCTTTACCCTGCTCTACTTGGAAAACAGAAAAACCAACAACTGAGGAAGCAAACAAGAGTTTCTTCTTACCAGTTCAGAGGGAAAAACAACACTGAACTGCATGTTTGGCAAACACTGAAATCCACGACAAAAGTAAGAGAAACAGCAGCAGAGAGACGGTGGAACGTGACAATAAATCACTTTTCCTTTTGCAGAATTAAAAACTGTTGCCAAAGAAAAGCCAGGATTGTGCTAGGAGTGTAGCTGAGGCAGGTCATACATGTAATATGCTTTTAACACACAAAAACACACATTTTCAAACCCTTACTTACCTTTACTGACAGCATAGTCTTGCATGCTGATCCAGAGGCTCCTTGCTGGCTCTTTTGTACAGCCCAAGGCCAGGTCAACATAAACTGTAATTTCAGGTCTCAGTTTATAGTCAAAGGGTTTCTGCTCCTCATTTCCAGACAGGGCCACTTCTAACAGGGAGCTCATGCATTTGTCTGCCAGAAGGGGAATACCCAAGAAATTAAACTCTGCACATTTTGAGGATTATTTACATGCACCTAAAAGCACTCTACACTTAGTTAAAAAAAAGATTTTAAAATATCAAGACATCTCATTGTAAACAAATTTACATTAGATAGGGAAGTGACTTAAGAGTTACAATTTACATAAAACCTATGGAGTTTTAGAAACATTCTCCAACTCCTCTGCAATAGCATAAATCTGCATCATTAATTCCACCTGAACTGCACAGCTTGCAGTCACTGCCTGGCCCCATTTCAAAGCACCCTGGCTTGTAAATAAGACTTGAAGTCTACTCAGAGCCAGAGGGGATGGGAACAGAGATGGGAACTAAGGAAGAGGCCACAAAGAAGCAGAAGCAAGGGCACTGTTCAGATAGGAAGGGATGACTGGAATATTAATGCTGAGTTGTTACCAATTCTGGGAGATCATAAAGACTGAAGTTTGTTATTAAAAGTATTGTTTCTATGGAATAAAAAAGTCTCTTTGCAAGTAGAATGTAACATAACATTTTCCAATAATTAATATGAAAAACTGAGGCCCTGGCATGTCTGTTAAGTGCTCCTGACCATCTAAGAGTAAAATGTTTAAAGTTAACTCAGTGAAGTCTGTGTTATTTCAATGAGAATTGCAATTTTTTCTTCCTTACGCATTTCCAAGACCCTTTGTAAACTACATCACACCCTTAAACATCCATTTTGCCACTTTTTGTACCACTCCACGAACACACCCCAACGCTGAAAGGCAACCCCTGAGTGCACAGACCCCAAATGTTTCCAGCGGCTCACAAGCACTGTCAGACACCTGCATTTCCATTTACCTAAATGAGGAATGTCCATTTCCACCCCGTCACTGAAGAGGGGGGTTTTGAGCCAGTAGGCCGTGTCCTGTTCCTCGGGGGACACTGGAGGGCCCTGGAGCATCCCCCCGAGGCACCTCCCGATGAGCAAGGCCACCGTCCTCTCCAGGTCGACGAGCCACACCCAGGACTGGGCGGGCTGTGGCAGGGGCACCCCCGCAGGATCGATCAGCTCAGGGCCACCTGCAAGGATTCCTTGGTAAAATCAGTCACTCCCGCCCAGCTGTTACAAACAACTCCAAAATCAGCAAAATGAACAGGGCTTGTTCATATCCCCCTGTTAGTGGCAGATTAGCCCTCAGTCAGCTGAAGGAACAGCAGGTTCCAGTCACCACTGGATGTGGTAACTGCAGCAGCAGCACGGGCCTGGTGGTGTCACCACTCCAGCACAGCTGCTCCCGAAGGAAAGGCTCCTTCCAACTCTGCCCAAGAGTATTTTGTCCCACACACACTTCTTTCTGTTCTGATAAACATGGACAGACACAGGAAACAGCTGGAAACTGCCCTCAGTTAAAGCAGAAGAAGCATTTTACAGCAAGGGATATCAATACATTTAGCAAATGGAAAAGGAGATGTAGCAAGACACACACTTTAAATAAAAAAAGCCACCTTAAAAGGGAAAGTTAAACTAACCACTACAAAAAGGTGCCATTCTCTATTTTTCAGGTTAAAAGCAGGTTATTTACACTTACCATGAAGAGGCCACTGCAGTTCCTGATCCTCCAGCAGGGCTGCAGCAGGCAGCAGTCTGTTGAGACGGTCTAAAGGTGGCAGCAGATCCAGCAGGTAGCTCAGCAAAGGCCGGGCCACTGACACGGGCAGCAGCAGCAGGGAGTTGACAATCTGGGAGAGCATACTGCCAGCAGCTGACACGTAAATCACATCTGCAGGGGGCAAAGCAAAGCTGGGTTACAGTTACACAGTTATATTCCAAGCAAAACAGGGCCATATAACAAGGCAAAGAAGTGCATAAAATACCTCAGCTTTCTCAAAGTGTCTGCACAGCACACGTGGAATTGATGGGTTTAACAATTATTCATCTACTTGGTATTTTACTAACATGCTTGTCAGCGATCACAAAACCAGCACTTTTTAAAAGAGAAATCCAGAACTAACAAAACTGCCCCTGTGAATTATTGTTTCAATGTCTTCTCCATGCTGTATTTTCCCTGTGTGTCAAATGTTGTACCAAAAACACGAACCAGATGCTATCCCTGATCTCCTCCTTTGGGGGACGCTTGGGATGTCCACTTTATGCAGATACAGGAAAAACAAGCTATTTTACTACTCAAATCTAAGCTTACAGAGCCATCAGTAGTGATTTTTCCACGAACATTTACCTCTCAGTTTTTCCCCAACACTACCATTCCAAGAGCTTTCCTTCAGCAGGGTTGCAGAACGGGAATAGATATCTGTGGCGTGAGGCAACAAAAGCTGGAGGTGTTTGTGGAGCAGAGCCACGCTGCTGGAATTCTGGAAAGAAAAAAAAAACCAACATAAGAACGATCCTGTAAATATATTTAAAGGGTTATTTAAATTAAGTTTAGCTTTCAAATGCTCCGATTTACAACAGGAACCTCACAACATTCCGGTGCTTATGATGATAAAAATAAGGCCACTCACCTCACTGACACTGTTGATGTGGCAATAAGCCAGCAGCTGTTTCTGCAGGGAACATAAAAGCTCATGAAGATGAGCAGGTTGGCTGTTTTCCGATGATGATGTACCCAGTAAAAATTTATCACTGTTTTTTTCCAGTTCTCCAAAGGCTTGGTCCTATTAAGAACAAAAAAAAGGGGGGGGGGGAAAGAAAAAGAACATTTAATCCTGCTTCAAATGCCATGAAAACTGATAATCATCTCAAAAAGAAACTTTTTTTAGTCTTTATTATGTGCCAGTGGATCATGGGATAACCACACCTAAAATTACACTTGTTTAGAAGGTCATAGTAGTGATTGTGATGGCTGTCAAGAGAACACTTCTCTCATAAAAAGGCTTCTTTCACAGGCAGCAATGTTTTTATTCAACTCCCCAAGGCTAACTGGGTGAAAAAAAGCCCCTCCCTCACCTGGCCCCCAAATCCCAGTATGTTAAAATAAGTAATAATCTTTAGGATCTGTTGGGGGCTGATGCATGAGATGTTCTGTCAGGTAATAAGCATAAGGTAATAACCCTGGTGAAGTTAATTAGACAGATTCATGCTCCTGCTGTCTGCCTATTGTTCCCTGGTGGCTGAGATTACACTGACTAAAAACATCCTGTGTTACATTCTATCTGCCAAAAAATTTGAAGCCAAAGCTGGAGCAGTAAAATAGTCTGATATGAAGACAGCTGCATTTACATAAGTCATCTTAAACAATAAATGCCACTTTAATAACATGAGAAGCATATTGTTAGAGATGATGAACTGATTTTAGGCCACTTCAGGACAAACACATGTTGCAGTTCTACTTTGGGTAAAACAGAAAGAGCACCGTTTTCTTGAGACGGAGAAAACCAAATTAACCCTTCTAAGCACCCAAAATTCGCTCTCATTTTAAAAATAAATCAATGAATTCCAAGGCCTGTACATACTGTATAAAACCCCAAGTTTCTCAGCAGAGTCTTCATGAGGATCTCAGCCAGGTGAGTGTCGGGGTGGCTGCTCTGCACAGCGTAGGTTTGCTCCGAGAGGTTTCCGTAGCTGACGCACAGCGAGGAGCTCTCGCTGCTGTCCGAGGGGGAGCTGTAGCCCAGCAGGGAGGCCACGTGGGTGTGATCCTGCAAGCTTGTCAGAATGATGTCCAGCTGCATTCTCTACAGGCACAAAAAACACTCTTTGGTGATGAGGACAGAATAAGGAGCTAAGCAACAAAAAGGATCAGAGTTACAATGAAAATGTTGTAATGGGACACAGAATAAGCTGCAGGACTGCACCGAAAAACTCCAGGGTTTCCTGCAGGTTTGTAGTATTAGAGAATAGATAAATACATCAATTAGATGACCATAGCCAGTAAAATCTGAGGTTAAGAGGGAGATATCAGACACTGGACTAAATGCTTTCTCCAGTCTGTTGGAGCTGATTATTTGAGGGGTTGGTGGGGGACACACCATTTTTCTAGGCTGTACACAAGAAAAAGGGTAAAGAGCAGAACAAGCACACAGGAGATCAAGGGAGGTGGTAGATGCAGAACAATGACCTTCACCTTCAGTGCAGCTCCCCCCTGCTGCTGGTTCTGATGCTGCAAAACCTAAACCTGTTCTACCCTAGTAATTGTCAGGGGGTTCAGTTTGTACCAATACTCCTCTTCACAAATCTCTAGAAAATCAGAACCAGAAGATTCTATTTCAGAGTTTCAGTATCAAGCGTGAGCCAGTCTCTTCCTCAGTGTATAAAATACAGGATTTGACCAGGATCCTGTGTGCACAGAACTGAATAATACTTTTGGTCGTTTTTTAATCTGAGCCTACTGCTGAAGCTTCAGTTCCTAGTGCCCTCAAGGACAGGAAAGATGTTCCTTGAGTATCTTTTCCTCCATTTGTAGGATATTGGGCAAGCATCCTAACCTGCATTAATTCCTGTTTTCTGCATTCAAGAAAGAAAAAGACAAAAGGAACATTGCAGTCATCTTTGCAAAGGAGGCTGAAATCCATGCAGGGAAAGCATTATACAAGTATTCTTCCCACGAAATAATTTTCTGTTTCCAAGACAAATCCAAATGGTTAAACCCAAATTCCAAAACTCTTTATACCAGTCTGGATATGCTGACACAGCAATTCCTCAGCTGTCTGCAGCCAGCCTTCACCTGAGAAGACATGCAGTGCTCCCTGGACTCTGGCTTAGCCAGGCCACCCCAGGCTTTGTTAGGCTGGGCTTTGCACTGCACCTCGCCAGGAACGTGCTGGCACTCTGAGGACGAGGCTCTCACCTCAGCTCACAATGTTCCAGCAGAACAAGCCACAGCAAACCACAGCTGCTCTCAAAGCCTGGCATGTTTTTACCTGACCTTACCTGTCCTTTTGATAAGCTCTCCCATCTATCAGGGCCTTGGGGCAGGAGGGAATGGAGCAATTCCATCCTCTCTCGCAGTGGAGGAAGCAGCATAGTTGCTCCTACTGACAGAGTCTCGATTACAACCTAAAATTAGAGCAGCAGAAAAACCTTCTTCAGTGGGGGAGGGGGAGATAATCAACTCACCTGTATCTCTCAAAAACACAGTGCATCACCCATGATACATCCAGAACATCTTGCTTAATTTCATTTCACACCAGAGTTCTATCTCACAAGAGCACACTAATTTTTCCTGCTGTGATGCAAAGACATGCAGGGCATTGAAGAAGTGAAAGGAGAGCAACAAAAGCTGCTGTTTGCTGTAAGGGTACATC
Source organism: Tyrannus savana (assembly GCA_013399735.1). Taxonomy (NCBI): domain Eukaryota; kingdom Metazoa; phylum Chordata; class Aves; order Passeriformes; family Tyrannidae; genus Tyrannus; species Tyrannus savana. The sequence continues at coordinate 294,811 of VXAW01010113.1, read as the reverse complement.
TCAGGAGAGTTACTCAACTGAGTTAATTACTCAATCCACAACACTGACATTTTAGGCTCGTTATCACAAGGAAGACTAATTTAAGAGTTACAAAATAAAGCAGCTTTTTAAAATCCTCCTGCAAACATTCTCCTCTGCTTTCAGATCATAAAACAGTTTTTACCTTTCATGAATAAAACCACTAAGTCAGACTCGTGTTTATCAAATTGCCAACTGCTGAAAGTCAGATATATCTCTAATTGCACAAAGAAAGGAAGAAGAGAGTGGCACAATTTTCACAGGCAAACAACAAAGCATGACTTACTTCCTGAATTTCATCAGGGACAGACGAGTCCATCAGCCTGAACAGGAGGTTTCGGAGAGGCCCAGCCTGGCGGCCCAGAATGCTGGTGGCAACACCCCCAGCCAGGGCAAGTGCAAGGTGATTAGAAAGCAGCTTCAGACACAATTTCAGAAAGTTGTGATGTTCCCTGGAAAAAGAAATACATCCCTGTTAATCTCTCTTATCACTTTGCAGTGTTTTTAACTCTCCTGTGGTATTTTGTGCCAGAAAAGGTTAAGTAAATTACTTTAGAAAAGCAGTCCCGTGAATCAGGAGGCAAAACCATCCAAAAATACACAAAGAGGTAAATGTATTACTCATACAGAAAAAAAATAACTTTTAAGAAGTAAGAAATGTAATCTTCTCTCAGAAGGTTTAGGAGCACAAAAATTGGGTTGAAAACAACAGGTCAGGATATTAATTTCTAGTCTTTGTAAAAAACTTCTGAAAAACTCTTAAAAGGAGTAAGAACTGACAAAGCAGAAACAGTAAATGCATTTCAGCTCCATAGAAAAAAGTGTTTCAAAGGAAAACTCTGAAATAAAGCATTTAATTCAGTGCATAATGAGAATAAACTCCAGACAAAAGGTCCTGCTACATTTGGGGCACTGCAGAGCTCCTGAAGGAGCAAGGAAATCAGACTTGAGCTTGTTAAAGAACAGACAAAGCAAGACCAAGCCAAGCACCACTGCTGTAAAAAAACCCAAAATCATTACAAGAATCTGCAACAAGCACATGGGGTGTGTACCTTGAGGAGGGAAAAGGAAGAGGGGGGATTTCACTGTTGATTTTGTCACAGTAGTGCTCGAGGAAGGAGCGGAGATGAGAGAAGGTGCTTTCCTCCAGGTCCACGCAGTAGGGTCTGTGCCACGCCACGACCTGCCTGCAGTCACAACCAGAGATCATTCTCTGCAAATCCTCCACTGCTTCAACAATTCAACATCTCCAGCAGGTTCAACACACACTGAGCCAGTTTGTTTCTTAGAACAACCCAACATGACTGTGGCAGATTAACTTCCCCACCCTCGGGGGTGCTTTCTGCTGTCAAACTGTTTACAAACAAACCCTCTAAAGAACAGAAACACCTACAGAAATGCCATGAAGATGAAGCCATATGGATTTCACCTGACTGGTGCAAAGGCTGCCCAGTACCCACAGAGCTGGTTTTAGAACAAATGGTAGATTGTGGAGACTTTGACACAGTGCAGGGAGAGCTCAGAAGGAGCAGTGCCACTCAGTACTATCTGAGTCTCACTATTTTCTGAATTGATAGCTCCTGTGAAAACAGGGCATTTGAAATTCTTCCTGAGTTATCTTCCAAATTTTAAGCTTTTCTAATCCTTTGTGTGAGTTTATATATAAAACTACACTGGTTTACTTCAATCACTTTGGTGTAACGAAGTATTATTTCACTTATTGTACATTAATAACCAAACTGTTTATTTAGGCACCTGGTTTCAGTGTAGGTTAACAGGTAACCATAAAGAAATCTTTAATATGTTTAAATCCACCTCAGCAATTTGTCTGAACTTCCCCTTTCCCAAAGTCTCCTGCTCAGAGCACTCCTTGTTACACTGCAGGAAACCTCCAGAGCCATAAAAAGTCCCTTCAGAAGTAAAAATAAACACTGAGTTGTTTCACCTCCCACTGCCTAACTCCTCAAAATTTTAGTAAACAGAGGTCTAACAGCAGGTAAGAAATCTTCATACACAAAGAACTAATATGCAGATTCTTGGTGCTGATATATTTTCACTTGCAATATGCAACAGAGAGAGGAGAGGAGGAGGAGAGGAGGGAAGACTCTCCAGCCCAAAACATTCCAAGCAGAACACCTGAAACATGTGGTGTGGTTAACACCTTCAGGGAGCAGTTAAATGTATCCCAAAGTGACTTGCACAAAAAGCAAAGGATACCTGTCCCCAGCGTCACCGTTACCTGTCCCTTGGAAGAGCTGTCCAGGCAAGGCTATGGGAAGTTCCTGCTGAGATCTGCTGAATTGCAACTCCATCTAAACCACTCACTTTCTTCGGTTTAGTGATGGGACCAGTGGAGTTTCCCTGACCACACTGCCCCATGGAATTGTTACCCCAAGCATAGACTTCATTATCTACAAACAGAGCAGAAAACAAAACCTGAGATACACCTGCTTTTGATCCAGGGGAGGATTCTGTATTTTTCACACCTTCTGGTTTTTACCATGAGAGAGTGCCAAGCAGTGACTGTCCCCAATGGAGATGTCAACTATCCTGGTGGCAGCCAGCTCCTCCACCAGCTTGGGTCTGAGCGCGGTCGCCTCCGAGGAGCCGCAGCCCAGGCAGGCCCCGCAGCCCCACGCGTACACCTGGAGAGAGCAACACAGCACACCCTAAAGTGGGCTCCCTGGGGACAGGATCCACCACCCCTGGCACGGGGATCCACCACCCCTGGCACGGGGATCCACCATCACCCCCGGCACAGGGTCCACAACAGGGATCCACCACCCCCAGCACGGGGATCCACCACCCCCGGCATAGGGATCCACCACCCCTGGCACGGGGATCCACCACAGGGATCTACCACCCCCCGGCATGGGGATCCACCACCCCCAGCACAGGGATCCACCACCCCTGGCACAGGGATCCACCACCCCTGGCATGGGGATCCACCACCCCTGGCATGGGGATCCCCCACAGGGAACCACCACCCCCAGCACAGGGATCCACC
>VXAW01010113.1:272372-291624 GCA_013399735.1 Tyrannus savana | reverse complement strand
CACAGGGATCCACCACCCCCAGCACAGGGATCCACCACCCCCAGGGGCACAGGGATCCACCACCCCCGGCACGGCACCTGCACAGCAACTGCAGGCAGGCCCTCGACACTGCACAAACATGGATTTCCTATCCCGTGCCTGCCTCCCCCCAGCACTGGGATGGCACGGTGATTTACCACCCCAATATTTATCTCCAAGCTCTCCTGAGATTTTTCAGATTAGAAATAAAGCTTTCAGTTAACACCTATATTCTAAAATACACATACATTTAAAAAAAACCCTATGAAATCACCCAATCACCTGAGCTGGTTCATGCATTAAGAATTACAAGCATTTCACTGCTTTTTGTTTCCTGGATCCAATTTGATTTTTACACTGGTGGTTTTTATTAACCTAAAAATAATACATTTTCTGTGGCTAAGCAAGGATCTTGAAAAGTGTATTTTCACATGGCTCTTCAGCACATTTTGAATTACTCCAGCACACTAATAACCTCAAACTCTAATCAAGAACTTCACTCTCAATAAAGTACTAATTGAACATTTTCTCAGCAGTCAAAACAATAAAAGCTGAAGGAATGTGAACCCCCAGCACCTTCACCAACTCTGATATCTGGAGTGACACCTGGTTTTTTTGCCTACCTGGCCCGTCGATGTCAAGGCAAGCGAGGACTGGCTCCCAGCACAGACTTTCCGAATGAACATCCCTTGCAAGGCTTCTATAACTTTAGGTTTGTACACCCTGTTGGTATCTCCGTGACCAAGTTTGCCTACAAAAGGAGGAAACACAACTGTAAGGTATTTTCCACGGATAAACAACAATTAAAAGTCCCCCCAAAAGAATTCTTTTGGGATTTCTAAAAATGTCAGAGTGGATTTTTAGAATTAAAACCTATTATAATTTTTATAAAACCTTTTCCTCTTTCAGTTACAGTCTTGAGGGAATATATATTTGTTACAGTGTATTTTAAAATTGAACTATTAATCCCAGGCAGTTAAAATGCAACAGTTTCTAGGATGTGAAGAGCTACTGTCATGCCATGAGTGAATTCATTTCAAAGTCATCAGCACAGCATTTTCATTTGAACTGTTCAGGCCTTCAGGGAGCTTTCTGCTCTGTGAAACCCCTCCCCTCCCACAATCCTTTTCAAAACTCCATAACCTTGCAGTCAAACTTCAAACATTATATTTAGATGTTACAAGAATCCTTTTCTTGGACAGCCACCAAATAAAACCCAGACCCGAAGCGCGTGGAGCGCTGAAACTCTGAGGCGGGTGGAACAACCCGAAAATTACAACCCAAAACAGCACTTTCACCTACCATTGTCTCCTCCTCCAAATGACCACACTGTTCTGCCATCTTTGGACAGAGCTATGGTGTGTGAGCTGCCACAGGAAACCTCTCCCACGTTGCTGATGTCTTTCACCAGAGTGGGAATGTTGCGGCTGTTGCTGTCACCGTGACCTGCGGGAGACAAGAAAAAAACGTGGGTTTTCTTTCTGTGAAGCTTCAAGTTCTATTTGTCTTTTGCAATCACTAAGATTCTGCAAATCCCACGTGTGTTCTGTGCTCATCACAAATGGTAATTTCTGCCCACTTTTTGGGGAAGATTCCCAGTCAGGTTTGGAAGCCACCTGTGGTAAAGGTGCCACTGAATCCTAGGGCTGTTTTCTAGCTCGCTGAAAAGAAATATAAGGAATTATCAGTACAAGTGGCTTTAACAGCAGTTGATTAAGCAGCTGCACCTCCTCACAGTGGGCAGCAGGTCTCCTGAGCAGCAAGGGGAAGCTGCAGTAAGGGCACAGTGTCACCACTGCACAGCCAAATCACAGCAGCGTCACAGGTGGATGGGGACACTCACAGCCCCAACTGGGCCCTTCTGCAGCAACCAGACATTACAGCATCTCCTACCCCAGGAAAAGTTCCATCTCTAAGAAACTCCAGAAATTCTGCAGATATGGGAGAAAAATGGAGAAGAGGGGGGAAAGAACAGCCCATCCCAAACTGATTAAATATCAACAACTTACTAATTAATGTCACCTTTTAGCTGCGCACTGGAAGTCACCACTCCAAGACCCCCAGAGCACACCCAAACTCCATGTTAGCCACATTTCCCACCAAAGCTGTAAATTAAACCTCTAACCCAGTGTTCTTTTCCTGACACAGCAGGGAGAGGCTCAGCACCTCCACTGACTGCCTTGGAAAACTGCAAAACACTGTCCTCATCTTCTGCCCCGTCACTCCCCTGCTCTCACCCCTCCACACCCACCCTCCCACCACACCAGAATTCCAGTTTATTTAAAATGTCTACATTTCAGTAGCATTAGCAATCATATGTGGTCTTATGAAGAAAAGCAATCTTTCTTGAAATCATTGATATTTTTAAATTTTTTTGTAAAATTACCTGCATTAAAAGCTTTTAAGAGTCTCTGCACTAGTCAGCTATATGCACACAGCTGCATGATGTGTGTATTTAGAGGGGACAGTTAGAGAACAAATGGACAGAATCATGACCAGACACAGCAATTCCTCCAAAAGCACCCCCTGGAATGTGAAACTCACCCAATCTCCCGAAGTCTCCCTCTCCCCACGTGTAGAGCTCTCCATCCTCGGTGACAGCAGCGCTGTGCCTGTACCCCGCTGACACACACACAACCACCTGCACCACAGGCAGAAAGAAACTCAGTTCCTACCCAAACCAAACAGGAAGTCTGAAAGCTCCTGGGAGCCAAGCTTCAGAAGCAATCTGGGTAAATTAACTTGTTCATTCATGTGGAGCAAATGCACATGTAAGAAGTGAACCCTTGCAATCTTTCCTAGTTCCTATTTGGTTAGTAGAAATAATTGCGTAAAAAGGCAGGTTTCTAATATAAAACTGCTAATGATTTATTAATCAGGCAGCTTTAACGTGATGATATCTTGGTCTTACAGGAGGGAAAAGAAGCAGCAGTGGATGTTTAAACACAGACAGACAGGGAGAAGAAAGCCTTGTAAGACAACACAGAACCACTTTCCAGATGAAGCCACACTAAGCACTTGTAAGTCAAAATCCTGATGCTAACAAAAGCAACCCCCTCCTTCCTGGAATGTTTTACTCCTTCAGACTATGAGAAGGTTTCCTGACAATGCCTCTGTCCAGATCACAAGAGGCAATCACAAGTTCTAGTGTTTTACTCAAAGCAGACCCAGCGTCAAAGAGAAGTCGAGAAAAACACACAGTTTTTCTTAAGATTTTATATAGTTCACATTTTACACAACACCCCAACTGAACAGAACAAAACCAGGTGTTCTGCTATACCAAACATACCTTTCCTTGCAGGGGACCCTGAATAAGTTTGGGATATTTCTGAGTTGAGCTATTTCCATGTCCCAGTTTTCCATAGTCACCGTCACCCCAGCTGAAGACTTCCCCTTCTGTTGTAAATGCCAAAGTGTGGCCATCAGACCCTTTCGAAGATGACACCTTTTTAATAGACCTGTGAGGCTCAAAAGTCAGTTTTTTCAGTGTGGACTGATTATTGGAGTCACCCAGTCCGAGTCTCCCATAGCTGCCTTTCCCACAGGCTCGGACAGAGCCATCCGTAGAAATGACAAAGGTACAATATTGTCCAGCTTCAATCTGCAAAGGAAAGGTTCAAACAGTGAATCACAGAGATTACAGAAATGCAAAATTCACCTACAGGCATAGAAGCTTGTACTTTTATAACAGTATGTGAGGTTTCTTTATGTGACCTTTCCAAACAATACAATGTAAAAACACTGGGCTGCATTCAGGTCTCCAAAAGTCACTGAGGGAAATTTTAATTTGCTAAGAACAAAACCAAAAAGTGACAGTTTGATACAGCACTGTAGGTCTGCCTTGATTTTAACCAGCACCAAGTGATAACATTACAGAAATAAGCCACATGCTAAAGCTCCATTCTCATTTGGCTCTATATATTTTAATTACACAAACATCAAAGCAATAAGACTAAAAGTTTTTAAGAAAATAAAAACTTGCCTCTAGTGGGAAGTCAGAGCTCAGCTGACAAATGACTCAACAGCAAATCAACTAACCCAGCAATAATTTGCTGTAGGAATCTTTAAGTGCAAAGCAGGTTCAAATCTGAACCATAAAGGCACACAGAAAACAGCCCCACACAGGTGTCAGACTGCACAGCCACTGCCCTATTTAATGGGAAATAACATCCAGACAACCCTAAAGCAATTATCAGTCGTTGGATTAATTTACAATTATCAATTGTTTTAGTTAGAAAGCTAAAGAAAAAATCTTTATCCCAGTGGGGGAAAAAAAAAATCACATAAATATGTTGGATGGGTGTCTACTGTCCCAATAAAAGAGTAACCACTCATTCACATTCCACTCTTGTGCACTGGTGTTTTGAAAGTTTTCTGAATGCATAAACTTCTCTGTGATGCCCAGCCCTGCAGTCCACTGGCACATCAAATCTACCAGTGACGTCAATAGAAACAACTGCACAGAACACACCTGAATTGTCTAGTGACCAAAAAGAGCTTTTACTTGAGTCAACACTGCAAAGCCCACGTAGGAACAGAAAAGCAAACTGTTCTGTCCTGTGCCAGGCATCAGCAAGAGTGCTCAGCTGCAAGGGCAGGACCTGTGACTGGGAGCAGAAGAGCTGGTACATTCATTTTCAGGGAGCTCATTAAGGTTGCTGTGTCAGCAGTTTGCCCAGTCTGGACTTTTAAACTAGGCAACCTTGGTGTGAAAACCACCAAAGGAAAAGAAGATTGAATAGTTCAGATACCTTTTAAGTAAAAAAATCCAAACCAGAAACAAAGAAACACCATCAAAAAAAACCAAAAAACCCTACAGGCAAACCAACTTGTCTCTGCAGAGCAAGTCAGGAAATTCAGGTGTTCTTGTTACAGGGATATTTATGTGTGTGACACTTTCAGTTCAGGAAGTTGTGTGATCAGTTCTGAGCATCACACCTTCATTACAAGCTGACCCTCAGAAGTAAAGCCCCATTTCTCAATTCCACACTGTAGCCATGAAGCTGCTGAATGTCACATAATGTACCCCCAGAAATGTCACTCACTGTCTGCGCATCAGAAAAACTGGGAGCGAGCTTGGGCTGAAGTATCTTCTCTTGAGTTCCTTCCACCAGCTGATGGCTGCTGTTACTGCCCCAGACATACACCTCACAGGTCTCAGACACAATGGGGGCATCCCCAGTCTGGATGCTGTCAGGGCTGGCACATGTCCTGGAATAGTCTGAGGCCATTCGGCACACCTGGAAAACAAGCACCACTCGCTGTTTCCTTCCCCACACTGACAACGTTTAATGCACCTTTAACTGCCCCTAAATGCAATTCTCTGCTTAAATACAAATCATCACCACCACCACATCATGAGCTTGCCCAAGTGACTTTGTTTGGTTACATCTCAAGTTTTTCACAGGGTTTTTTCCCCCTCTTCTACTCCAGAGTAACTCAGCCAAGACTAGGCTGCAGCCCCTGTTCCCAGCAACCCCACACAAGTGAGGGGGAAGGAAACTACAATGACCTTCCGTGGTTTTTTTCCAGACATACCTCCTCAAACAAACACAGAGCCGCCTCATACAGGGAGCACAAGCCATCAGATGTCCTGGTTGGCTCCCTCCATTGACTCCGGTCGGCAGACGAGCCCTGCGACAATCAAAGGTTGTTATTGTGACAAACATCCTCCCACACAGCAGCAGGGCACCTGTGCCAAATGCATCAGGGATCTGGGCTTCTTTTAATAAATATAAATACACCACCTTTTCCTGAGCTGGGATATCTGCACACACTTCAGGAAAACAGAAGTGTCACAAGTGCTACTTGAATATTCTTACTGATCGTTTTTGTGAAAATATCTGTGTTCACAGTTAATTTCTCCTAATACTGTTTTGTTCTGAAATGCATGTTATTTGTGTTCAAAGTGACAATTATTTTATCTTTATGTATCTTCCATCTTTTGGACTCCAATTTCATATCTGGCCTAAAACCAACACCAAACAGCTGCCCATCAGCACATACAGTGCAGTTCAGGTACTGCCACTGTCACGCTCTTCTCATAGTCCCCATTCTTTACATTTGTTTAGATTTTAAAATTTATATTTATTAACAAGCAACACGAGCCTGAGGAGAAAAGAATGACCAAAGTGAGGGAAAGTCATGCTCTGTTTCAGTCTGAGCTTATGAGGCAGAAGTTTGCCACAGCTTCTGATTGCATCCTGTGCCATAATTTCACAGCTTTGAAAAGAATATTCATCTAGGACCACAAGCACTCAACATATAAACCAGTGTGCCACACTTCCAATTTAGCTCATTTTCTTATCAAATTAATTGCTGAGTAGCAGCAAAAATGCTGAACATCCCAAAGATGTATAAGCAGAGGCCCAAGTGAATTTGGGGAGCAGGAATGTCCAATAAAAATAACTGAACAGGAAACGAGGTGTATGGCAAAACTTTGAATTTCAAGCCAGAAAAACAGTTCCATACTTTGTAACTTTTTGGCTATGAATTTCAATGTACAAGTGCAAGTAGGTCAAGCATGTCCTTGATTCTTCCCCTGAAGTTAAAGCATAATGACAAAAGTGACACCACAAGGGCTGGCTTTGCTGTTCCATCTTTACCCAGGAGGATAACGGGTGGGCAAGAAGGGGGAGAAAGAGCTGGTGGGCAACAAAGGAAATCCTGAGGGGGAAAATTCACAAAAAAACCTTTTTTTTAACATATTGAGCAAACTGGCATTCAGTCTTGAGAAACTCTTTAGTTAAGAATGCAAGCACATTGCAGTGCAGACAAGCCAAAGCTGGTCTGGACCTACCAGAGACCGTCGCATCTGGGTCAATATACTCATGAAGCAGTCAAAGCTGATCATCCCCTCCGGGCTCTGCAGCAGCTTGCTTTTCTCCATGGTGTTCACCACAGCTGAGGCACCCAGAGCCATCTCTATCCACTCCAGAAGGTATCTCAAGGCACCTCGCTGGGCAGCCAGACCAAGCAGCAGCTCCGACGCCAATCTGCGGCCTAAAGTATCCGCCCCGGAGTTGGGGATGGTGACTCCTTTAAGAAACGTCGTGACTTGCGCCAAACAGTCCAGACCCATGGGGGGGATCTTGCTCTCGTTGGCGAGAGACAGGGGCGGCAGGGAGCTGACCACCTCTATGGCGGTGTGGATGACGTCGTTGCAGAGGCTGAGGCCGGGCCCCGCCGCCGGCATCATCCAGCTCTGGCGGAGCAGAGCGAAGAGCAGGCTCAGCCCGGTCCGCACCCCCATCTCGATGAGCGCGTCCGTGCTCGACCTGGGCCGCTCGCTGACCGAGTGCACGTCCGTGGAGCCAGAGCTGCTCTCCGGGGAGTGCTGCTGCTGCTTCACCTTGCCCTTGTCGTGGTATTTGTTGGAAAGTGCGTAGAAGACGCGCTGCAGCACCAGCAGGCGCTTGCGCAGCGCCCCGGCAAACGGGGAGTCCGAGCACACCATCTTGGCCAGAGCCAGCTGGCTGCTAAGAAGGGCGTCCAGGTAGTGGTCCTGTTCATCACTGGACAGAGATTCCCGCTCAAAATCCGGTAACTGAGGTCCTTTGAGGCACAGAACCTGCTGGGGCAATGGCACTACTTCTTTATTGCTCACTAACTTGGCGTACAGGACGGACACTCCCTCCCTCGTGGCAATAGATTCGCTGTCCTCGGTGATCCAGGAGCTGTTGAGGTGCTCGAGCCATTTCAGCTTCACTGGTGGCACCATAGCTGCCATGCTGGGTCACTCCTTTGCCATTAGTCCTGAGGATGGAAACAGCTGTCAAAGGAGTGCGACATCACCTACAGATCTTACAGCTCACAGCAGGATAAATATTAACAATCCCTTCGGAGAGTAAGCCCCAAGAATGACCGAGGCTTCCCCATTTTACCCACATGTGTGTGCAACTTCCTTAACGTGATGTAAGAATTTTACTCCAAGTCTGCATTTTGTAAACCCATACACACAAACATTCACACAAAGCTTCATTTTGCTGAGCTCCAATGAAGGCACTGTTGAAAAAAAAAATCTTTTCTTCCAAGACAGCAAAATGGAGGACAAAGACTTCAAAAACCACACGAGTGAACAGAGTACCAGAGCAAACCTTCATGTTACAACAAACAAGATTACTAATTCAGGTCATAACTAAGGGCTCCACCTGTCAAACACATCTGAAGGGCTCCTGTCTCAAGCCACTCTTTCCCCTTTCTGAAGGCATCTCCCGAAAATCCACGTCAGAGTGTCGATGGCAAGCAGGACAGATGGCTGGACTGCTCGAGTGGCACAGTCTGTCAGTGCTATTTACTCAGAGAACAGGCTCCCCAGAGCCAAATACACAATACAACTACTGACAAGTAAATTTACAGCATCCAAAATTATGTATCCCATTGCCTGAGTGCAAAGTGTGATGTAGGAGAGAACTTAATAATGAAGCAACACTGGTTTACCAGGACAAGGTCAAATTGGTTGCCAAGACATTCCTTCAGATCAAAGACATCAAGGAAGTTTGTATATTCTTTTTTTTCCCCTGTTGAAAATTTCAGGGAAAAAAAAAAACCAACACATTATAAATCATGACAGTTTTATGTGGATTCAATCAAAATCAATGAAATATTAGGATGAAATTACTACAAAATTCCTGGGAATCCTATGGTGAAAATGGGAATTCCTCAGCACATGCCACACAGGTGTTTTTGGCCAGCACCAGCTCCTGGAACACAACCCTTCTGACTTGGGCACTGTCTGAACTCAACTTTAGCAGAATGGATGGATCCCTTTTTCCCTTGTTATTCCCTGGAGGGAGGCAGAAGGGTCTGAGCTCTCTTTGAGGTGATCTCAAACCTCACTTACAAACTCCATCTCTGCAACTTGAATGCTTTGCTACTAAATCACCTGTAATTTACCTTTTAGGTGACGAGTATTTTCGGGGTTTAGAACCGATTAGCCAGGAATGCACTTTTTTCGTTCCCTGCTTTAAAATTCAAATAAACGACTTCTAAAAATTCACTTTACTGAAGAACCATAGGCTGGGAAGATACAATTTGGCAGTAAAATGGGGGGAAAGTCAACTCAGCTTTTATTTAAGTTCTGAGAGATCTTCTCTATCTTGAAACAACAATATAACACTTTGATAAATAAGATGGTAAAACGACGACAGCAAAAAGTATAGAGGGACCTCAGTACTGAGTTTTAAATGGAAATAGCAAACCCTTTTGAAATGGAATACAATAAATTCTGATACACAACACGGAGGAATTCTCTAGTCCTAAAATGTATTTCAGGCTAAGAAAAAAAATCTTCTCTGAAAAGATTCATATCACAAAAATAAATCCCGAGTAATCTGCATCAAGAATACAAAGTCATTTTTTTCCCCCCAATTTTGCAATGCTCAAAGAGTCACAAAGTTAATAAACTGCTTTTTAAACTTTTAGACCACAGCTATAGGTTACCTGGTTATTATTTGAGAAGTGCACATGAACACATTTAACAGACAAGTTAAATCAAGATTTAGATCTGGAGAACTACTGAGGTGCAGGGTTGATCAGCATAGCTCAGAATTATGATGATTTATGTCTGCTCTGAATCATCCACTGGGTGAGCCTGCCCTCACCTTCTGGTATTTTACACAGATAAAGGATCATCACTCCAGAAACATCCACTGAGCCTGAAAAATATCTCACACTCAAGAACACAGACTGATCACCAGTTGAGTCCAGGGTTTTTCTAAGTCCATGTCTGAGAAAATTTTTAAAAATTAATACACCCAAAGAACACTCTGCTCCCAAAGAGACACTTGAGTTATTAATTTTAATGCTGGCAGCATTTAGAACTCCAGTTTTTTCAAGAGGATTCTTGATGTCACCTGTAAATTTGGGCAAGGTAGTTTATAACTTAAAATGCAGGGAGGCTTTTGCAGAGGGAAAGAGTGTTTTCAAACTGCTCCTTTAAAAAAGAAGTGTTATTTAAAATAACCCCCAAATGCTTTACCTCCTATTGTCCAGCCCAGGTTTGTTTTACTCCTGCTTTATAATCATTAACCACGGCTTAGGTGGGTGCTCAATGACCACTCGCTGTTCTTTGACCCTTCTCAGTTCTGCTGCATCACAACCTCCCCACAAAGAGCTCCCTGAAGGAGAGGTTTGTGTCCCTTGGTAGGGTGAGCCCTGTGTGATCTGATTCCAAACTCCCTGGGGGTCTCGTGTGCCCAGGTTCAGGAGGTGAGACAGGGGATGCAGTGAGGAGTTCCTGAGTACAGACTCATTTACGGGCTCGATGCTTTGCTGACCCCGCTGCTCTGCACCCATCAACTCCAAACCCTGCTCAGGGACCTCCCACGCGCAAATTCTGCTCCTTTCCCTGAAAGCTGAGAGATTTTTTTGTCCTTTTCCCCCCGTATGCACCTCTGAAAGTAGAGCCTGAAGCTTGATCTGAGCTCCTGGGGGTGACCTGCTCTCCTACTGCAATTTAAGAAGAAATATGTTGGTCCATCCTGAAAATACCATTTTCAGCTCCACGTGACGCTGCTGGGAACCCTGAAAACTCTGCCCACAAATGCAGATTATCTCTGGCTCTGCCTGCAGCACAAGAGCATCAACTGCCCATCACCGAAGTGAAGGTGACAACGGCAGAGTTTATTTCTGGGATTTCTATTAAAAAAAAAAAAAGATCTTTTTGACATTACAACCACCATTCCTTCTTAAAAATCAGCCCTATCACATTTTGTTATGTGTTTGCATTTTCATATTTTGGGCTCCAGTTGGAGAAAAATAATTTATTCTATAAGTAATATATAACTTATTGTACTGTCATTTTGACACGTAGTGAACCTCCCAACCTTCCAAGTGAACAGCTCTCACTGGAACAAGAAAGCCACAATGTAACCAAAATGATGCCTTGAACATCACCTGATGCATAATTTCCAGATACATAACATTTTTAATCTGCAGTTAATAAAGAAATGGTTCGTATTTTATATAAAAATGTATCTGTCCTACAGCAGGTGGAGACAAATCAATTCACACTGACAAAACACGAACCCAAAAAAGGCCAGTTCTCCTTCCCTTATCACTTCCTTTCTCCTGCTCCACAGAAATAAAAACCCAACCAGCCAACCCAAAAATAAAAAAGTAAATGGTGAGAATGTGCATCCCAAGTCATCTGTCATATCTTTGAGAACACAGTTCCTGTGCAGGAAATGGCCATTTTGGGGGAGTAAATGTCCACATAGATGTTACTGTTGCTGATTGGTTAGGTCAACTAAAATGGGACTTAAAACTCAGAGCTGCACAAGTTTTCCAGCACAGCCTCCCCAAATTGAACACCTATTCCCAAAGCTTGCTCTAGGGAACAGCCAGGACAAACCAGACACCTGAAACCCAAGTTATTCAACCCTGGATGTTGAATTTTTATTTCAAAAGAGCACTGGGAGCAATTTAAGCTGCACTGGAGTGACCTAAAGGTAACTGAGCCAGCCTTCAGAGTTGCTCTGCTAACTCCCAATTCCCAGTTCTGTGTTAGGAATCAGACACCACAACCTCTGGAAACAACACCATTCAGGAGCAGCGTTAATGAGTGAAAACACCGACCAAGTGCAGCCGAGGAAACTTTGTTACAGCAGGAGGAAAGCAGCAGCACCAAAGGAAGCAAAGATAAGGCATCCAAGGACCTACAGCAAAACGGGTTCATTCCTCAGAAACACGACCTGGACAGAAGAATTGGAGTATTTCTTCCCCAGCTTAATGGCTTTCATCAGCAAGTGGTGGAAGATTCAGAACCCCACTGACACCGCAGGCAGCTGCAGAGAGGAAGAACTGCTGCCAAACAGGAGTGCAGGGAAAGGCCCTTGTCCACCACCACCCTGTGGGAAGGGTGAAGAACACGTTCTGGGAGAGCTCAGGGTCACAGGAGGGCTGAGGAACAATCTCAGGCCCATCAGTCCTTCACTTGGAAGCCAAGGGACAAGGAGAGTTGTGGGTTACCCAGCACGTCACTGGGTTTGGCTCCTCCATCGGGTGAAAGGGAAGGTGAGAAAAGAACTTTGACATGAAAGCTTGAAAAAACTTTGAAATGAAAGCTTGAAAACTGAGGAACATGAGCAAGGAAGGCTTTTTCCTGGGCTGTGAGGAGGGGAGGACACTTAAATTACAGAAGCAAATATCCTTATGAAAGTTCTCCCTCAGTGTTATAAACCCATGGAAATCACCTGCAGCGAGACAATCAATCCATCTCTCCAAATGCAGCCAAAGGTGGCCCCACAACTTCCAAAGCTGCATCTCCCTGCCCTTGGAGGAGCATTCCCAGGTTTCAGAGGCCGTGTTTCCAAGCACAGAAGTCCAAGCAGTTACTTCTGTGCTGCTGGTGGTTTGCCCCGTTGTTTACCCACCCACACAAACTGCCCGTGCCACTGTCACGTTCTCAAAGTCAGGGTGAATCCTTCACAGCCTGCAATGATTTGTCAGCATCAAAGAGAGGCAAAAGGCTCAAATTCGAGGAAAATTAAATTACAGGCAATTCTTGTTTGGTCTGAAATGGTTGGCACCCATTTACACACGGCCAGTGATTCACAAAGAATGAGAGTTCCCAACCAATTTCATCGCCCCTTTATCCATATTTTTCTGTTCATCTGTTTAGCTACACGAGGATTTTTAAGAAGTTCTGGGTTAGAGGGTGTTTGCTGCAGCTAAGAAAAAATAAAGACCAAACCAAGAGCCTGCAAATATTTGTCAGTAAGACATAACTGATACACTTCTCATCTTCTCTTCTGAGTTAAAATACAGGGGGAAGAGGGAAGTTGTCGTTTTTCAGGGAGAGCCTTCAGTGGCCTAGTAAACAATTTAGAAGAATTTAAAATATTCTGTGTAATTAAAGAGTTTGGGTATTCTTAAATAGGAATTAATTCGGCCTGAAAGTGCTATTTAATTCTGACAAGACACTTGAAATACTCGTTTTTGAGGTGTAAGCTTGCCTACAATAACTAATAAATGACGTGTTAAAATGGGAAAGGCCTGTTGCAAGTCATCATTAAATACAACAGACTGTTGAGCAGAAGAGCTTTCAATTAAGTTTATATCACTAATAAAATAGGCCAGTTAAACATTTAATGAGAAAAACTCTCTGTTTTCTAAGGGAAAAGAATTATTCTTGCACCTCAAATAAGGACAAAAGAAGCTGGAGATGCATCCAACTACACGTACAAGTTATTTCCATGAAACAGAAATAAATTACGAAGGGAGAAACTATAAATATTGTTCCCTTCTTCCCTCTGTCACCACAGCAATTTAAACTCGGAAACAGAAAGAGGAACTTCCATCTTGCAACTAAACCCAGCTCCAAATCCCTGACTGCAGGGATGACCAACACCTTCAGCTGAGTAGGGAATAAAATAAACCAGGTATTCCACTACAACTGTTTCGGTGTTTTTATATACACATATGTATATTTATATTATATACCATAAATATCTCGGTATTTCATGTCTGTGTGATCGAACCACAAATAATCTTGGTGCACACAATCAGTTCTTTTCCAAAGAGGAATGATTCTTGCACAACATCGGAAGATCAAAGGGAAATTCTAGAGGAAATTATTCAAAATGTGGTTTTGTGTTTATCTATACCTTATAGAAGGTAAAATGGGCCTGAAAAGTAAGTTTTCCAGTCACTTTCCACCATCTCCTACGTGAGTTACAGAAAAAGACTTTTCTAGAAAGGGAACAAAGCAAACACTAAAGAATCCTCATCCATCCACCTGTTTGGCTCAGACTGTCACACCTCTAAGAACACACTGATTTTTTTCAGATTTTTACTACAGCTGCAGGAAACAGAGAAGTTTTTAGGTCTTCTCACTCTTGAGGTAAGTGGGACAGCTTTGATCATTTCAAATGCAAAAATAAGAACTCACTAAGGGGGGGAAAAAAACAGGGCTAAACAGGTTAGAAAGAGAAATGCTCAACTCCAACACGGCCACAGGACTTGGGAATTTTGGAAACTGCTCCAGGCAACTCCAAAGGGGTAACTCTCAGTTCCTGCAAGAAGAGATTTAACCATGGAAGTCAAGGCAAGAAAAAAAATAGAGGGTTTTTTTGGTTTGTTTGAAGGAAGGTTGTAGGAAAGAGCCTTAAAAAGTGGAAGGCAGGAATGGTATCTTACTCTTTCACAAGAAAAAATAGAGGGTTTTTTGGTTTGTTTGAAGGAAGGTTGTAGGAAAGAGCCTTAAAAAGTGGAAGGCAGGAATGGTATCTCCCTCTTTGAAAAAGCAGAGTGTAACAGCACAGCCTCCTCACAACACGAGCTGCTTTTTCAGGCCTTAGCACTCACTCTGGCTCATCAACAGACAGAAACCACCCAAATGGGGGGAAGGGAGACGATTTTAGAGCCTTTTCTATTTTTTTTTTTGCAAGGCAGCATCATCTCCAACACAGTGGTTCTACCTCAGTGCCAAATCACTGCTATTTCAGGAAAAAATCATTTCAGCAAGAAGATACAAGTGCTGAAAGGAAAAACTGAACAAGCACCTCAGAAATGTAACAGTGATTTCCCACTGCTTGTAGGGACCTCAATCTTCCTGCCCAGTTGTTGTTTTACAACGTTCTGCTTTCCTCCCTGTGCAAAAGGTCCAAAGAAGGGGTAATTCCAGCAGCTCCTTGAGAATGTGAGTCAATTCATTCACTGCAAGCAAGACTGACTAGTGAAAAACTTCTTTTTTTCTGGGTTGTTGTTTTAGCTAAGTTTTTGATAAAGAAGTTCCACATGCATAGGAGAAGTTAGTTTATTTAAAATATGACAGAAAACCCGATGCTGTGTGTTCAGGTTCTCTGCCTCACTGTGATGACAGCATTACAGTTCTCTCACACAAGTGGGATCTCTTCAAAGTTGCAAGATTTTAGCTCTGCAGCATAAGCACTTAGAGCCCTTGTAAATTATTTTGTTAATTCAAATGTAACGTTCTTGGCCACAAACCAAAGCCTTTATTCTGTATCTAATACAACCATAACACACAAAACCTGGTTATTTTATATCTCCCCTGCAGCACCAACTAAACCAAAGATCTTTCCACAGCAAACCTCAAATCATCCAGATTCCTTTGCCATTTTCCCAGTTCCTTAATTGTTTCATGACCTTTTAAGTCTTTATCATTCCACTCTTCCACACTTTTTACAAGTCCCAGTAAAACCTTGCCTCACGTGCTGCCAGCTCTCAGAATGCAGCGATTTTTGCCATCTTTATTAAAGTTTTACAACCTGAAAGTGCAACTAAAAGAAAAGCAACCTGATTTGCTTCCCTTTCTTCATAAAAAGGGGTTATATATATATAAGGATTTTAGCAGCAGGTATCAGGGCTCCAAACAACCTTTAGAGCTTTTTTTTTTTCTTGAAAGGTGATTTAGAAACCAGGAATGTATAAAAGGGATTAAAATCCTGCCTTGTCACAGGCCAACAATATAAATTGCACAAGGAATGCAAAACCTGCAAGACGTTTCACATTGCTCCTGGCCAGGGAACACCAGGAGGGTTCAAACCAACAGGATATAATGTTGCCCAAAAGAGTTATTTGCTCGATAATTTACTGGTGCCAAAAAGCCCTGCAGATCACAGGGAACAACCCTCAAATGTTCTTTTTGGGAAAGACATGGAGTCTGTCCACAGTGTCAGGATAGATGGGAGGTGAATGGGAATCCACACAAAACAACTATGGAAAGAAAAAGAGAAAAGGACAAAAAAACCTAATCATGGTTTGCCCAGGTAAACCCTCAGGTGCTGTACAATGCCTGCCCAAGCAGTGGAGAAATAAAAATTATTATTATTCTGCAGAGAAATTTGGAAAAATCAACTTAACTCATTGCTTCTTCAGATGCATTAAAGTTCACTGAAGGAAAGCTGAGAGTGGGAGACTCTCCACATACACAATCAGCAGCAGCAGTTGGGAAAAAGAGCTGAGAAGCAGAAATCTCCATGTACCAAAAACATTCCAACAGTCTGAGCAAGGACAGGGGCCTGATCTGGCACTGGAGAAGGGATGAAAACCCTGGGGAGGTTTTACCACTCCCACCTTCCCTGAGAGAACAGTCACTTGAACTTCTACTCACCGGGCAGTCCCGGTGTTTTCAACCACCAGAACACACAGAAAGAGACATTTTCTTGCAAAAACTACAAACATTTTGAAGATGTATTTACCAGCAATCCTGAGTCGAGACTGAGAAAGTCAGCAGTGGACAGGGGACTGCAATATGGACAGGGAGTCAAAATTCACATTTAGCTTTCCAGGTAGCAAGTGGGAAAGTGGATTGCAGCTGTGAGATATATGTATTTACAGAGATATATACATATATAAAAGGGAAATACAAGAAAGATGGAGAGATCTTTTATCAGGGCCTGGGGTGACAGGATGAGAGGTGAGGGGTTTACACTGAAAATGGGCAGGTTTAGATCGGAAATAAAGAAGAAATTTTTAATAAAGAGGGCGGTGAGACACGAGAGCAGGTTGCCCAGCAAGCTGTGGATGACACTTCGTGTTAACACTTCCAGGTAACATTTACATTTCTTGCCTCAGAGTATTCCAGGTACAACTGACCCAAAAAAGAAACTTCTGTTGTATAAACTCGTAAATATAAGGAAACATTTGGACAGTGAAATTTCTGGGCCATACAGACCTGACAGCAAACCAATTTTACTACTGGTAAGGAGGACTCGAGCTGCAGGCTCTTCTTTAAGCAGCAAATTAATTCCAGCTTCCAGCAGAGAACATGATTGCTCGAGCCACCTGAATTTCCTCCCAACCAACTTGATGGCATCAGGTCAATGCCAACAGGCAGTCCAGCCAGGGGATATACCTGGCCAGCTCCAAGGTCACAGTTCCTGTGCACAGGCTGTGCACTGGCAAATTCCACAGCTCTTGGGTTCCAGGCTGGGCTTTGGGTTTTTTCCATACTCAGAATTTACCAGGGTAACTGTGATGACTCCAGTGCCCAGGGAGCAGCTGCAGCAGCACTGCCACTGATTTCAGGCAGAGCTCCCTTTCCTCAGGGATGCTTTTGTAAAGAGAAAAAACCCCTCTGAGATTTGGATGTTCCACGTGGCTGTCACTCGCTACAGGCAGAGACAAAAACAAAACCTGCCAGCAATTTGAGGCTTTGAGTATTTCTGAGAAGGAAACACAACCAACACAAGACTCAGCAGTCACTGAGATGGCTTTGACACCAGGAGGTCAAACCAGCCAAGAGAACTGCACCTTACACTGAACTAAAACAGCAGTGCCAGATAAAAACCTCTCAAGAGGAAGAAAAGTTCCCTGTCCAGGGCCTAAATGAAGATGGTGGTATTGAAAGGACAATCACTTTGGAACAACCTGTGACCAGAAATCAAAGGCCTGCTCCACCAGGTCTTCCTGAAATACTTATTTTTGTCTCCATTACTTATTTCTGAAAGGGGGATAAAAGTGCTTCTCTGCCCCATGAGTATTACAAGAATAATTACACTGAAAACAGAAAGGAAGGCTGGAACACTAAGTGTCTTAAACAAAAGTACTGGAATGTATATTTTACTACTAAAATATAAATCCACATGGAGCTTTCCCCATCCACTCCATCATCACTGATACTTTACAACATGCAGAGCACCCCTGTACTGCTGTCTTTGAGAAAGAAAGACCGCGGTTACATGAAATTGGTAAACGAAAGACAAAGAAGAACTGACATCTTTAGCCAGCCCACTTAAACCTTTCCCTCATCAACCACTATCCATTTAATTCAGTTCTGAAATAAGAGCAGCTTTCACTGATAAACTATTTCTCAGTTCAAGGAATAAATAAAAAAATGCTGTGTTCTATCCTTAATATGCCGAGCAGTCCTTCAGCAAAAACAAGTCAAATGCTTGACATCCCTGTTCTTAATCAACAATTAAATAAATACCTCCTTTGCACAGTTTCCATAAAGACATCTCAACACCCCCACTCCCCCCTCAGCTTGCACACTTCCAGCCACAAAACCACGTTTATCCTTAATATTCAAAGATCAAAACATACACGATGTATTTAAATAACAACAGAAGAGCAGAGAGGAAATCCTCAAACAGCCACAGGTTTATACTCAGAGACAAGGAGTTCAATTCTGAGACACAGCCACTGTGTACAAACCACCCAACAAACTCCTCCCGGGTGCAGGGACACACTGGCAGTGCCCTTCTGTCCTGCAGCACAACACTGCCCAGCTTTCAACCTTCCCACAAAAATAACAGACCCCTCTTGCACCACGGGGAAGCAGCAGCAGCCTGAGCAGGTGCACAGTCCACCTGTGCAGGTTAAATGGGTTTTTTTTTTTGCAGGTTTTCCCCCTCAGTCTGTGAGATTCACCCCTGAGATGCAGGTCCTTCCCCGAGCCACGGGGGGTGTGGGATACACGAGGCCTCCGGGAAGGAGCTCTAAATTCAGCAGGTGTAAACTCACAGCTCGGAGGTTTTGTTAAGAAATAACAGCACAGAACACTTTGCTGGACCTCATGAGGCAGAACTACACGTGTACAGACACCAGTACATGTATCTGTACACACAGCACACGGCCCAGCTACATTAAATTCACCAGTCCGTGAGGAAACAATCGGCTCACACGTGTGACAGCACAAGATGAAGATGCTCAACAACTGCACTAAACCACTCCTATGTGCGCTGTGAAAGGGAGAGAGAGCGAGCACAACAATAGGGTTCTGTCCCTTAAAAAAAAAAAAAAAACAAACACGAAAAGCAGCTTGCACGCAGGAACTTCGAAAGAAAAGTAACCATATGCAGTTAAAACAAACAAAAAAAAATCACAGCAAAACACCTGCTAGGACGCCGCTTTGGAATACAAAATAAACCGCCCCTGAGTAAAAGCATACATACAATTCTTCAGGATGGCGAGCAGGGGTGAGCGAGCAGGCCCCGGGGCGCCGATGGCACGGGCTGACAGGTCGGGAGGTGCGGGGAACACCCGCAGCCGTGCCCGGGGCCGACGGAGGCCAACGTGACAAACCTTACGGTGGATTTTGCGGCACCGCTGGGATGCACGGAGCCAGGGATGCATCCAGCGCTCGGGGGGAACGCGCGGCCACGCCACGGCCGCGAGGCTGCGGGAGCGAGGCACGGGCTCGGAGGAGCCCGGCCGGGGCACAGCGCTCTGAGGGGGCACAAAAACCCCCGCGCAGGGACGAGCGCTGCCGCAGGACGCCCGTCCCTCTCCCCCCCTCAGCAACAGGGCGCCGACACCTGCGCGGCCC
>VXAW01010113.1:248033-272326 GCA_013399735.1 Tyrannus savana | reverse complement strand
GCCCGCGGGGCGCGTCCCGTGCGCGGGCGCGCGCGGCTCCGTGAGGCGGGAGCGCGCGGGGCTCCCTGAGGCGCTGGGGACGGGGCCGCGCACGGGGAGTCCCGGCAAAGCGGAATCCCACAGAGTGTGCCCGGAGCCCACCGGGATCGTCCAGTCCAACCCTCAGCCCTGCACGGGCCCAGCCCCAGCAGTCCCACCCTGTGCCCCAGAGGATCATCCCAACCCTCCTGCAGCTCTGGCAGCCTTGGGGCTGTGCCCACTGCCCTGGGGAGCCTGGTCAGTGCCAACCACCCTCTGGGGGAAGAATCTTCTCCCGATATCCAATCTAACCCTGCCCTGACACAACTCAGGCAACTCCTGGGTCCTGTCCCTGGTCCCCACAGAGCAGAGCTCAGTCCTGCCCCTCCCCAGGAAGGTGTCACTGCAGTGAGGTCTCCCCTCAGCCTCCTGCAGCTGAACAGACCTGGGAATGGAAACACCACCAAACCATCAGGTGTCTCCTCAAAGTACAACAGCAGACAACTGGTTTTGCATAAAAGCACTTAAAAAGATCAGTGTTTGATTCCCCCAATCTGAATTGAGATGAGGATACTGATCTAACTGACGTGTTGGACAGTCAGTGAAAGGAGAACTGGATGCTGTGAGCAGGGATAAAAAGTGTGCAGAAAAGGCAGAACGAATCTCAGCGGTGCACGAGCAGGAACACATTAAAAGAAAGCGTTTGCTTAAACAGAATGAACAGGATAACAGCAAGAAGTAGTAAAAGTGTCACTGGGGACAGACATCCTGTGTCTAAAATAGGAATTAAGTTCCCATTGAATGGAGCTGCAGGCTCAGGTGGTGGCAGCGACAATGACGTGCCCAGATCAGTGAGGTCACAGCAGCAAGAAACAAAACACTGAGGGATCTCAGTTATACCCACGGGAATTGGTTACAGCCCTGCAGTAGCAGGGGTGCCATGACTGAATCAGTGCACTTTATTAATGATTAAATAAAGGGCAAAACTGGCAAAAAGCAAGAGGAAAACTTCTGTGTGAGGAGTGAGTGCATATGTTTGGGTACATCAGCTGAAGGTTGGAATGTAATGCAAGTTTAACAAAGATTGGTGACCTGAACTAGGTGAACAGGGAATAATTGTTTACTGCCTCTTCCTATAGAAGAGCTAGAGGGTAACAGGTGGAACTACCAAACTCAGGACAAGCAAAAGAGCAATCATTTCTTCATTCACATATAATTAAGCTGTAAAACACCTTGCCACAGGACAAAATGTAGTAAAAGTTTACCTGGACTCAGAAAGGAACTGGAGAAATACAAGAAAGGAAAAAAAATCCATCACAGATTACCAAAGACCTCTCCTATGGTCAAAAAATGCCCTGACCCACGGAAGGCCCTGCAGTATTTGGGGACACATTACTGATGTGCCTTTCCTTCCTGAGGCATCTCCTCCCCTAAAAGGCTACTCATGGATTCATCATTTTTTGCAGCAGAATAAAACCCAAATGCCTTGCTTTGAAAAGTCTTTGACCCAACCAAGCTAAAAAACACAGGATGAGGGAAAAAAAGTCTCTGTTAGCAATTTACCCATGTAATATCCCCCGGAGTAATGGTCAAGACAGCCCGTTTTTGTTCAACAAGTTCTAACATTTTTTTCTAGTTTTGTACCCCTACTTTTCTGTCTAAAACCGTAATAAAACTCTGATGTGAACGAGCAGCTTCTTTGCTGATGATACCACTGTGCAAACATCACCAAAAATGGGGTAAACGATAAATGCAGTTTAAAGCATTCTTAGAATATTTAAAACACAGCAGAATAAACCTAAAAAATTCAACAGATACATGAAAATACGTTCAGTGTAGAAGAGAAAGCAGAAGAAGCAGACACTGGGCTGTAGCAGTGCTCCTGTACATGGTCACGTGCCCCACACCCACACACTCCCATTAACCACGACATGAAGACAGCCCTTATCACTGACTGCAGCTTTCATGGCTTGCAGGCTCCACCAGCAGCCAAGTGGTGTCCAGTTCTCAAGGAATTTCTCAGCTTTGCAGGTATTTAATGATTTCAGTTATGCACGCTTGGATATGAAGCTCATAAACCCACAAGGTTTTCTTGGTTTGTTTAGCCCATCACTCACCCTGCAGCACTGGGATCCCAGGATTGCCACCTTCCCCTTTGCCTGGGTGCAGGGGGAGGGCTGTTTCCACAGGCTCACTGATCTCAGCATTTAAGTGATGCTGCTTTTTAGGTTATCAAGCTTGTTTATTAGATAACAACTGCTAATATTTGATATTAACCACAATCTCTGGTAAGTCTCAGCATCTAGAAGTCAAGGGACTTGCCCAGTTTCTCCTTCAGAGCTGGAACCCCACTGCCTGAGGTGTCTGCACCAACACCTACCTGGCAGTCAGGACCTCCCCAGCTCCAATAAAAGCCAGGATGGCAAGTGATGCAGATTGGGGAGGTTTGTTCCATCTCCCTAAGCTGGCAAGTACTGTCAAAATTCATGAGAACCCAGAGGAAGCCAACAGCAGTCTAACCTACAGGAGTACCAGTGGGTCTAAAAACAAGGCTCTAAAATAAGGGGAACCAGAGTTACATTTGCTGTGACAACACCTGTGGCTGTCACCAGAAATCAGCCACCTCGCTGCACAGTCAACTGCCATTAAATGAAAACACAGCACTCCCATCCTTTGGAACGTGCAGGGGCTCCTGAAACTCATTTGGGCACCCTGAGGACACATCAGAGGACAGATCAGCCCTGCAGCAGTGCATTAGCAGGGTGAAAACAACAAAAAACGTTGAGAAGAATTTTATGGAGCAGCCATCGGATACCTGAAGCACAGCTTTCCAGTGGGCAGCATCATCCCCCCTCTCCCCTCCTCCACAGGCATAAGCAGAGGACTTCAAACCCCACAAATGTCAGGAGTTCAGCAGGTAATGGCCCTGACTGCAGGACATTCATGCTCAATTCTATTTCCAAAACAGGCTCCATCTCGGCTTCAAAGCATGGAGGGAGGCCAGGGGAAAGCCACAGGATCATGCAGGTTTCAAGGAAAGGAGGCTATAGATGGTACCTCTGTTATCTCTGTGCTCTCACCTCCCTTAAAACAGAAATAATCCTCCCTGATGACTGCACACCCCCCAAGTCCCACCCTCTGGTTCTCCTCTTTCTCAGCTTCACTTGGACTAAGGCAGATTTCTTCTAACATTCAGCTCTGCAAGACCTATTCTACATCAATGATTTCCTATTATTTTACATGAGTTGCTGCATTATTTATTAGTTTTAAATGTATTGTTATGTAATCACATCAAATGTGCTCAGGCAATGAAGATGAAGGTATGATAATGAAAGAACAACGTGCAATTTAACATCAACCCTTTTTCTAAAGCTGTTAGTGGTTATCCTTTATTTTTAGCAACCACATTTAACTCTTCATCCTCTCCTGATCCAAACATGACACCAGGGCTATGACCAATTCCACTCTCCCTATTTTTGTAAGATCTTTTTTTGTACTGCAGTGCCTAGGACAAGACTCAACGTTCAGCACGAGACCGTGCTATTTATCTAGGGCTTGTTCTTAACTACTTTTTCACAATGCAGGATAATTTTGGATCATTACAGAAAATGGGATTTAGGCGTGAAATACCTCAATTAACTGTTTTTCGCTTTTACTGCCTTTTTTTCCAGCAGACACTGCTAACATTGGCATGCCTTGCTGTTGTCATGGCAATGAAAGGAGTCTATATGGCTTTGGATGTGACTCAGAAATCATTTTATACAGAAATGGGACAACAATTAGAATAATGGACACTGGGTATTCCTGTGCCACCAGTTAATAAATGGTCAACAGGAAAGAAAAGAAAGATCCCAAATCAGCAACAAAAGGGACTGAACAAAAGCCCCTTGATTGGACACAAGACACCAAATTGTTACTTGTGACCCTATCTTGCAGTCAGGGCTGTGTGGGCAAAGCTTTGTCACTCCTGAGGGTTGTTAAGATTACAGTGACCTGCCTGGGCAGTTACTTAACCAGCCCAGGACCAGATTTGCCCAAGTGAGTGCTGCTCTCAGTGTTCAGAAATACCTGAGGAGTTTTGCATTGCAGACTCAGCCCAGTAAAAATTGGGATTTCGATTGTCTTGAAACGCTCCTGCCTCTGTGAGGGCTCATTCCAAGGCAGGGCTCTTCTCACGGCCAGTGAGTGCACAATTTGTGTGAGGCAAAAGAGAAGCATTTTGGAGAAGCAAGTTTGCCCATTTAAAGATGAGGAAAGGAGCTGTGTCGGTCCCTGATCAGGTGGGGAGGAGGCAGTGGCAAACACGACCAAAGCCAGCCCACACCAACCTAGGAAGTGTCTGGAAAAATTATTTTGAGCTGGACTATAAATACCATTCACCTCTGTCTGCTGCATCTTACTCATCACAACACTCCTCTCCTCCTGGGGATCCAAGGTGTGTGAGGGAAGCTGCTATTGCATGGTGAGATGCCAAGTGTGGAGGCACTGAAATACATGGATCTGTGTCAGTCCTGAATTTCATCTTCCTACTCCTGTTCTGCCAGGCCAGTCCTCTTTAACTGGCTGGTAACATTTTCCAGCTATTTTACTCCAGGAAACATTCCAGAGAACAACCAGGAAAGGCACATGGGAAACAAGAGGGGTTTGCACTGGAAGACAGCAAATGAGAATACACAGGGGAAAATAAAAGGATTATGTGTAAACAACTAAGAAACAACTAAATTCACACTCAAGACTAGTTCCAAACTAACCTATGCGCGGGTGTGAAACATTTTGGGCACGTGGAGCAGTCAGGTTATCAGAACTTCAAAAGGAACAGTAATTCCCCTTGGCTCAGTGTGGCAGCATCCAGTGCACAGCCAAAAAGCAGCTAAAATACTGTCACAGCAATAGCTGTGTGCACAAAGATAAGCAATAACTGCATGCAGAAAGGTACTGCAGAGAGTGAAACAACAAATGAAAATGGCCCGTGCTCAAAGTCCCAAGCACAGGATTGCCACTCCCCAGCTCTGCCCTTAGCAGGTGTTCACAAAACATCTAGGGCCTTAGCACAGAGGTTTGGTGCTCTGCTCTCCTTTCAAAACCCCTGTTGTGTGTCCCCACTTCCTATCCCTTTATCCCACAGGAAGAGTCCCTGTCCCAGCTGCTCCCCCATCCTCTTGTTTTTCCTGCTCCCTGAGCAAGACCTTTGGAGGGGAGCAGGTGAAAGGCAGCGGGGAGCTGTGCCATCATCCCCTGTGTGTCCCTGCAGGGGCAGGGAGGTGCCCACAGACGAGGCTGGCTGTCCCTGGGTGTCCCTCGTGGGGCAGGGGGGTGCACACAGACGAGGCTGGCTGTCCCTGGGTGTCCCTGCAGGGGCAGGGAGGTGCACACAGACGAGGTTGGCTGTCCTGTGCATGCCAGGTGGAGGGGTCACCCGCTGCCCCGGCCCTCAAGCAGCAGCAGCAGCAAACAGAAGGTTGTTGCTGGCAGGACACAGGGGCTGTCCCTGCCAAAGCCAGCACGCAGGAGATGTGTGCCTGCACTCACAGCACAGAGCAGTCTCTCCCAGCTGCCCCAAAAAGCAGCGCCCACAGCATTTCCAGGTTAATGTGTACGAGGAGTTGCATCACATGAAACTGGGCTCAGGAGCAAAATAACACCTGAGCTGTTCCCAGCAAGCTCCGCTGTCCTGGTTTGCTCCAATGGAATCCAAGAGAGGTGACAAATTTATGGCAGAAAGATCAAAGTTTGTGCAGCCATCAGCACAGCACTGACCCGGTCTCTGTGTTCTTAAGGAGAAAAGACACAGAACAATTTATCCAGAGGGCTTCCATTTTTCTCACTAAGTCCTCTTCCTATTTGTTCCTCTCTGAAATAGGCACATGCCCCTAGTTAGATGTAGAACTTGCTTTCTAATTCCTCTCATCCTTTTGCACAAATGCAAAATATTCCTATCCTTCAGCACAGTTGCTCCATGCAAGACCCTGTGCGTGATGTCTTTCAGCAAGAGGCATTTAATTCTTAAATCAGAACACATAATTAATTTTATGAAAGCCATTAACAAATACTAAATCTGGGAGAAGAAGCATTTTGTAAGTGTGATTGTTTAGTTTTTCTTTGCAGAATACAAATGCAAAAAAAAAAAAAAAAAGCCAGTAAAAGCTGTTGTCCAGACTTACAACATTCAGAGGCCACGATTACACACAATCCTCAGGTGATTGTGCCACATGAAGCCTGAAGGCCTAAAAGATGCTGTAACTCTTGTCTGTGCAGCATTTTCTAAACCACAGTTTGGCATTCTTAAGAAGAATTACGTTTTCCATTTTATCTACATAATTCCTCGGATAAAAAATTACTTTCCACAACAATCTGTTTAGACCAAAAAAACCCACAACAACTCTGTTTCTGTCTGAGAATTCCTCATTCTGAACTTGAGCTACAAAAGCAATTCATTTTTCTCTGAGCTTATCATCTCTTACAACTCTCACATTATGTCACTCTATCCATCAATTCACTATTTTCCCCCCTCTTTTCCTATTAGTTATTCCTCATGTCCCCTTTTTAACTGACTTTTCTTTGGCTTCTGTCAGTTCATTGATATTTTTCTGGTCTTTAGCAGGAAGTGAATATTCTAACTGTTGTCTGCAAGCTGTACAATGAGGAATTATCCTTCTGCTTTCACGAATCAATGACCACTCTGTAAGGCCAAAAGCAGTTTTTCTTTTCCCATTGTTTTCCCCACTTCCTCTCACCCCGTTTGTTCTTGCACTCAGTTTTGTTTTTTTTTTCCAGCCAGCACCACAACACAAATAATACCCTCCCACACCTTCCACTTCGAGATCTCACACTCTTTTGAAAAGGAATGCTCTTTCCCTGCCACGGGGAGAACACGAGGCACAAATAGCAGAGTTACCTCCCCCCAGGGTGTGCAGCACAGGTGGTGTTCCAGCTCAGCCCGTTCCCCCATGTTCTCCTGGTCCAGGGAAAGCCCTGCTCGGACTGGCCTCTTTAGACAGAGCTGGGTAAAGTTCAAGCATTGCTTTTTCCTGTCCCACTTCACTTCTTGGGCCGCTTCCACCACCACCCGTCGCTGCTGCTGGGCCAAGGACAGGTCCCCTCCCGAGGGAGAATGAAGGTCCCTTCCAAAATTGATACAGGAGAGAAACCTCTCTCTTGGAGCCCCGGCAACATCCTCAGTCAGAGACGTGAACATCTGAGCCTGGACACACGAACCAGCTTTTCCAGAGCTGGTGTGGAGTCTCAGGAAGCAGAGTCCAGTCCCCACACCAGCAGGGTTTAACCCCAGAGCTGCTGCCCACCCGTGTCTGGGTGGGGATGTGCCCTGAGGTCCTGCACTTGCCAGAGTCACAGAGACACCAACACACATTTCCTCTTTGCTGGAGGTGATCGAGCCCTGAATCACCCAGATAAGAGATGGGCTAAAAACACCAATAAACCTTCCAGCCAATTAACAAGGTGGTAAAAGACCAGTCCAGCTCCTCTGGTTAGTGGGTGATTGTGTCCCTCCCAGCCTGTCTGTGCTGGTAAATCCACTGCCAGGGGACAGAGGCACACATTTCCATCTCCTGGGTTTGCACCGTTGCTTACAGGCACGTGGCTCTTTGTAACTTCACTTACTAACAACACTCACCCCCAAAAATCCACCAAAGCCCCACTCAGCGCTAGAATCAGACACTGCACAGGAAGGGCTGCAAAGGGCACCCTGTTCAACCAACAGAACACCCACCAGCACCTCCTGGGGGTGCCTGCACGGTCAGCAGGGCGTGGAAATCATCCCTGCCTGAACCTCAGGGACACCCTTCCTGTAGCTGGAATGTTATCAAACTGCTAATAAATAAAAACTCTGCATAAAGCAACTCACAGCAATGTGGAATGTGATTTTTTTTTTTTTGGTGGGTTGATTTCATTGTTGTTTCTTTTTTTCTTTACAAAGTCCAAGAACTCACAAAAAAACCTCAAATTCCCCTCAACCCGTTTTCTGAGAAGATTCAGCATAACTTTCCACAAAGTGGCATTTCCCTAGAAAATGTCACTCTCAAAGCTGTTCCTCCACTGTTCCAGCAGCACAACACACCACGTGGAAGCTGAAGCTGCCCGTAACTCCATCCCCTGGAGAAATGTCTGGGTGTTTTCCAGCACTCCCCCTGGAGGACTCTGCTCTGGCTCCAGTTTTCATTGCCACTCAGACTGGGACAGCCCAGTGCTGCAAACTCAAACTGCAATTTTGACTGAGCATTTTTCATTACAAACACAACAAAAATATTCACAAAATAACAGCTGTGAAATGGTACCAGAGGAAGGCAGTTGGCAGTAAACTCACCCAAACCTCAGATCTACCTATTTCAGAGCCCTGAACACCGTTACCTTGGGACACACAGAACACAGGACACTCCCCAGAATATTTTTCAATAAATTCTCCTCCTTTTAAATCCTCTGTGTTTCGAATTTCTCTCTCTCACGTCTCTATTTCTGAAATACTTTAATTAAAATGAATATTCGAGAAACCTCATCAGTTCTTGGTTTGTGGGTGCCAAGCAAAGGGCAACCTCTAAGTGCTGTGAACAGTTTTGTTCAGTGTGTTATGAAGTTAAGCACAGAATGTATTTTATACCCTGCAGCCCCCTCCAAACTTCAGTAAGGAGGGATTATTGCAGATAGAAATGAACCTCCTGAGCCTGCACGAAGCTCCAGCATTGCCCACCTGCCCAGGATATAATTAAATAAGGTCTTATGGTAGTCAAACAATGCTGGATCTCATCCCAAGTTTTTTTTTTTTTTCCTTTAAAAAATAGACTGAAGCTACAGAGTAGCTGCAATGGTTGAACAAACATCCTTTAGTGTTAATTGATAAAACAACCATAGCGTGTTGTCATTTATCCATGGAAAGGCTGATGAGGGAGTACAAATATTAAACAGCTTACATTTAGTGTTGTATTTATATGGGAACTTTTTTTTTAAACTAATGAGCTCTGTGTTGATTAAAAATGTCATTAAACACTTTCCCAGCTTAGTAGTGAGGCTGGTTTTGCCACAGCTTGGATGTGCAGGGTAAGTGGGAATGACAGAGGACAATGGTCCATGAAGTGCATGGAAGAATCCATAACCTCCAGTTAAGCTAAAGGGGTTCAGTGAAGTGGGAAATATTCAAAATATATTCAAAATCACCTTTTTCCTGTGAAAGGAATCAGCTAAAAGGGCAATTTTATGTGTTGAAATGATGTGGTGACTCAGCAGATTTGATCAGGCTTTTTACAAAGGCATCCTGTGCTGAGTGACTTCATCTTATTACCCTGAAGATTTATCTCATTTTTTAAAATATATCCCTCTCTGTGCTGCAGATCAGCAATCACAGATACTGGGCAGTTTACAGCATGGAGAAAACAAAAGAAACACAATAACATAGTTCTGATTAAAGGTTTTCTTCCACCACATACTTAAATAATCAGCCAGAATGACTGAAAAAGAAACATGGAAAGGGGGAACAAAGCACAAAAAACAAAACAAAAAAAAAACCCACAGAAAAAATCTGAAAGGAGCATTTTCTGAGTGAGCTTAGAAGTTCACAGTCAGTTGTGTGGTTGCAGCTAAAGCCCCAGTAAGTTAGTTCACCCTCCCTGCTGTCCCAGGGAGGGTTCACCCCAGGGATGTGCAGTTTGATGCTGGGGTGGCAGCCTCTGAGGGAGCTTTGAGATCCTTTCTGGTCCAGCTCTCCCAGTCCCGGGTCAGAGGGAGGTTCCCCAGTGCTGGACACGGGGGGAGGAGCCAAGTGCAGGCGTGGAATTGAACCCCCTCGTGTGACACCACAGTGCCAGCGTGGCTCGTGGCAGCACAGTGACCTGGCAATGACAGTGGGCATCTCTTTCTGGTGCCCTGGGGTGGCACAGAGACAACAATTCCTGCTGTGTTAGGAGGTACCAGGCTGTGGTGCCTGGACAATGCCTCGGGACACCCACTGCCACCTCCTACACCTCCACTAACCTTTATTCCCCCACAGTGACCCTTCCCCACCTCTCCCAGCTCCTCCTCAGCCACAGCCCCTGCTCCCCTCTCAATTTGCCCACCTGTCTGCCTCCTGTCCTGGCGTGTGGCCCAGCCCCCCTGCCCTGCCCTGCCCGTCCACCAGCCTGCAAATGCCCTTTACTCCACTTGGCCTGCGCTCAGAGCACACACCAGCCCAGCCTGGCCTGGGGGGGCACCTCCTGTTTGGGGCTGGCACGGAGGGACTCCAGTGGAACACCGTGATCCAGCTGCTCCAGAGGGCAACCTGTCCCACTTTGGTGCTGGTTCTTGTTCACCTCGAGCAGGGAGAGGCCCCAGCATCGACTGGGGTGCAACAGGGACCGTGGCATAGCCCAGGGGGGAGTTAGTTTGGCCTTTCATTTTGGCTGCAGCGTTTTCAGTGCCCCCACCCTGCCTTGCCCACCACGAGCTTTCTGTGGGATGTATAACCATGCACAACAGAGGACAAGCTGTTTGAACACTTGGAGATGTCACTCCAAGAAATGTCCTGGGCTCCATCTTCTCTAAGAGGTGCCTTAAGAAACGTGCACCAAAGGCCAAAGGAATTAAAATCAAAACTGGTGCCACCCTTTCATGCAGCAGTTGAATAAAGCAAAACAAATTAGTATTATTGCTCAAGTGCTGCTGGAAGGATGATTTTTAAAGTTCATGACTGAAGACTAGGAAAAAAAAAAAAATAGTTATTTACCCTGGCCAGAGTTTAGAAGTGATGCAACACTCATGACCCAATTAAACCAAAAGCAGCAAGGCAGGTAAATCAATAAGGACAACCCTCCCAGTTGTGTTTGCACACTTCATACCAGGGTGTCCTCCTTGAAAAAAAAGATGAAATGCTACTGTGGAAACTGGGAATCAACACTCCAGGAAGGTCACTCAGAAGCAGAATTTTTGCAGGAAAGCAATTAGGACGTATGGATTGAGAATGCTGTCACCAACAGAGGAAAATCCTGCTCAGATTATTCTTCCTACATTGCTGCTGCTGGATTTTGGGAGCACCATCACTGCAGACACAGCTGCACAGGAACAATCACAAGCCTGCACAAAAAGTGCTGCCACCTCACAGCAACCCCATCTGAAGTCCCAGAGTGATGTATCAACAAAAAGGGAGAATGTGACTGGGAAGAGAAGAAACATTCCTGGCTCTTGCCTCCAGATTCCAAAGGACAAGATACAAAGTGGAACATCTTTATAAATACACCAGCGTGATTAGTGACAGGGAGAGAACACCTACACCAAGCCTTCCCAAAAGCACAGGTGTAGATCCAGAGGGCAAAAAGGAAGCTCCTTCACATAATACACATCAACCCTGGCTGCTGTTTATCCATTACTGGTGACTCCTGGGGCACAAACCCTGTGGCACAGTGGGGACCTGCCAGTGATGCTCCCCAGCACCCCTGTGCCAGGACATGCCCTGCACCCACCCAGCCTTTGGGTTTATCTCATGATCCATGCCCTAGGAACAGCTAGGGAATAACTGGGATGAAGGTGTGGCAGGGCTGAGCGCTGGAGCAGAGATTGGGCCATCAGCACACGGGGCAGGGACACAATAAGGCAAAACAGTGAAATAAGAGAGGGCAGGAGGGATGGAACCTGCCTGCCCATCTTTCCAGGCACTGGTGGGGGACATTTGGAGCTACAGACCAGCGATCCTCCCATTCCTGGCTGCTCTAACCTGCCCCAGGATCAACAGCCAGGCCTGAAGTGAGGCAAGACAAAGTCTGCAGTGTGGAAAGAGCCCAGGCAGAGCACAGCTCCCCCCTGAAGGAGGCACTGAGGAGGGTTTGCAGGGGCAGCCAGGAATGCTCAGATCGAAACACAGGGATAGGGCAGAGCAGAGGGCAGAGCTCCTTCAGAAGAGCATCTGCAGTAGATGTGTGACCTCCTCCTCCAGAGAGCTCGGGGTCAGGCTTTTAACTCGATTCTAGACATTCCTCTTCACCCGAAAATAGTGGGTTTTGCAGCGTGAGGAGCCAGGCTGTGCTGCACAGGGGATTCCCCAGGAATGTGACACGGGAGCAGGAGCTGAGGCCGCACACTGCATCCCCCTGGAGCAGCAGGGCACAGCCCAGGAGTGCTCCAAGCGATCACCGCGATGGGAATCCTGCCAGCCCCACCCCCAGCCATCCCTGCAGGACACCCGGGCTGCAGCCCCTCATTGCTGCGGATGGGACACCTCCAAACACACAGGTCACTTCATGTTGGGGGACATTAAATCAGAGAACAAAAAACACCACCTGGCCAACCTCCAGCAGCTCCCCACGGCACTGAACACTGAGTTCTGCATCTCGGCTCTGTCAGCTGCTTAATTCTTCTGGAGTTGCAGTGAGCAAGAAGCTAAGATTTTAAGCTGAGATTTAAAAATAAGTGTGAATCTAAGTCTCTTCATGAATGAACATCAGTGATTTTTTTCTGAGCAAGAGTCCAAGTGATAAAAAAAAAAAAAAAAAAAAAAGCCCAGTTAAGTTTTTTGCCCAACCTTAGAGGACATTTCTCACCATTGTGAAAGCTGTCCCTGACTGGAAGGTGCTCAGACACCCTGGTGACAGCCGTGGGATTTTAAACAGAATACTGTAAAAAATTTACTAGTTTGTTTTGGGTTTTAATTGGCTAAGCCATTTGAGGACCAGCTCCATCTTCACTGTGTGATGCCTCTACTCTGCTAATATTGACTAAAACATTTTACAGCCCTGCACATGCTCTGTCTGAAGCCACTGCCCTTAAAATCACAGCCCTATTTACATTTTTACCGAGCAAAATGCAAAAGTAAACAGGGTGTCACTCCCAAGGCACTCAGGAATTAACGAGTGGTCGGGTGCAAACCACAGGTCTGGCTCGAGTCGTGATGCTCAACACAGCACTGCAAAAATTCACGGGTCATTAGAAAGGAAAGTGGTGAAGGAGAGAAAAAAAATCTTTGCTTGGTGGAATTAGAAAGATACCAAGACACCAACGGGACCTTCCCCTCGGCTGGCACAAGCTGCACACAGATATGAAGTACAGGATAAATTTACTGGGCATAAATATTATGAAAGCTTGATTAAAAGTAGCTGCATAAAAATGGATTTGAAAACTGCCCTTTATTTTATAACTTTTCATGTTGTTGCTGGTTTGTTTTTTTTTTAAGAAAACTTCCATGTAATTTTTTGTGCCCTGTTTTTCCAGGCAGTTGGATAAGTGAAGCTGCTACAAACACAGAAAAAGCAAAAAAGACTGAAGGAAAAAAAAATAAAAACTGTTGGAAGGAGCATTTAAACATTCTTAGCTTCCCCCTGTTACCAAATAAAACAACTTGACTTGAGAATAAATGAACTCTAATGTTGATTCAACACAGCAAACTGCCTTTTTAACTGGTTCTCAGTTCCCATAAGAACGCTGGAAGTTCCTTTTGCTCTATTTCTAATCAGAGTTTCCATTTCCTGGGAGGAGGAGGAGGAATGTGCTCTGTGTTCTGAGGAATTACAGCGAGCTGAAGGTGTGTTTGGCCCAGAGACCACACAGAAGCACAAATCCAATGTCACGCCTGTGGAGCAGGTGCTCCATCACTCCCTGGAACAAAATGAGCAGACCCAGCATGACAGCCCTAATTGCTCCTAATCTTTGCCTTTTTTTCCAATTTTTTTTTTTTGCTCTAAACTGAGCAATTTGCACATTTTGCTTCCCAAGCAGATGATGTATTTTCCTTAATTACTGCACCCAACCTACACTGGGTAGGTTTAATTGGTTTTAAAGCAGGCTGAGAAAGACACTGATAGTAACCAAAGTCAAGAGAAAGAAGATTTCAGCTCCCTCTTAATATTATTTACCCTGCAACAGCTTAGTTAAACTCCCTAATAACTTTTAGAGTTGGTTAATCCTGTCAGCTGCTTTATCAGCCTTAAATTCAGGTGCTGAGATTCAGCAGGGGAGCACCTTTCAGAACCCACTCTGAGGCTTTGGCACAGGTGTCATTGTAGGGTGATGAGGTGAGGTGTATTTACTCACTCAGTACCATCTGTATTGCCCAAGAGCAGTGGAGGGAGCTGGAATCAGGTTGATTTACAGTCATTTAGGGCTCTGGGTTCTCTCAGCTTGCCAGGAGAGCCTCACTGAGCTCGCTGGATGCTCAAAAGCAGGAGCCACGAGCAGAGATCTCAGACTACCTGCTCTGGAAGGTCCCACACAACACAACCTTTTCCCTGAGGAAAACTTGTTTGCCACAGCCTCAGAGGAGGGATTTTCCCTGACTCCTGCACTAGGGAGTGGGAGAGAACCCGATTCTTTTCCCAGGAGTTCCCTGATATGCGGGTGCAGAGCCAAGAGCAGCCCAAGCCCTGTGGGGTCTGCTCCTCCTGGAGCCCAAAGGATTCCCCCAAAGTCCTGTTATCTGCTGGAACTGAAAGCCCCAGAGCTGGAGGGCTCCTGTCAGTGCCCTCTGGAGCGATAAGGGTTTTATCACTCACTGTGGCTCTCCCAGGCTACGTCTTGCAGAAGTGGTGGCAGAAGGAGAAGGAACCTTTGCATCCCTCACAGCCCCAGGAGAGGGTCTGTGTGCCACCAGCAGATAAATAACACCTTGCAGGTCAGTAATGCCTTGTCAGCTGCTTCCCCTTCAACATTCCAGCCATTTTATATCCTCTTAGGGGGCAAAGAAGGTGCCACCCCGAGAATCACCACTCCAGACAAAGTTACCTACAATGAACCACTCACCCGAGCCCTGCACAGCCATCAGCAACCTCCAAAACTCAGCCCTCTGATTTTCAGCATGGTTTCTAAGGAGCTCCAATGTCAGCAAAAGCACTAACTAGGACAGGTCAGTCACCTTCACTTTGGAACTTCAGCTGTGTCTCCCAAATTAAAATTGCTCTGCCAGGGGCTTCCAAAGCTCCTGCAGTTTATTAAAGATCAGGCATCCCCTCGGACCTGAGCAGGAACATCGGCAACAAGGGGAGGGAGGCAGACAGGCACTCCAGATCACAGCAGGCTGTAAGCACTTTAATTAATTTTAATTACAGAAATTGCTTGGAGCTGAGGCATCGCAGGCTGCCAGTGCACATTTGGTCGGGAAGGGCCTGTCCCCAAAGTCACTGAAGGTCACCCCCCAAACTTGCAGGCAGCACTGCCATTTTTGTCACCCTCAGGCACTGCTGTGTTTTCATTTCAGGTGAAAGTTGACAGGAGAGACTTTTATTGCCCTCTTTTGTTAACAGGAGAGTTTTCCAACAGCCAACATGGAGGGGTGTGAGAACACCCTGCTGGGTCTGCCCCTAACCCTGCACATAAACTGCTTGCACAGGCACTCGTGGCCCAAGACAGGTGGGCCAGGCATGACACCCAGTGGTCAAACAGCCTGGATTGCCCCACACCTTCCTCTGGCCCGTGGAACCTTCTGTGACCTGAACCCCTCAGAAGTGACACCCATCTGACCAGCCCATCAGGATTTGCTTTACTCACTGGAGCCAAAGCCTTAAAAAAGAATAAATGTTGTGTTCACCAGCAGCGATGGGAAAAAGTTCTCAGTCCCATCTCTAGCAGCCTGTAGCCTCTTGATTTTCCAAACAAACACACTGGACATCTGGAATTCTCCCAGAGCGACTTTGTAAAGACAGAGACAGCCAGTGCTCCTTGAGATGAAAAAGCTGAGTGGAAGAACAGTTTGGGGAGAGGAGGACAAGGCAAGAAATCTGCTGCAGAAGTGAGGCAGTAAGAAAGGAACCCACATGGTGTTCAAAACGTGCTCCCTGTTGGACAATTTAGAGAAGTGCCCAGGCACTTCATCTTCATTCTGTTCCCCAGAGATTTTGTTCAGAGGCCTTTTCCTTCCAGATATTCCTACAGAGGGTCACTACTGTTTCTCAAGTGATTCAGGCCCTGCCCCAGACTGTACATTCCTAAGTAGAACATACCCACTGAACTCACATTTTCTGCCTCCTTGGCACTTAGGCTGCAAAAACACTTTTCATTTTCATGAAAACTGCCTCACCCCACCCCACCCCCAGTATTTTCTGGACAGTGTAAGCTGGCAGATTTTCCCTCTGAACATGTGGATCTCACTGATAAAGCCTATCTGCAGCACTCACTCCGTGCTGGGCAGTCTGTGCCGCCTCAGCTGCATCCCACCCATGTCTGGGAGGCTCCAAAACCCTGCCACTGAAACAAAACAGCAACCTGGAGATGTGCTGATGTTCAAAACCCCTGGTGTGGCTCTACAGTTATGAATTAGCACATCCAGCAAGCTGCCTGCCCTCTGAAGGGCATTAAAACCCCACGAAGAGAGCAGGGACCTACTACACTTTCAAAGCAGAACAAGGTTATATCCATCTACACTCGGGAAATCACTTTGGAATGTCGCTGCTGCTGACTAGGGAGAGAAACCACGGAAGGGAAGGGAAGCAGCAGCTTCTGGAGTGGAACTGAGGGACAGACCTGGTTCAGCCTCAGTGCCTGCAGCTGTGAGAGGTCCCTGCAGGCACGAACACAGCTGCCCCTCCTGGAGGCAGCGTTGCCCAGGCTCCTCTGACTGAAAACACCTGTGTCCACCACCTGCAGCAACAGCTGAGGTACCTGCAGCTCCACACACCACTGTTCTGATCTCCCCATGAGTAACACCAGGGTGCACTCCTCCAGAAAATCATACATTGCCTTTCCTGCTCCAGAAAGCCCCAAACTAGAGATCTACATCGTTTCATAGTTTGCCTTCCTAACTGAGCAGCATTACACATTCCCAGCTTTTCATCATCACGGGCTCTGACCATTCACCTTTCAAAATCAGACTTGGCTCATTGCAGAGTTTTGAGGGCTTCACTTTGTTTGCTGCAGCTTTTAAAGGCCCAGCAGGAACCAAGACCAGACTAAGCTCAACACCGAGACCAAAACTCCACCCTTACGTTGTTTTCTGTTACTTGAATTGCATGATTAGGACTAAAGTTAATTTAGCAATTCCTGCCCTTCGTTAACAGAATGAGAGGCTCTCAGCTAAAAATTAGAAAGGCTTTTCCGTGTTTCAAAACAGTAAATCTAATTAAATCCAAATTTTATACAACCTTACAATGTATTTTAGGTATGCAGAGTAAAAAGATTTAAGAGGCAGCCTGAATTACTTACAAGATTTTTTTTCACCACATAATTGTTAAATTAAGACAATTTCTACACGGAAGAACAAGACACTTCAAACAATCCCTTATATGTAGCCCATGAGGCTCATCCTCAGGGAAAAAAACTACATATTTTAGGAAATACTGATGTGACACAATTTTCCTTCCTTGTTTTTGTTGAGCAGAAAAGGCCACGATTGAGCAGAGTTCCAAGGAGGGTAGGGACACATTACACCTCTGAGAGGGACAGGCAAACACAAAGTGCTATAGAAAGGTGATCCTCAGTGACAGTCTGTGCACCTCAGCCTTTAAAAATAACACCAAGCCACAGCAGCAGGGACACCTGAGGAGAAACCCGGGCAGGCTGTGGCACTCTGAGCTGCAGGCAGAGCCCGAGGCTCCTGAGGAACCCAAGAGCCCCGTGTTTGTGGCACGGGGTGTGCCGTGCTCAGGGCAGGGTCACAGAACCCCCCAGCCCATCCCCTCCCCTCACACAGCCACGGCCCAGCTCGAACCACCCTCAGAGTTACTCACTGTGACAAGGGCCACGACTCCCGCCTGTCCGAAACCTTTGTGTTCTCGGCTCATCACAAGCTCGGCCTCGGCAACACCCTGGGGACTCAGCTGGGACACAGCTCTGGGCACCCCCTCAAACACGCCGCTCCTCCCTGCCCAGCTGGGGGGATCTGCTCCCTCTCGCCTCATCAGGCTCGTGATCAGCTCCAGGTGATGGTCCCTGCCATCAGGTGCACCTGGGCCGCTCGAACTTGTAACTCCTCTCACTGTGTGAACACCCTGAGGGTAACAGGCTACCCACCCCTCAGGATGGTGAGGGCTGAGGTTTGTGTGAAGACAGAGCAGATATTTAATTAAAAAATACAGAGAACGTCAGCCAGTCACAGTGACCATACAGAACAGAGAGAGGTAAAAAGAAAAAAACGCCTCAGAGTTCTCTTTGATTCTCAACCCAGCACTGTTAAATATATAATACAGCTCTTTGCCCTGCACACACAGCTTCCCTGATCTACTGTAAGTGTGCATAGAAACACCACCTCTTATTAAAAGAAAAAAGGAGCCAATAAAAGTAAATGGAGCTCAGACAGCACAGAGCAGAGGTGAGGGCAGCAATGGCCGGGCTTTACCTGCCTGCCGAGGGGCAGCGCGGGCGCTGTGGGGACGCCGGGGCCGAGGAGGGAGCACCGTCCATCAGGTCCGTCACGATCCATCGCGATCCGTCGGGTCCATCGCGATCCATCAGGGCCCATCAGGTCCATCGCGATCCATCAGGGCCCATCAGGTCCACGGGCCCTTCCTCTCACCTCAGGCACACCCACGAGCCCTCTCCGGCCACACGAGGTGTGGGTGCCGGGCGGCGGCTCCCCCGTGCTTCCTCCCCTCACATCCCCCCGTTGAGCTTCCCGGGAAACCCCCAGGACCCCTCCCCGATCCCGGGGCTGGGAGGGAGCACCCGCTCCTCCCTCGGGGTGTTCTCGCCGGGAGGGACGGGACGAACGAGCCCGGACCCCGCTCCCTCCCTTCTCCCTCCCTCCCGGATCTGAGGGACCGACCCCCCTCACCGAGCCCGGCCCGCACGGCAGCTCGTGAGAACAGACGGACACACAGACAGACACACAGACACACAAAGACACTCGTCCTGCTTCCCGAAATTTTATTAGCAAATCGCAGTAACAAATATCTCTTAGTTATTTTTGACAGTCTGTACTATTTCCCAGCACGCACGCACAAAACAAAAAAAAAAAAAATCAGTATTTCTCTTCATAAAAATATATGTAGATTTAAAAAACCATCAGCATTAAAACAAGAATAAAAATAGTTATATTTTAATAAAAATACTTACAGCTTGAGGGGGTTTTTTTCCCCTAGACTATCACTTCTTTTCTCTCCAGTTTCCCTACTGCTTTTCTCCCCCACCAAAGCAAATTCTGCAACGTAAATCGTTTTAACAACAATAGTACGGAACGAACACAGAGAACTCGCACTGTGAAACCTCCTCAAGAGCCACAACCCTTAGTCCTGAGAACAAGAGACTCCCCACTCACAGCCTGCTCCTCTCTGGCACAGCCAGGAATGGTTTGGGCTCCTCTCCGGCACAGCCAGGGAATGGTTTGGCTCGGCAGGAGCGCTGTGTGTGGGTTTTCTGTGCCACCTCACATGGGAGCCACTTGGATCCAACCCTGCTGGGGGCCTGTCCTCACCTCACCTGGGCACAGAGATGATGGAGACTGAACACCCTGAGCTGCCTGTCCTGGCTTTGTTAAAACACCTCCTTACACCTTTCATTAATGTGCAAATAATAAGGCA
The DNA here is from genome assembly GCA_013399735.1 of Tyrannus savana. Classification (NCBI taxonomy): domain Eukaryota; kingdom Metazoa; phylum Chordata; class Aves; order Passeriformes; family Tyrannidae; genus Tyrannus; species Tyrannus savana. The sequence goes on along the minus strand of VXAW01010113.1, from coordinate 252,893 downwards.
GAGCTTATGGCTTCACACTGCCCTTCCCCTGCTCCCCACCTGGCTCAAGAGCTGCCAGGATTTCACAGGAGAACAATGCCCTCCCCTCCATGAGACACAGCCCTGACCCAAACCCCACAGTTATTTTAACCAGGGCTTCATTTGCAGAAGTGCCATTTCCCTTACACATCCCACTGTCTCCAGTTTGGGAACTGAAGGTGCTTCTGAAACTCCAGAAATTCAGAAAAATACCACTGGCTTGGAGTTGACTCGATTTTCCATATGCCAGGGGAAGCAGGAAGCAAAATTTGCCAGGCAGGTGTTATATTTGTAGTGTTCTCTTCATGAAAGGTGCCCAACCAGCAACGAGGTCCCCACACAGCCACTCTCACTCACTGCCCCCGGTCCTGGAGGGGAGGAGGACTCAAAGTCAACCTTGTGGGTTACTTTGAGACAAGAACAGTTTTATCATTGAGCTAAAGCAAAATATATTATTAATAATAATAATAATTAACAATAATGAAAAGGAAAAGAGAGAGCAGTAACACCCAAGGAAGAGAAGTGATGCCAGCACAACTCTCACCTCCTGGCCTAGCGCTGAGCAGTGAGCTGTGTCCCAGCCAGCTCCCCCAGCTCACCCACTGAGCACCATTCCATGGGCTGGGATGTGCCTGGCACCACTGGGGTCAGCTGTCCTGGCCATGCTCCCTCCCAGCTCCTCGTGCAGCTCCTCACTGGCAGGGCTGGGAAACTGCAGAGCCCTTGACTTGGGGAGACCCTTCTGAGCAACCACTAAAGCATCAGCACGGGATCACCACGTTCTCCTGCTGAGCCCAAAACACTGCCCTGTACCAGCCACTAACAATAAAATCAACCCTATTCCAGCTGGAACCAGGACACACTGAAACAACAGGTTTTCCTGTTACTGCTCCCTCTTAACACAGCACTTTTTGAGGATTCTGCCTCAAGAATTACAGAGAAAGCTCATAAATACACCTTTTAAATGTGAAGAGAAGCCCATGCACTGACCCTTATCCCTTGAGCAGGCACATGTCACAGGGGCTGAGGCAGCACAAGACATGAAGTAAAAGGAAATTAAATAAACAGTAGCAAAATGCAGTGCCATATTGGCAGAAACATCCACTCTCCTGCTTCCACAATTCCTGCACCTACATTCTCTTTCCCTTCCTTCAACCTTCCCATCCAGGATCACCTTCACTCCCTCCATGTCCCTCTCACACTCATTCCTCCCCACTGCTTTTTTTTCCTCCCACCACCTCCTTCATTTCATGTTTCTTCCATCAAATCCTCCTTTCTGCCCCTCTCCTCCAATGCTTCTCCTACATTCCCTTCCTTCCACAGAAATACTTTCTTATCAACTGCATTTTAGTCTCTACCTAAAGCAGGGATACAGAGTTACAAATAAAAGCAGCACATTTTTATTTCTTTCTTAGAAACTGGAAGCCACCAAAACTAACCTGACACGGGTTTTCAGCACCAGTTCACACCTCCTGCTCTAAAACCTCAGCCTAAAAGTGACCAACACAAAGCCAAACAAAACCAGTTTCCTTGTCCATCCATAGTTGTTTCTAATAGGCTTTCTGATTTTTAAATTTATTCAATGGCAAAATAAATACGAATTTCTAACAACAATTGCATTAAGTGAAAAAAAAAAATAACCTATTCTATACACATTTTTTTTGGTACCAATCGAACAATACTGGCTTAAAAACTAAAAATAGTTAAAATGATGCAACTTCCCAGTGCAGAGATGTTACATCAGTATCAAAGTGCTCACTTCCTCAATTTTGGGTACAACCCCCTGAACAAAACACAGATGTTTGCTGTCTGGGTTACACGTAAACAGCACCTACACAAATAGGTGTTAACCAGTCTCCAACGTGCTGACAATAATTGACAACAATAACCAAGTCCAACAGAGACTATTTCTCCAAACACCTGGGTTTTTTTTAAAGGCCCTGTTTTGGTGAATATCCTGCCACCATCCTGTAAGAACGCTGGATTTGGGTGCGTGGAAATCACTACAGCATTTTCTCTCTTTTTCCTCCACAAGTTGCCCTGGCCTGTGTCAGAGCACAGTCCTTGCTGCAGAACAGCACTGTTCCCAAAACCAAGGTCATGGTGTGTGATGGCATCGGCATTTTCTCCTCAATGACAGCAGCAGCAGAGCCCTGCACACAGCCAACCAAACCTGCCACCACCACCACATATGTATGCTATTAACAAACACAAAAATTGCATTGCAAAGTGTCCTGAAGATTCACTAACAATTTCCCTGACTGAAATAGGAATGCACACGGTCTTCACCCCCGTGTAGGACGGGAATTACTCTGCAGGAAAAGATTATCAGTAGAAACCCCACACCCTGAGTGCATCACAAACAGATTGAAGTATCACTGAAACACTCAATGTAGAAAAGCACTCCAGCTGCTGCTTGTGCTGTGGCATTTCCCTGGAGATCTCGATTCCCAGTTTTCCAAGATGCTCAGCAGACATTTAATGCCATCACCCAGCTGCTGGTGCTGTTGGAGAAGCAAGAAGCATCACACCAGTGACTCAGCCAAGTCAAGGCCTGCTGCCAGGGCTGCTTCCTTCAGCAGGGATGGAAGGCTCCTGTGTCTCCTGCCCGTGGAATTCTCATCCCATTAGGATATGCTGCTTCTCCTCTGAGGGGGGACTTCTCTTTGGGAAAGATCCTCACTGTCACTGTCACAGTTCCTCTGAAACAGAAAGGCCACAGCGTCTCAGGCACGTGCATGAGATACCACACAGCTCTGACATCATCAGAGCAGCATCTGTGCAGGAAGGCAGAGCCAACAGGACCCTCACAGCTGCATTCCAGAAGGACACAGGCAGTTCTGGGGTCCCCCACCCTCCATCACACACAGCTCTCCCTGCACAGCACTCCTGTCACAGCAACACAACGTGCAGCCCACTCGAGACACACACAGAGGCTGCCACGGTCCCACCTGGGCTCCCGCTCCAAACCACCGCCCTCCTGTTGGGCTGTGCATCCAGGTAAAGCACAGCAAAAATCCCTGCCCAGGAAAGCTGGTTCTTGTCCTCCCCCCCTCAGGAAATGCACGTACCTCCTCCTGCAGCAGCACCCTGCTCACCAGCGAGCGGGACAGGCGGTTGCACAGCGAGACGATGCGGTAGGAGAGCTGTGGAGGGAGGGCAGAGGGGCAGTGTGACCACACACACCCACCCAGACAGGTCCAAACACTTCATCACCCACTGCCTGCTGCAGTTTTACACTCAAGCCCCGTGTCCTGCCCTCTGACCCCCCCAGGTGAGGAGGGTTAAAGCTCCCTGCGTACCTTCCACCTCCTCCGGGCATACTGCCTTTTGAAGTTCTCCATGTTCACAACAGATGATTTCCGAACCAGAGCCTGCTGCTTGTCCATGGGCTGGAAGATAAAAGAGCAATTTTATTGTCTGCCTCCCTTGGGTGCATAAAATATGTAAGATGGGGTGCACAGGGGCTGGCTGGGGAGGCTGTGGGTTCATGCAGGGAAAAGCAGCAGAAAAAGAATTCAGTCCAGTCCACCCCGTGCATGGACAGGACTCCTTTGATCTCAGAAAAAATCCTAAAACTGGAGGGTGCTAAGGATTGCTTTCACTTAGTAAAGCTGCTAAGCTGCTTCTCAGTGCACACCCAGCCCATCTCCATTTCCTCTGGATGACAACACTATAAGAACATGGGAAAAGGGTGGCTGTCATTTAGTACTGGTGACAGGGACACACTGGCTGTGCCCTTTAACCATCCCCAGAGTATGAGGGCACAAGGCATTGACACCCTGGCTATAAATATGTAAGAATTGCAATACCTGACTCTGGCAAATAGGAAATAAAAAGAGTATCTATCAGAATTCAGATGTGCCCAGCACTTGGGGAGTTCAGTCTGGTGGTAAGGAACAGATGTTCCACAGATCCTGACACACAGTCCTTCTGAAAGGGAAGCACATTCCACCCCAAAAGCACAGCAAAATCTGCATAAACCAGAAAACTGTATCTAACAGATTGAGGGGGGAAAGGGTTCCACCCCAGATCTGGTAGAAGTGAAAAGAGAAAGACCAGGTATGAATCCCTCAGAGATCACAGAGTGCCAACCATTCCAGCTGTTCTGATCTGCATGTGCAGGAGGGGGATAACAGAAATATTTGTACTGAACAGGGCTGGAACGCAGCCAAGCCATGCACCTGGAGCAGCAAGAGGACCAAAGGAGAATGGAAAACACACCAGTGAGGCTTCAAAACATTTTTTCAGCAAAAGAATTGAAAATGCTTGTGACTACAAATGCACTTTTCTCATCAGATGCTGCAGGTTTGGGCAGTATCTCAGCAGCAGCTCCAGGAGCCAACCATCAGCTGGGCCCTTCCCATTGAGATGTGATGCACCACTTGATACAACAGGCCTGGGACAGGGAAGCATTGCACTGTAAATACCATTTCCTCGTGCTGCAAATGGCCAGCACGGTGCAACAGGCTGGCAGGAATCGATCTGCAGTGGAAATAACGTCACTGGCTAAATGTCAGCTGCACAACCACCGGGAAAAGTGTCCCAGTGCCCTTTCCACAGCACAACTTGGCTGACAGAACAGCTCACCCTACCCCAGCCCGTGTATAATGACCCCCATCTCTGAGTATCCTGCACAGCAGGGACTTTGGCACTGCCTCAATCACCACAACATCTTCTCAAAAGCATTGTGTCAACCAGCCAAGTCACAGCAACGTTGCCCTCACCCAAAGTGGCCTCCTCTGATGGTGCTTCTCATGGTGCATTTGCTCACACGGAAAATCTGCGTGAACAAACAATACCAGAGCACGGCTGAGGGAGGGCAGGCCCTCTTTCCTGAGA
>VXAW01010113.1:181902-247806 GCA_013399735.1 Tyrannus savana | reverse complement strand
CAGCTCCAGGAGCCAACCATCAGCTGGGCCCTTCCCATTGAGATGTGATGCACCACTTGATACAACAGGCCTGGGACAGGGAAGCATTGCACTGTAAATACCATTTCCTCGTGCTGCAAATGGCCAGCACGGTGCAACAGGCTGGCAGGAATCGATCTGAAGGGAAATAACGTCACGGGCTAAATGTCAGCTGCACAACCACCGGGAAAAGTGTCCCAGTGCCCTTTCCACAGCACAACTTGGCTGACAGAACAGCTCACCCTACCCCAGCCCGTGTATAATGACCCCCATCTCTGGGTACCCTGCACAGCAGGGACCTTGGCACTGCCTCAATCACCACAACATCTTCTCAAAAGCACTCCAGCACAAGTCACAGCAACGTTGCCCTCACCCAAAGTGGCCTCCTCTGATGGTGCTTCTCATGGTGCATTTGCTCACACGGAAAATCTGCGTGAACAAACAACACCAGAGCACGGCTGAGGGAGGGCAGGCTCTCTTTCCTGAGAGGCTTTTCTGCAAATACCAAACTCTCACCAGGCTTTAAGTTACATTTTAAGAATTAAAACTCTCCCCCTCATAAAAAAATCCTGGGTTTCCCTGGACAGTGTCCATGATGTATTCCAGCCAAAGGAACCTGCAGAAGCGACGACTGAAGCATCAGGAGACAATAAAAAAACACACAAACCTCTCAGTGCTGTTTGTCACAGCAGAGCCCAATTCTCCCCAGCCACCAACACCAGCCTGCCAGGGTCATCTCCTGCCTATCCATAGCACTTGGAAGCTTTGGAGGATTTTCCATCTGGTGCCAAGAATGAGGCCACAGGGAGCACCCCCTGCACAAATAACTATTTACTGGGAACACCTGTGCAGGTTAATACTCTATAACCAAATGCCTTCTTTGAATACAAGACAGCAGGGCAGGATTCAAGTTTGGGTCAATTTTTCCTTTACTTTCTAAAACTTAAGGAAAAAAAAAATAATAATCTTTACAGCAAGAACACTAGTCTCAAATCCCACACCACAGATTGAGTCAGCTGTAGTTTGTCATCTTCTCCACTGCAGAAAACAAACCAGAGGGTTATGACATCACTTCTCAGTCACATATGAACATTTGCACTGTAAAACTGCAGTTATTTGATCATTACAAGTTCCCAGTGGTGTCTTTGGAATAGGATTTCTTTGGTATAGGACAGGAAACTAAATCCTCTAGTTTAAAATTCAGGGAAACACCTTTGATGGCAAAAGACTTCCCCCTGCACAACTGGCTTTAAAATCATCCTTTTCTTCGCTGGCAGCAGTTTCACAGAGCATTTCCACAGTACTGCCTAAATGTTAAATTACTACACCATTTCCTTTGTTTCACAGGACAGGGTTAACCTTTGCAAACATTTCTCTGTAGGACTGCCTGCACTGTTTCCTTCAGTCAGCCAAAGACACTATAATGAGACCTGCATTAGTTTCCAGGCACCCAGTTTCTAATAAGTCCAGGCTGATTATTCTTTATTCCAAGTTAATAACTCGGTACCTTCAGGAACTGTCATCCATGATGCACTGTGATACAGGCAACACAAAAGGCTGTAGCTTTAGATATGTCCATACCACTGTGAGAACCTTGTTCCTGCAAGTTCAGACACTCTAAAAAAAAAAAATCATCATTTATCACCATGTGATAAAAAAACCTTCAACACTTCAAAGCACTGGGAGATGATGGCTTTGGTCAGCACCTTGTGCAATACATCAGAAGTTCTACTTGGATTTTAGGTGGTGCTTTTGGGGAGAATCTGTGACTGGGACCTTTTTAAACCGATGTACTGGAAAGAGTCAGCAAACTCTGCCCCTGGCCTGGCCTCAGCATCACTGCTGGGATCCTGCTACACCAAGATTCAACCCTGCCAGGAATTCTTCACAGCGGGATCTGTTCAGCAGCTCCCTCAGCGATTCGTTCACGTCTTTGCTGAACACGGAGTCGAAGTTTCTGTTCGCGCCGGCTTCGTTTTCCACTTGAAAACCGCTCATTAAATCCTGGATCCACCTGAGTTCCTGGGAGAGTTCCTGCCTGAGGGATTCATACTGGCCCTGCAGGCCGGTGTATCTGCCGGCCACGCCCGTCAGCCCGGCGTCCACAGCCTTGATCTCCTCCTGCAGGTGCCTCCTCAGGGACTCGATTTTCCGGCACTCGTACTTCAGCTGGGACAGCTTGTGCCTCACGCCCTCGCTCTCCTCTTTGTACCAAGCCTCCTTCTCGTTGTAGATGGAGAGCAGAGCGTCGACGTCCTCCTGCAGGGAGTCCCGGGCGGCGGCCAGGGCGCCGCAGCCGCGCTCCGTGCGGGAAATGCCCTCGACCACGCGCGCGAAGCGCTCGAAGTTGGCGTAGGTGTTGTTGGGGGGCATGCTGGAGTGGCTCTTGATGGTGTACTCCCTCAGCCGCTTGGCCTTCAGCTGGCTGCTCCCAACCTTCCTGTGCTCCTGCGCTCGGGGCTCTTCTTCCAGCTGGGGGGGCAGCGGGACAGAGGAACCGGCGTTACTGAGCGCTCACCGGACAGGGCAGGAGCTCACAACTCCACACAGAGGATGCAGCTGGCCCTGCACAGTGCTGGGAGATGCTGTGCTCACACAGCCTGGGCTCCATGCACATGATCTGTGCTCACACAGCCTGGGCTCCATGCACATGATCTGTGCTCACACAGCCTGGGCTCCATGCACATGATCTGTGCTCACACAGCCTGGGCTCCATGCACATGATCTGTGCTCACACAGCCTGGGCTCCATGCACATGATCCTGTGCTCACACAGGCTGGGATTCATGCACATGATTAAAAAAAAATCAAACAACAAAACCACACCAAACACACAAAAAACCCAAAACCAAACGTGACAAGTGATGTGCTTTCAAACCAGTGTGATAAGAGCAAATAGCACGGCTGCAACTCATTTTCATGGTAATTTTTAGCAGTTAATAGTCTCAAGCTGTCAATACTTGTGAGAGGAAAAACAACAACCCTAAAGAAACCTCCAATTAACGTTTTGTGCGACACAAAGCGAAAACTGAACTTCAAAAATCCTCATTAGTCATGCTGAGATTAGCTAAATGTGTTTTCAATAGGAGACTTCTCCACACAAGCAGGCAGTGTTTATGATGAAAAATTCGTATGGACACACAAATGTAAGCAAATCAGCACACGGGGTACAGCAGTTTTCTCTTGAGAGAAATCCATTTTCCACACTGACTGCAGTCAACTCTCAGTCCAAGACAGCACTGAACCCAACACACACTACGTGTCCATGCAAACAGAGAAGAAGGATGGAAAAATGCAAAGCCCAGTCCAGTCTGGGAGACTGCAAATGTGCAATAGAGATCAGAGCTGGGGCACCCTCTTTCTGAAAGTTATGCTGATAAAAGCAGCCATTTGCAGAAATCCAGGGATTTACTCAGACCCAGCCAATTTGTTCCCAGTAGGTCTCTTTGAGACACCCAGGGGGGCAGTTTTCCATGGAACACACCAGTAAGAGTGACAATGTGATTGATCCCAGCTTTGCTCACAGCCAAAACCAGGATGTGTTTGTTCCTCCGGTCTTACCGTTATCCAGGGATGAGACAGAGCTTCCTGAATCGTGAGCCTCTTCCTAAAAAACACCAACACAAACACCCCACAGACTCCAATGAGAAATTCCTGGGACACAAGTCCACTGACCCACCCTTTTTCCGGGCTTCCTATGGAGCATTTATCAGGATAATGCCAGGACAACTCTCAAATGTTTGGGTTCTGTTGCTCCCTGAGCCTGCTGCTTGGCTGCAGTTTAGCTGCTGTTCTGAACTGCAGTGGGTAATTGGCCTCACTCCACACAATTTTAATTCTTACTTCATCAAAACCTACCCGTATTTTTGTGCCCCCTTCCCTACAAAGCACCACAGTATCTGTTTTGTTCATCTGACAAGCTCAGAATGAGTTCTTGCTGCAGACCTTTGATCCAAGTGTGCCCGAGTCAAGGTGTACAACAGCAATTGTGTCCCAGCTGTCCTTTGGGACAGGACAGCACAGCACTGCAGGAGCTGTTGTTTCCTGAAAGCAACATTTCTGAGGGGAATATTTCAACCTCATCAAACTTGATCAGTCCTAACTTCCTCCTGCACTGTGGCTGTGTGGTGAACAGCACATCAGGAGCACTGAGAACCAAAGAGAGAAACACAGCTATCATCACTGACTTCTTTCTTACAAAGAGGCTGCAGGACCTGTGCAAACCTCTCAAACCCCTCCCCACTCTGAGGCTCTGATGATTTGCAGAAATCTTGACTGAACAGCCCTCTCCTATCTATTTTCTCCCTCAGTGATGCCACTAGAAAGGACCACAATGGTCTGACTTCCCTCCAGGACAAAGTCACAGAGAAGGAGATGCTGCTTCTGCATGAGCTTTAAAGCTCCTCTGAGCTGGGAATAAAGATCTGCAGAGCTGTCACACAAACTCCAGGTGACTGCAGACACACTTGGAGCAATCCCTTATCAGCACATGGAAAGATTTTTCTGGCACGGCACCACTAGGGGCATATTCTGGGATGGTATCACCTCCTTGTGAGTGGCTCAGAAGAGACTGCAACGGTGGAGTGGGAGTTACCCTGAACTCGAGATTCTGCCCACCATTTTCAGCTCTTCAGCCCCACCCTGTCGTACCAGCTTGACTCGGGTGAGAATTCAGTCCTGAACATGAAATTTAGCTGGGGAGATTTGGTTCCTGAGGGTTCCTGGGGCAGTGATTAACCAGGGGCAGCATCCCCTGCCTTGCTCTGGGATGGCAATGCATCTGCAAGGCAAGCTTTGCACACACCTCACCAGGTTTATCTGAGACACAAACAGGTCTTTCTGGATTTTTTTCTTACCGTGTATCTTTCACCAGAAGCTTCTGGATGAAATCTTTGGCCAGGTCACTGGTATTGCTGAAAAATTCTTCATCAAAGTCGTAATTCACGGCTGTGATGTTGGCAAGCGTCTCTTGTTTCGTTTCTCCAAGGAAAGGTGATGCACCACTAAGCCTGGATGGGCCAGAAGGAAGAATCAGTTGGAAAAATTAAACTGCACAAGTTCTGGTGAAGTGACAGTGACTGTGTAACACACTCTTGGGGAATTTGTGGCTCTGGTGCTTCTTTTCTCTCTGCAAACCTACTGACAAGTTCCCTGCACACCAGGTTCAGCCAAGAGCCCTTTCTCAGCTGGATCCACAACACAGGGGGTGATCAGAAGCCTTGCCCAGGGCCAGCTCCCCTGGACAGGTAGGGCCAAGCTGCTCATCAAAGGAATCCACAGACAAAAGGATTTTGGCTGCAATAAAATCCAACAGTTGCTGACCAACACAAATGTTCATTCCCTTGGCACCCTGCTCCAGCTGCAAGGGTGTAATGGAGACACCATCAGAATAAAATGCTATTTAGCAGTCCTCACTGGAGGGAAAGCTTTCCTCCTGCTTTGCTTATCTATGAGCTGACAGGGTTGATCTTCACCTTGATGGCTCTATTTACCATTGCTCCATAAAACTGGAGAGTCAGAGCAGAGTCACTGCAGGCTCCTCCTGCCCTGCCTCTCCTCCAGGTTCCTCCCTCCCCAGCACACGGGGATGCTGACTTGCAAAACTCTGCTTTCCAGGAATTGTTATTTTGATCTCATCCCTTTTTTATCATCTTCTGGGCTGTTATTGTGCTGCTCTGTTATGCCCAGCTTTGACAGCACAGTTTCAGGATGCAGCAGGCTCAAAAAAAAAAACAGGACTGCAGCAAACTCCTGGGATCTAAACTGAACTTTGGAGCACCAAACCATTTGTTTACACAATCCTGCTCAACAGACTTTTTACTCTGCACTGCCACTACCACACTGACTGGGAATTTTGGGGGGCAGGCAGAAACTTAGATGGCACCACCTGGCCTTTTAAGGCCAATGCCCAGCTGCCACATGTGCTTTTACCCACAGAATAAAAATCTGAGTGCATAAACAGCTTCCTCTCTCCCTACAGTCACACAGTGACTCCAAAGCCTCTGACACAGCAAGGCAGCAGCAGTGAGGTGCTCCAGCTGTCGCTGGTGAAGTGAATGTCATGCCATTAACCACAGTCACTCTCACTCCTGAACAGCTTTCACATACTCCCTCTTAGGCTTTTGTTCCATCTCTGCTGCCCACAAAGAAGCAGGCACCTCACCACACACCATGGGCATTGTTCCAAAAATAAAGCCTGGAAAGCTGCCCTAGAGCCTTGGTTTTCTTGCCCTCTCCCCAAACTCTGCTGTGAAGGAGCTCTAATTCCACCTTCTGGCCCTCTGCTGGAAGCCAAAACCAGCAGTGCTCTGTTCTGATTTTTTTTTGCTCTTTGGGACCCAGTTTTGGATGTCTGTAAAACCAGAGGATTCCCAAGTGATAATACCTAATGGAAATGACTTTTGTCATATCCTGACTCAGGGCATGTAAACAGGTAACAGCAGACAGACCTCAGCACTAAAGCCAGTGAATCACCCCAGTGGTCACTGAATTGAGGGCTGGGCTGCATTTTGGTCTCTACACCTGGTGATGGCACCCATTTGATGATGGCACCCATTTGATGATGGCACCCATTTGATGATGGCACCCATTTGAATGCTGCCACGTTTGCTAAAGCAGGATCATAAACACACCCTGCTTATTCACAGCAATTCAGAACAAGAGGCTTTCAAATTACCAGGCAATACTAATTACAGAATCACAGGATCAGCCAGGTTGGAAAAGACCTCTGAGATCACCGAGTCCAACCCTTGACCCAACCCCACCTTGTCACCCAGCCCATGGCACTGATGCCACATCCAGTCTGTCCTTAAACACCTCCAGGGATGGAGAATCCATCCCCTCCCTGGGCAGCCCATTCCAAGGGCTGAGCACTCTCTATGTAAAAATTTCTTCCTGATATTTAACCTAAACCTCCCCTGGCACAGTTTAAGACTGAGCCCTCTTGTCCTACTGCTGATTCCTGGGAGAAGAGACCAAGCCCCACCTTGTTCCCCCTCCTGTCAGGGAGTTGTAGAGTGATGAGGTTCCCCTGAGCCTCCTCTTCTCCAGGATGAACCCCCCCAGCTCCCTCAGCTGCTCCTCATCAGACCTGTGCTCCTTCCCCAGCTCTGTTCCCTTCCCTGCCCCTGCTCCAGCCCCTCCATGTCCTTCCTGACCTGAGGGGCCAGGGCTGGACACAGCACTCGAGGTGTGACCTCACTGAGTGCAGGTGCAGAATCACTGCCCTGCTCCTGCTGCCACTGATCCTGAGCCAGGCCAGGATCCCTTGGTCCTCTTGGCCACGTGGGCTCACGTTCAGCTTCCTGACAATCAGCACCCCCAGGTTCAGTCACACAGTTGAAGGCAAGCAAAGTCCTACTCCACAGCTAATGGTGCAAGCTGCCCCCTCCCACCACACAGAGCCTGTTCCTTATTGCTGATCACTTGTAGGGAGACATTTTTCTGCCTTAATCCCCGTGGCCATGACGAGCAGCCAAGCAGGTAAAACATCTCCTGCACTGGATGCAGCACAGAAACCCCCCTGGAACTCTGCCCCAGCACAGAGCCCTCAAGGCAACTGTGAGACCCCCCAGAGCAGCTGGCTCTGTGCATCACTCACGGCATGCCAAGCATTCCCACCTGCTTATCCTCAACTCCTAAGTTTTCCTCTCATTATATGTGGATACCTATAAATAGAATTTACGCAGTTTAATGCCCTGGCAAGTACAGGTTTGTCACTGGAGACCAGAATGCTGATAAAAAACAAGGATCTGGACAATATTTCAAACCCCTTTCCCAGAGCTTGGGCTCAACCAGCATTCCCCCCTTCTTGTGCCCTGCAGGACAGAGGGGATTTGTTGCACTGCATCTGATTTCAGTGGAAGCAGTTGGTCCAAGGACCATTGCCCACCTGTGCCATTCCCACATCAAACCAGAGGAAAAGCAAGGAGTGCTGTCCCTCTGTCACACAAGCAGGTCCCCAAATTGTCAAGCTCCATCTTCAAACTCTTCACTGCTTGTCCCCAGATGCCCACACAGACTCATTCCTTTGAGAGCCTGAGCTTGTCAGAATTTCCTCCTTTTATTTATTCATCACCAGTTGACACACTTTTCTTCTGAAGAGTATCTGTGCCTAAAAAGCATTCTGTGATCTCTTTTTCCCCCTGTGCTCACTGACTATAATGCTAACCCCAAACAGCCTTTGCTTTACCAGCTTTAACAAACCCTTTTTCTTCCCTGCAAGTTGAATTCTCAGTTCCCAGGCTCAGCTTTTCTGCTCTTTTTCCAGCTTAAACTCACCTTTTTGAACATGAACATATTTATGCATAATAACGACAGGCAAACTGAAGCCTCCCTGTTTTTTTCCAGCTGAAGTGACACACCTTGCCAGGGGTGCTGTTACATTTTCTCTGCTCTCCACACTCTGGTGGCTCAGCCATCCCACCAGCAATGGAAATGCTTGGCTCTTCCATCCTCTGCCATTGCTGAGGTCCCAGGGGGAAGCAGAAATGCCCAGGGGTGCCAGGGGACATCTGCTCTCAGTTTGCTCAGGATGCCCCCCTATTTCAGCCCTCATTTTCAAGCTGGAGACAAAGCAGTGGCCACCCCCTGTGTGCAGGTCTGTCCTCAGGGGGCTGCAGGAGGAGCTGTCCTGCACTAAGGGCAAGGGAGCTGCAGCAACATTTCTGTTGTACTCACAGGATGTAGGTGATGACTCCTATGCTCCTAAAAAAACAAAAAGGAGAGGAATGGCAAGGGTTAACACGTGACCTGTGCTCTTCCTGATGTTCAGAACATGAAAAAAGGGAAGAGCAGCTGCAGTACAGGCAGGAGAGCCACCGTGGCCTTAGATAACCACTGACATCTCTCTCACAGCTCAGTGTTCCAGGGAGAGAATTCATTCTGCATGTGACAGCAAGTAATGTGGGGATCTGGAGCCTGGGTTTCTGCTCCAGGGGGTATTTACTACAGCCCACATCAGAAATGCAAAGGATGCTCGCTTTGGGGTGACCTGGTTTGCCTCCCTTCTCAGCAGATGAGATCAGTGCACGGGTCTCCTCTGCTCTTGTAAATAAAGCTGTCACAAGCAGGCACTGCCTGCACTGCTTTCTTCTAAGAGTGCTCCTCTGCAGGGGGCAGTGGCAAACACTTCACTCTGGAACTGCCACCACTCGAGCTTCTCACTGTCATTTTGCAGAAATTAAATGCTTATCTTTTCATTTTAAACGATGCATAAAAATGGAATGACAGAAAATAGAGTTATTAGCTGTGTTTAAGTTTTTTGTTTCAATTTGTGGCAGAGCAATGGATTCTACTCAAAACAGGAAAAAGTAATTGTAGAGAAATCTGGGAAAAAAAATTCAAATATTCTAAAAAAAACCTTACCACATATCTGCAGCTAATCCAAGTGGTTCATAGTTTACAATTTCTGGAGCTGTAAGAAACATTTAATTAACCATCAGCAACGAAGTAACACGTTTTTACCAGGCTGGAGTAGCAGGACAAGAATTACCAGGAGGGAGAAAGGGGGGCAGAGAGAAAAGTTACTTATAGGATGCATTATTTGTAATTTTATAGCCCAAACAGGATTTCAAGTTCACAGCTGTCCAGAAAAGATTATGTAGGGTGGCTTAGTGCAACTCAACAACAAGGGTAAAGCAGGTATTATACACTAATTACAGTGCAAATTACCACAAATAACAGATGATTCCAGCTCCCAAGAACGTTGCTGCCCCCAAAAATCAGAGCTTTTGTTTTGTGTTGAGCTGGTGCCATTACAGCAAGTCTGGAAAGGCCAGTCAGGAAGAGCCCTTGAGCAAGAGTTGGAAATGACTTGCCAGGCTACACTGCTATCCCTGGCAAACTGTTATCTTTATAGGAAACACCTCCTCACTGGAAAACATCCCCCCAACAACACTGCAAGCAGGAGAAAGGGGGAGATAAGATGACAAAAAGGTATCTGTAACAATTGTCTTTAACTGGAATACTAATTATAATTCTCTCCCCGCTCCCAAACCAACCCTAAAACCCCCTAACTGAAACTAGGAGAAAGGAGGAGGATTATCCCAAAATCCAAGTGAGGCAGGTTAGAATTGTGATCAGTGAGGAGCAGGAAGAATCAGGTGGTAAAATGTGAAGGGTTTTGTACTCAGCAGGTGACCAGTGTGAGGCATTTTAATCCAGAAAGCAATGACAGAGGTCCCCATGTCCCTGTGCCCTCACACACCACAGCACAGGGAGATTTACTTACTCCAGGCAACAAGGAAAGAAATTATCATTTACATTTGCAGGGTTTCACAACCATCAATCCTGAATTTGCACCTCTCAAGCATTTATTTGGCAGCAGTTCACTCTCACAGCAGCAGCACACCTGGTTTATAGGAGGCACCTTCCACCTACCCCAGAAAAATAAAGCAAACCTCCAGATTTAAGTCACCTGGGCAGAAAGGAGATGTCTCAGCTTCCTCACGTCATGCAAGACAAAGGAACACGTCACTCACCCACAAATTCTGGAGTTCCAAAAATGTTTTTAAACTCGACTCCATCTTCTATTTTGTGAGCCAGGCCAAAGTCAATGAGTTTGATGTGTGGAACAGGGATATTCTTGTCTAGAAGCATAATGTTTTCAGGCTAAAAATAACAAAAGATGGATCTATGTTATTAAAATATTAATATCTTGGGAAGTAACAGAGTTTTCAAGTGCTTTTTTTTTTCCTTTGCAAACACAACCCTGTAGAACAAGAAACAAGAACAAGAAACACATCTGTGCCTAACCATTTATGATGGTTTTGATGAAGGGATGACAGTGAAATCTGTGAAATCTTGAGGGATTTTAGTCACATCTGGCCCTATTTAGGGAAGAAAAAGGATCTCCTCTGTGAGACAATTCACAGCTGCAACAAGGCCAGGAAGATCTGGGATTTACCAGCTGAACAGTCCAGAAAATGAGTAGAGTTGGGATCAGAGGTCCCAGACCATATGATGGCAAGCTATTAAAAGAACACTCCTCACAGCATTGTAGGGAAAAGCTGGAGCTGTGAAATTAAAACTGTCATCTTCAACCACAGACTTCACTCTTTTCCCAGATTTAAGGGAAATTCCCTAAACTTCTTTCTTGAACTGAATTTCTCAGCCTTATCTGCTCCCTTCCACAGCCCCAATTCACAGGGTTCAGAGTAAACTCTGGGTTCAATTTATCTCCCATGAAGAGCTTTAATGGCATTAATTTGCCATAACTTAATCATAAGCTTAGGAGCAACAGTGAGAGAGTCTGATTCCCTGCTGGCCTCTCCACAGCAGATCCCAGCATGGAAATTGCTCCTGCTAACACACATCCTCAGTCAGAGCTGCACTGGCAGAGAGAGCATGTGAATAATTTATTGTCATAGTCTTAGACCAAGAATGTTTTAGCCTCAGGCTACCGAGTCAGGGTTTTTTTCCCATGGATTTAGGGCACAAGTGTTCACCTCAGATACAGGATGCAAGGTTCTTAAAGCAGCCAGAAGAGACTGAAATGGCAAAGCCACAGTCACACCTCTGGGACTGGCTGATTCCTTAGGTGTAAAAGGCACTGGAGCTCCACTGCAGCTGAGGGAGCCCAGCCAAGTGAGGAGATAATGTTTTAATCATCTCTGTCTAATCAGATCACTGCTTAAAAATACATGTCTGATTTAACACCACAAAACTCCAAACCCAGGAGAGAGTTATGGTGTGAATACATTTTAGGTCATTTGACATTCAGCATCAGTGAAATGATCCTTTATTTATGCTTTCTGATTTCTATCTTGCAACATCTTCACTGACCACCTGACCTTACTGGCACTAAATTTCAGAGTTAGCAAGCAGAGATCAGCTGTAGACTAAACCAGCACCTTTACCTTTAAATCAAAGTGAGCAATTTTCTTGGAGTGAAGGTAATTCACGCCGTCCAAGATCTGCTTGATGAACCTGGTTGCTTCCTCTTCACTCAAAGACTCCTTCTGTGCCAGGAAGTCAAAAAGTTCCCCTCCAGAAACCCTGCAAAGCACACCAGCAAACATCCTGTTACCTGCTGCACTGTAACACATAAAATAAATGTAAGCACAGAAAATGAAAGCAGCCAAGAACCTCAAGGCAGTCAGGAAAAGGCCACCCTTGCAGACAATCCTGGGCTTTGTGTTCTGGTCCCAGGTGTGCCAAAACTTCCTTCTGGCTTCAGCTCTCTCCCCTGGAAATTAAGGACCAGCTTTTCCATTGGTGCTGTAAGGTTTGATTCACCCAGGATTACACAGCACCCAAAAAGTCACGTTATTTGATGAATCCACAGACACTTTCCCTTTTCAACAGGTCGACTTAGCCACTTCAACTGCTGTTCTTCAACATTTTCATTTGAATCCCTTTCCTTTGCAGGACAGCCATTCCCCTGTTCTCACACACAGCCTTGCCTGACACAGCTGACAGGAAAGCATTTATTTGCTGGTAAATTGTTAAGAAGAGAGCAGATTGCAGCAGGTTGGAAGGCACCTAAAATTGCTTTCCCAAGTCAAGGAAGCGCTCTTAGTTACTAAGAGTTTTCACATCAAAATTGGAATATATTTTCTCCTTATTTAGTACATAAGGTTTTTATTTTCATTTCTGTGTCTTGTACTGAGAGTTCCACTGCTATTTCTCTACGTATTATGAAGCAAGATGATCTAAATATCGAATTGGGGCTTGTTTTCACCTGCTCTTCATAATTCTGCTTACATTTATTGTTTCCAGTTCATGCTGTCGTTAACATTATTGGTTTATTCTCATTTCAATTTACCCACAAAGCAGCTGTTGCTCTCAGTACAGGTGACCACCCACCTGGCAGAGACTCACACAGGGCCTGGTGGCCTGGCCATTGATTTCTGGGTATTTTTTCACAGCTCTCACACAGCCAGAAACTCCTGTAAGCAACATGAGGCAGGAACTTCACCTGGCAGTCACCTCACTTCACCTGGGCAGAAGTCACTTGGTGCTTTAACTGTTACAACTCAACATCTGGCAAACCAAAATGAGCTTATACAATCCAGGAATAAACATACTGCAAGTGCTGTCTTTGGCTGCCACCTTCTCCTTCCTGTTCACCTCAGTTACTCAGCCTGGGAGGCTCTTCCTGGACCTCTGGTTTTCTTTTGGAGGGGACACACCCCAAGGGTCTCAGCTCTAATTTCAGCCTTGCTGGATGGGTTTTGTTGCAGCCCGTGCAGCTCAGGAGGAAGGGAACACTCTCTCCTTTCCATGCTGTAGTAAGTTTAGGGGTGTTGGTTCATCAATCTGAAAATTATTACAGCCTACTGTGACAAACCAGTAAGGAAATGTGTGAGGAAACCCTGGTGGTGTCTGGGTGCAATCTGTGGGCAGTAAGCAGGGGAAGTTCATTTTCTCCACCGTTTCTATTCCACGTGCACTTGGGCAATCCCCCCTGGCAGACTCTGCATGCGGCCATCAGGCAGCCACCTGGGCTGGCACAGCTCTGCTGCCTGTCTGGAGCCCAACCATGCAGCCACCCTGCTCTCTCTTCCTCTTTCACCCTGGGAAACCTCCCTGCTGATTGTTTCTTTCGCTGGACTCAGAATTGAGAAGCTCTCTCTGAGCCCACACGCTCCAGTCCTTCGGGACAGGCAAAAGCAGGTGCCACTTCAGGAGAAGCTCAGCCACTTGGAAAAGCCCCCTGCTCTTCAACATTTTCATTTGAAGACTGTGCTAAGGATGGCAGGGACACTTTCCTCTTGCAGGAGACTGGCATCTTTCTTTTGAGGAATCTCCCCTGCTACACGAAGCAGCGTCAGAAAAATGGTTCAGCTGCCCAGACTGCAGGTGCCTTCATTCCCTTTGTCTCTTGGTGCCCCCGAGAGTGGTCACTTAAACCAGCTGGGTTGGTGGCTCAGGGCACACCAGGAATTTTTCCCCAGTGGCAACCTCACCAACATCCTGGGCAAGCAGCCCCAGGCACCCCGAAGAGAACGTGCAGCCTGCAAGAGTGGAGGTCACGGGGGATTTACTTGGGAGCTCCTTGATGGATTTTCCCACTGCCCTCTAATTCACACTAACCTTGAGTCAGGCTAGAGAAGGGGCTTTCCAAGGTACAGGACACAAGATTAACAATAAAACAGGAAGCAGCAAGGAAAGATGCAGGGAGTTTGAAGTCCCTTTGTTACTTCATCAGCAAAAGACTCCCTCCTCCAAAAACCCACGTGAACATCTCATTTTCTGAAGGTCAGAGAGTGGCAAACATGACAATCTCCAGTCTCTTGTGGCATAGCCTAACACATCAGCCCAAGCTGTAGAGATCTTAAAGGAGTAATCTAAGGGAAAATTCAGTAGAAGAGATGTGATGATTTCTCATTAACAAAAGACTCAGGCTTTAAAACCAGGTTTGAGTAAATTGTTTCTCTGAGCTCAGAGAAACCCTCAAGCAGAAGAGATTTAGCAATCCCAAAAGCCAGTTGTTATGGAATCACAGAAAAAACCCAAACAACCAAACACTTCAGCACTAATTCCTCTGCAGTACAACACTCATAACTGCACTGCAAGTCACATTTGAACATCCAGGGAGGATGAACATCACCACCTGCAAATGCTCCTTTCTCAAAGCTCACAGAAAATTCCCTTCCTCTTTCCCTTCCACCAGCTCACCTTATTGCCACGGCAAGGCAGAGAGAAAATGAGACCTTTTACTGCACTTGGAAGGAAAAGCAAAGACAAACAACAACACTGACTGCTTGGCAGGAGCTGCTTTGTGTCCACAGCCCTGACACTTCCCAGTGGAGGAGACATCAAACCTGCCTCAGGCTGCTGCTGTGTGGGCAGAGCAGGCTCCAGGCTGGGCAGGACACACAGAAAATTCACAGAGCTGTGGGGGGGAAATGCCTGAGCAGTGAGCACAAGGAAGGACACAGTGAGCACCTGCTGCTCCTCCTGCTCCTGGACAGGACAAACAGCACCTGTGGGAGTGGCCCCTGGGTGAGGAGGGGACAGTCTGGCCTGTGCCAGCACAGGGAGGTTGGGAAAGGGTCAACTTTTCGGACAAAGCCGCTTTTAAACACCAGAGCAGCTTCTTCAATTAACCAGCAACACTGGGGACGTTCTTTTGAAGCTGAAGTCCTCTGCAGATTAACAGAAGAGTGGTTGGGCAGGTGCTGTAACCTTACCTTGATAAACTGCAGGGAGTGTGAGACAGAGCAGAGTGTCAGAGGGGGAGAGATCATCTACTTACAGAGAGAATTTAATTACCTTTATTAGCAATTATCCTCACCCTCAATTTGTACACAGCAGCTGAATGCAGAGGCCTTAATCAGGTCAAAACTCTGCTGCAGCCAGACTTTGTGCAGCACGTTAGAGCCTGACAAAAGGACACACAGAACGTGTCAGGGCATGTGAGGACAGCAAAAAGCAGAAGGGAATGAAATGGGAGGTTTTTTTAGCCCAAAGTGGCCGCCAGTCAGGAAAAGCAAGTTCCTTTCCTGCCTTCCAGAGCACGGCTAGAGACCAACGTTTGACATAGAAGTCAAAGTTAACAGATGCTCATCATCACTCATATGCCACCCTCCAGCAGTCACAGTAACCTCCAGGAATGCTCCCTGGCTGGAATGCTGGCTCCCCTAGAAAGCTAGTGGTTACTTCACCTCACCCAGGGATAAGAGCCTTGCTGCCTGGATCCCATGCCCAAGGTCAAGGCTGGTTCCCCAGGGAACAGGCGGTCGACATCGCTTCAGCCACGGTGACTGTGGATTCCATGGCTCACACACACTGGAAAATTGCATCATTTTGCATGCTGGGGTGAGGCACAGCAGCCCACAGGTTCATCTGTCAGCAGGACCTAAAGGGCAGGGGTTTGCCCCCCTCACGTGGTGGCACGAGAGAGGAGTGAGCAGCTCTGCTCCCCTCCCATCCTGCTGCTATTCATCCTCCACAGTCAAAGCCTAGGGATCAAAACTCCTCTTCCCTTGCCCTCCTCTTTTCCCTTAGCCCATCTAAATGAGGAAAACACGGGAGCAGTGAGAATGGCTGCAGGTTTTGCAAAGGGTCTGATGGCCCCACACGTGTGAAAGCAGAAGGGAAAATGAAATGAGCATTCAGTGGCTGCTTGTGCTTCCTCCAAGGTTCACGTCAGGGCAGCAGGAGGCCGACGTGAGGTAATCCCCCTGTTAGTAAACTGTTTTCAAGTTGCCAGCACTCCCTGGCTCGGTGTCAAGTGACCTCAGCTGCCATTAAGGTACACCTGTATCCCCAGGGCACAGGGATGAACTGGGGGGGAGCTGTTTACCAGCAACTTCCCTCGGTGCTCCTGCCAAAATCTGTGAGGTCCAGGAACTCAGCAGCTCCATTATCTGTGCCCTGCTCCCCAGTTCCTGCCGCCCTGCCCCACGCCCAGAGGGCAGTGCCCTCACTCACAGCTCCAGGATGAGCACCACGTCCGTCTTGTTCTCGTAGATGTCGTGCAGCTCCACGATGTTGGGGTGCAGGACCTGCTGCAGGATGCTGACCTCCCTCTGGATCTCCTCCCGGCTCACCCCGCGCCGGCTCGCCCGGCTCTGCCGCTTCTTGATGAACTTGGCGGCGTATTCCGTGCCCGTGCTCCTCTCCTGGCACCTCTTCACGATGGCAAACTGGCCGCTGCAGGGGCGACAAGGTGACAAAAAGGCTTTCATGGAATCACGGCTTCCCAAACCACCTTCATCCTGGGAGCCCTGAGCAGCACCTGCCGAGCTCGTTCCCGCTCCAACAGCGGGAATTCTGTGCTTAAAGGCAGTGGAGCTTAAGGCAGCCTCCCACTGGGTCTGAAATGTAGCCAAACAACCTCTGGCAAAAGGAAGGGCCATGTTACAACCTCCAAAAAGCAGAATCAGAAAGGTTCAGGCCACCTCTCCTTCACTGGGTAATGTGTAAGGCCTTCCAGTCTGCAGCACAGCACTGGATGTTCTGAAAGGACAAATATCTGCCTTGGGAATCATCTCTAGAGGAGCACTCAAAGGATTGATAACACTCTGGGAATGTAGAAACCAACCTGCAGTAGCCAATTTTCAAATAAAAGAGTGGTTTATTCAGTATTTCTGCACTTCACCTGGTAATTTAGGTGTAAAAACTGGACTAAGTGCACCTCCAGGACAAAGAATTTCCCACTGTATGACATTCCCAAGCAGTACAGTGGCTGCACTAAGGTTAAAGGGCACGTGCCTGCAATCTGTTAACCAAATTTTCCTCCCTGGGGCTCCTGAAGCAGCGCCACTGCAAAATTTCCCCCTTATCTCCCAAGGACTGGCAGATCTCCAGTCCCAGAATACACATTTGGTATCAGATACTTCCTCACTCGGGTCATTAAGTCCAGCTTGCA
Source organism: Tyrannus savana (assembly GCA_013399735.1). Classification (NCBI taxonomy): domain Eukaryota; kingdom Metazoa; phylum Chordata; class Aves; order Passeriformes; family Tyrannidae; genus Tyrannus; species Tyrannus savana. Next base: position 230,469 of record VXAW01010113.1, on the reverse strand, counting down.
AGGAAAAGACTCATCTTACAGGTAACCTTAACCTTTAAGCTGCTGTGATTGTGCCAGGCAGGAGCTCTTTATAAGAACCACAGACTCAAGAAATGCACCCAGATGGGACAAGGGTCCTTATCCCTTCAGGAAAAATCATTCACAACCGGAATAGAGACCGTGGCCATTTGTCAAGCACATTAATTGATTCACATTGCTCCTGCTTTTCTCATTAAGTACAAACCTGAGAGAAATTCCTTCTGCAAAATCCCCAAACCTGCCTTTAAACATTCTGCTGGAGGAGTTTGCTGAGAGCTGTTGGTGCAAAATAGGGGTTTTTTCACTTGTCTAACCATATTTTGCAAGACACGCATCTTACTTGGTCCAGACCTTCTAAAGAGACGTGGCACTAATATTTCTGTGTTTGCTTCCTTGAATTCTCTCTGGGGACGTAAATTCTCCCAGCAAAGTGGGGGAGAAAAGAGTTTTTTATGAGTGTTGCTGATGTGAACAAACACAGTCACTTCTGCACAGGGATACTGCGGATTTGCTGGATTTTTGTTCACACAAAAGCTCACAAAAATAATAAAGGCACGGCCTAGGAATTCCTGCCTTCTCCTTTCACACAGTTCTAGTCTGGGGCAATAATTTATCCCAATACCCATTCCCCTTGACCTGCTATTGCTCCCCTGCACGAGTCCCCACTGACACACACTCTCCTGCTCCTATCCCAGTTTTCCTGCCGTTCCCTGCAGCCCTGGAAAACTTTTGCAGACAGTCCTGACTGAGCAGAGGTTGAAGCCACAGGGAACACCACAAATGCACAATTCCCTAGCCCAGGACATGTAAGACAGTCACAGTGCAATTACCCACAGATAGTTCATGTGGGAAAAAATGATAGTTCACACCTGGGGAAAAAAGAGGATTTTACAATCCCAGTCACACACACTTTGGATTTCTACAGAGCTTGTAAGGTCAAGCAGCAAGACAGCAGTATTTCTGCACCTCCTCATGCATCTGCATCCAGCACATGAGGATCAAATGGTGGCAGCTCCCCAAAACTTTTTCCAGCCTTGATGATGCTATGATTCCTGAGTGCTTTTCTTTTTTCCCCAAGCAGTTAAGCCTGTCCCCTTTCAGAAACATTTTGGGCAGCTGTACAACAGCCCTGTCACACACCCTCGGCACGGGCTCTGCTCAACAGCTCACAACTATGAACAACAGCAGCTGCATCCTGCCACTTGTAATGGAATTAGGAACATCACATCTGTCCATCATTAGTGATGGAATTCACCCCAGCAGTAACACAGCCTGTTATTTGCACTGCCACTCTCATCTGGGAGATTTGTCACTGAGAAAACAGAGGCAGTAATTTGTCACTAATAAGAACACAGAGGCAATATTAGGGGGTGGCTTTGGAGTCTCATTTCAGAAGCTGCAGAGGAGCACAAGGTCAGCTCATTTAACCACTGGATTTGGGAGAGGATGTGGGAAGAGACAAACTGGACAATCCAGAATAACAGGATAAACTCTTGCTTTTTTTTTTTTTTTTTTTTTTTTGAGGCCTACTTTTGCCACAGGGGTGGAGGGTGATGCTCTGGGGCAGAATGTTACCCAGCAGACAGGGAGCTGAGCAGCTCCAGGCTGGAATGTCCCAGGGCACAGCAATCCACAGGGAGCCTGTAAGCAACTGTCTGCACAGGAACGGGTTATTGGAACCTTCCTCGATATTCCTGACCCCCCTCATGGCTCAGGAGCTGCCACCAAACACTGAAAATATGTGAACAAGATGCTGAGATGACAGGACAGTCAGGACCTGACTCCACTCAGGCTTTCTGAGGCCGGAGTGGGGAGAAGGCAGGAAGGATCCTGTCTGTCACCTTCTCCCCCAAACGCCAAACACATGTTCCCTTTCCCAGTTTCCCTTTCTTCACGTCCTGATCCTATCCATCTTCATTTCATTTGCTAAAGAATTCTAAGCAAGATGATTTTTGTTGTAATTATTATTTTGGTAGTTGTTAAAAGCTCGAAATTCCCGTGAAAGAGATGATACCTTTGAACATGTTGACAGATACACTTTAGTCTGAAATATGTTTTCAACAAGGTCTTTGAAAAATAACTCAACCTGGCAGAGGACAGTGCTCTGGCATCGTGCCACTCAAGAGGTGACACTCAACTCCCTCCAGGAGCCAGGACAATTTACTCAGGGATAGATTTGCAAGGGATTTTAGGCACCAGCCTCCCACTGACTTGCACAGTAATTAGATTCCTGCACACTCGATGGAAAACAACACTTGAGTCCTTCTGTACCTAATTTCCCAAAGTCTGTAAAATGCAGGTGATGCTGCTCAAAAATCAAGTAACATGGTATGGGCTGAGCACACAAGCTGGACACAAAAACTGATTTTGTGTCTCTAGATAGCACTATAATTGCAATTACAATCATTCCCATTTTTATCCACAAGCTGTTTCACAACCAGTCTCTTTAACTGCCCAGATTCACCTGCAGGCTGCTGTGAAAGCTGGGAGGGTACAATCACAGCCCACTGCTCAGAGCAAAACACCAAAACTTTTTCCACAGGTTTGTTTGTTTTTTTTTCACTTCAGTGGTGCCCTAAATACCTATTACTGTTTTCTGAGGTTGTTTCTCACCTACAGCAGGTGTAGGGAGACATTCAGTGGTGGGAATGCAAGCCTGAAAGACAAAGACAAAGCATTTAATTCACAAGTGTGGTTGCCTGTGCTTAGAGAGTTAATTTAAGGTTTTCCAGACTTTGCAAAGTCTGCCAGTCATTTGGTCTCCTTCCCTAACTGGATGATGAATTGTGTCTGGCACCTTGACAGCAAGAAATAAAAAGACACTCTCTCCAGCGTCAGATACTCTCTGAGCTCTGAGTCAACGCTGCATCTTGAACCCTAAAACAATTTGCTTTATGTTCACCCCCAGCAATCAGTTCCTTTACAGTCTATCACACCTTTTTGTTGTCCTTTCTCCAGTAAGCAAGTTTCCAGCACCCTTTGCTTTAATTTTGCACAATCTACAGACAGAGACACGTCAAAATCCTAAAAATACACTATGAAATCACCACGTGGACATTCTTCAGTTAACAGACAGGAGCATCATCACAGTAACACCCTTTAGCCAAGCTGAACTCGGGGCTCCTCCAGGTTCAAGAGGCTGCTTTATTTACTGGCAGCAAAGGAGGGTAATTCCTGCTCGGTTACAGCAGTTGTTTTTATGTCAACAGTTTTGTTCACTGTGCCTTTCTGCCACTGTTCAACTGGGATTGGTTTTAACTGGTCATCTCAAGCTCACAGACTCTGCCTCTTGTTACTTTTCAATCTTTACCACTCCTGCTTCTTTTTCTTGGGGAAAAAACACACAAATAATTGTATCCATTTATGGCTGTATTTTTGTTTAACTTTCAAAGCAAAGCCCCTGAGAATCCTTGCTGAATGCCTTCCTTGAATTTGAGAGGAAACCAGCTTTTTTCAGGCTTGATGTGTTCCAAATGATCAGTGATTGCTCTGCTGTAATTTTATTAAGCTAAATGCTCTCCTCCCTCTTTGCTTACTCTTCCACTTTTTCTTTTTTTTTAAACTGAAGCAGGATTTTGTACAGCAGGTATTTAACTTTAGTGTGAATAAACAGCAAGTCCAACAGCACAGTATTTACAAAGAAACTGCAGTGCAAGAGCTGACACAACAAACCAGCAATCCTAGCACGGCAAAGCCACTGAAGGGAAAGTATCTTGCTGTTTCCATAAGATTTTATGGAGTGAAACTAAAAAAGAAACCCAATAATTGTCACAAACATCAGTGTACTTCTGTTTAAGCTGCAAATAAAAGTGAGTTTTGGTTTACTGGGTTGGTTTTTTGCCCCCCAAACAAAATGCAAACAAAGCATCTGCCTCTCCTAAAGCAACCACACAGCACCTAAACCATGGGGGATGCCAGACTGTAATGGAATAATCCAAGATTTTCTGAACAGAGCGTTCAACAGGAATTTTGCTGGACTACTGAAAAGTAGTAGGAAAAAAAAAAAAAGACAGCTACCACTTTTAAACACACTTATTTTCACTCACAACTCATGTTTTACTGACTGAGTGTAGAGGGGGAGTTTCAATATTCAGTATGCTGAGCACCTTTATGTTATTATTACCTGTTGTTATTATTTGTGTTATTGTTACCTGTGGTAATGCCCCTGTCTGGCACCTTCCACCCACACAGGTCACCAACACACCCTGAGCCTCTGTGCCCAGGGCCAGGAAAGAGGCAGAAGAGCAGAGGGACGAGCACTCTGAAGGATCTGCTTTACAGGAATAAGTAGAGAGCAAACAAACGATTGGAAGTGTAATACAAGGGTTAACTTTGTTCAGAAAACCTTATGTGTATGAGGGAGTCAGAAACTTTTTGTTGTAATTAAACAAAAGTTTCACAGACAGCTTGCCAATCAAGCAGGTGTCAATAAACAACTGATAAGAACTGCACCGTTTCATCTCTAACAAGTACCAGACGACCACTTAACAGCCACGAACTCAAGCCACAAGCAGATTTACATCTGAAAAGCCGGGACTTGAGAATGTATAAAAAGAACATTTACTACATTTTCAGGGTGTGCCTCGGCGGGGCACCTGCCCTCCAGGCCACCCAGCGCTGTTTTGCTTTATTATCGCTTGCTTAATAAATTTATCAATGTTTAATTGGAATTGAGCTGTCTTAATTCTTATACTAACTTATAACAGGAAGTGCCAAGGCAGTTTGACAAACGGAACGTTTCTGACCCATGCCAGGAGATCGACCTCCTAAAAAACGTCACGGGGGGGGCTCAGCTCTGAGCCACCAGAAATCTGCCACCTCCCGAAGCATCGGCAGCAGCTCTCGGAGCTGGTCAGGGTTTTTGGAAACCTCCCAGCCCTGCAGCGACAATCAGTGAAGGGGGAGGTGCAGAGTCTGCAGTGACACGCTCTGAGCACAGCGGTTCTGACAGCCTGGCAAGCGTTTTGTGCCATCCGAGCCGCGGGCAGAAAACGCACGGGATGAAAAATTCTCCCCGCTTATCAGACTCGGCTCTCAGATTGAGTATCAGCACCGGGAGCCGGGAGGAGCAGAGTCCGGAGCGCCGGGGAAGGTCAGAGCTGACTCATGCTCAGCAGGAACAGCTGACTTGATAAGTTGTTCCTTCTTGCTAAGTGGAGCGACAGCAGGGCCGACGCGATACACGAACAGAAGGTCAGCACAGTTTACCTGGGCATTGACAGGTCCAAACCCAGCCAGCTACGGACTGGAAGGAATATACCCGGGCCAGATGCACTGTAAGGGGACAGCAGTGTTATGTCAAAGGGTTAAAGGATTTCTCTCCTTCCCCACGGAGCAAACAGAGGGAAATTATGCCGGCATTTTAATCAAGACTCGAGGAAATTATCTGTAAGGCCAAAACCACAAAGGGTTGCTGCAGTTCCCATTGCACTGCTCAGCTCTTACACCAGCTTTTCAGCGGGGTTCCAAACTGCTGCTGCAGAGTTTTAGCCACGATTCAGAGGTAAATGAAGCTTGACCATCACACAAAGTGCAAGAGCTGACATGCCAATCATGTGCCCGGTGCTTGGGCACTGCCAGCCCAGTGCTGAGCTGCACTGTGTGGATGCCAGGGGCATTCTCACTCAGAGGTAACAGCTTTCATTTCAAAAGCAGGCAGTGAATACTACAGAGTCTGTTCTCTCAGCTCTTCAAATTTCCATCTGACCTCTCCTGCAATTCCACACAGAAAACACTGTTTCGTTTTCACAGAAATGGCAAAGATGGTTAATATTCAGTGGTTTTTGCTGGAATTGGCACTCAGTGTTTTCTCCTGGGGTTAATATCTTGGTTCATATTCAGAGCTGAAGACATTACAGAATTTGAGCTTTCTGAGCACTACCAAGGAATTCACCTCTAATTACACTTTCAGAGCCAGCCATGGGCTGAGGGGATACACTGACATCACTCCCATCATCAGGGTGGATGCTGCTGATAAGGAAGGCAGGACTTTGTTACAAAGGAAGGCCAAGGCCAGGTCTAAATCACCAAGGCCAGATCTTCTCGGTGACTGCAGGTACAGAAGCTTTGTTATTAGAAAAAAACCTAAACAACAAACCCTCCCATTTATACTCTGCACTTTCTGTGACAAATCAAAATATTTTGGAAATAGTTAAAGTGACATTGAAAATTAGGAGGGAGATCTGTTCAAAAAAGGAATAAGCTCGCTCACTCTGAGAATATAAAGAATACGAAAATATAAAGAAAAAAATCCAAAAATAGTGACTGTATCAGACAGCTGATTACAATCACAGTGATCCTAAGTACTGCACACCAGAACTGTTTCAGCAGAAGATTCAGTGTACATCAAACACAGGACTTAGAAGATTTGTAATAAGAAACATGAACAGAGGTGCTGGTTAGTGCTCAAGAACTAAATTTACATTTTGCATTTAATGCAAAGGCTTGCATTAAATGTGTTGTGTGTGTTGTAGGATAAAATAACCCAAGGTGATTCTTCAAACTTTATTCAAAGTCTTCAAAGTCCAAATTAATCTAAGAACAGCGTTANACTCTGAGAATATAAAGAATACGAAAATATAAAGAAAAAAATCCAAAAATAGTGACTGTATCAGACAGCTGATTACAATCACAGTGATCCTAAGTACTGCACACCAGAACTGTTTCAGCAGAAGATTCATTGTACATCAAACACAGGACTTAGAAGATTTGTAACAAGAAACATGAACAGAGGTGCTGGTTAGTGCTCAAGAACTAAATTTACATTTTGCATCTAATGCAAAGGCTTGCTTTGTGTGTGTTGTAGGATAAAATAACCCAAGGTGATTCTTCCAACTTTAAAGAATTAATTCAAAGTCCAAATTAATCTAAGAACAGCGTTAAGGTCTGAGAAAGCACAATACCGAGCAATTTCTATAGATAGAAAACAATTCCTGGTATGCAGATCCTGCTTGGTGTGTTAAGGGAAAATTTCCCAGCTGCAATCACAGCCCTGTGTTTACAGGGAGAGTCCAGCTAGCTGGGTGACATGGCTTTTGACCCTGGACTTCCCAGTTCCTCCCCTGCAGTTATCTCTGCTTTTTGTTTTCTCTACACAAACAGATATTTGGTAGCTCCCCTGTCCGAGCAGTGACTGTGTGACAGGCTCCAAGGTCCCACCAGCACCGGGGAAAGGCTGGGTTTGCTGTCCTTTAAGGCTTCCCCCAGAAGAAAGGGCTTCCCTGTCTCGGGGCAGGGAGGAGGCAGCAATTTGTAGCTGGAGAGGGGGAACCACAGTTGGCCCGATGAGCCATCGACGAAAGATGGAGCTCGGCTTTGTCTCTGTGTCAGCCTCACCTCAGCGGGGGCTGAGAGAGGAAGGCTCGGTTATGGCCAAAGCAATCAAGAGAAATCACAGCCATTACCTTTGGTACGAAGGCACTGAGCGAAGCGGGGGCTGAGGGAGAAAAGCACAGCTCCCGGTCAGTTGAGAGGCCAGAGACTGGAGAGGCAGCTGGGAAGGCTGGCCCGGGCTGGAGGAAGACAGAGAGCCCCTTCCCACAGTGGAGAGGGGAGACTTCCACGCCCAAAAACATCCCTCGGGGGTTCGCTGAGTGCCTCTGCTAAGCGTGAGCCCTCCGTGCTGCAGAGCTGAGCTGCAGGGAGCAGGACACTGCCCCGGGACACCCTCACACCCCTGCGGTGGGCACTGCCACAGGACACTGCCCCGGGACACCCTCACACCCCTGCGGTGGGCACTGGCACAGGACACTGCCCCGGGACACCCTCACACCCCTGCGGTGGGCACTGGCACGGGACACTGCCCCGGGACACTCAGTGCCACCCTCACACCCCTGCGGTGGGCACTGGCACAGGACACTGCCCCGGGACACCCTCACACCCCTGCGGTGGGCACTGGCACAGGACACTGCCCTGGGACAGGCTCTCCCACCCTCAGCCCCACCCGACCTGTAACAGCGACACCGCCCAGGAGGCACAAATGTCAACAGCTCTCACAGCCCGGCTGGCAACACGTTGAGGCAGGAGATTAATGGCTCTGAGGTGCAGCTTTTCATAAATTAAGAACGACCTGCTACAGCGTTCCTGCAAAGGGCTTCGAGCAGGATCCTACTCAGAACTGTTCATGTTTCTCACGAAGTTCATTAAAATCAAAATTTAAGGGTGCAGGTTTTCACTACTTGAATAAGCATTATTCACTACTTGAATTAGCAGCATCAACTCAGATTGGCAAAGGGATGGGTTTTGAAAACGTTCCGTGAAAAATAAGTTTTGCAGCATCTATTTTTGATCAGCTCAGGCACAGAAAAACTCGATCTGCCAGAGAGTCTGACACCTGCAAAGAGTGAGAGCATTAAATGCTGGGGAGGACTGTATAAAGTACACCCAAATCACACTATCTACCACCCTGGGGAGAGAGGAGACAATCTCCTAACACCTCTGCAGGCACTGATCACTTCAGTCCACGTTGCTTTCTACCCCTGCTAGACTAGTATAAGTGAGGGCTTTTTAAATAACTGTCCCTATACATACTCATTTCCAAATGAGTTTCCTAAACTCTCTCATTTTCCTGCCATCAATATTGACAAGGAAATTAATTAATATCTGAATATCCTAGCAATAAGCTGTATTATTTGTTTATAATTCATTTCCCAGGCTCCTCTTTTTTAGGTTCCCTTTCAGCTGTGGCGAGAGAAGCTCTGTCCACACAGACTTCAGATGTGCAAAGTGGTGATGTTGGGCAATAACTTGGTTATGTGTGTGTGCATTTCAACTATTGCACACACTCAGCTGCCACAAGGGACAAGGCCATCAGCAACTTGTCTCCAAAGCTACGTGCCTGAGTCCTTGTTCCCTGCGTGTGCCCCCTGGAGAAATTGAGCAACAGAGGTGTAAACCTAAGATTAATATTTGAAAGAGGGAATGCTGGAGCCAGGCAGCTGTGGCCATGGAAAAGCTACAGTGGCTCCTGTTGCCAAAATTGTAATAAAGCAGCTCTTTTACCTGCCAGCAACCAACAGCTTGGGGCAAACACACTAGTGAACTAAGAAAAGGCATCCACAGGGTCTAAGGGCATCAGTCAGCAGTGGAACACATCAGCCACTGCCTTTACCACGCTGCTTCAACGAGCCCTCCATTCAAACTGCCAAATATCCATCAGCTTCAAGAGGAGAGTGATGGTCCTCATCTCAAAAGATTCCCCAATCCAATTCAGAAACCCAACTAAAATGAAGCTGCTCAGTCTCCAGTCTCTCACTTTGGCAGTTTGACTGTTCCTCCTTGGTTAAAAACCCACAGCTTTTACACCCTGCACACACACACACTGAATTTCTTCACTGCTCACTGTTGTCAGGTTTTCACTGTCAGACTGATGCTCTCAGTATTAATCAGCACTCAAAAGGAAGCAAGCACAGAAAATTTAATAGTTAAGACCTTCATGAGAGGGAAGGGAATGGAAAACAAACAAACCAACCAATCTCATCCCCCTTAAAAGAAGTCTTCTCACCAAGTCTAAAGGTGAATCAGCTGAGAGTGAAAAAAAAAATAAAAAAAAAAAAGAGATCTGGCAGGCAAAGAGCTTCAACTGAAGTGTTTTAATGGAACTGAATTCCTGGCCCTTAAAAAAGGGTAATTGCACACACAGAGTCATTTATCAAAACTGACTGCCAGACGTTGGGAAAGAAGCCAACATGTCTATAGCCCTAATTTAGCTATTTGCATATTAAAAAGGAAAACACTGGAGGGCTGGACAGCAGCTCCCCTCTCTCAGAGCTCTGCACATTGCCAAGGGTTGGGGCAGCCCTGTGTGTCCAGCCCCCAAACACAGCAGAGTGTTGATGGTGAAGCAGGATAACAGCTGATAATTACAGCTGTAATTAATACCTGCAGATAAGCCTTCATAGATGAAAATCTACAGAGAGGCATTAACCAGTCCCGCTGAAATCCTCACAGGTCAATCTTTTCAGGAAAAAAAATCAAATATCCAAAGTGCAGTTTCAGTCAGGGGTTGTGTTTCTGTGGTGCACTGTGGCTGATTTAGGCTATCATAGTTTGAAGATAGATGGCAAACACCCCTTGGGGCAGCTGTTGGGATCAGCAGGTGTCAGCAGTGCATCCTTACCTTCCCAGCTCTTCCCCGATGTCATAAACGTCCTCCACCTTCTGCTGCTTGAAGAAAGCCATGCCTGGTCTTTCATTGATGCTCAGAGGTGATGCAGCTGGAATATTAACAAAGAGTGACATCCATTAGGGTCTTCCAAGAGGCCAAGTGTCAGCAAGACACACTTTGGTGTGGCCACTTTGGATCCAGTGCAGCTCATTCATGGCCAAAGGTGGCACTGATCAATCAAAATAATGAATTGAGCAGCCTCAGCCAAACAGGGAGGGTTCAAACCTGCAGAGAGGTGAGCACCCTTCAGGGAAGGTGATTCCTGGCCCTCACTGATGAGCACACACTGAACCAGAAGAACAAAGCACACCTCGAAACACCAACGTGACGAAAGCAAAGCAATTAATTAATACCTTGACAAACTTGTGGACAATAAAGCCCTTACACTCCAGCAGAGCCAGCATGAGAAGCAGCATTACAGGCTCCTTCAGTGAAGGGTCAGCAGGCAGATCCCCAGCCAGGGAGAGCACCTTTGGTCAGGTCAGGCAGAGTTTCCCGAGGCACACGGGCAGGACAGTGAACAGACACCAGAGCTGCTGCTGGGAAAAGGCTTTGTGATCCCATCTGCAGGGCTTTCAGCACACCTTCCACCACACACTGGGTGTTTCAGATGAGGAGAACACCAGCAGCGTGTGTTACTCCGTGTGCTCTCTGCAATTGTTTCCTGACCACAATCTTTTAAGCTGATAAGCTTGGGGGGGGTCGGTCTGGGAATACAAGGCTGGTGGTGGTGCATTTGAGCATCTGTGAGTGCATCATGCTGGGCTGCTGGGGATGGGAAGATGAGCAGGAATCACATCATTCCTTGGGACACCTCCACAGCAACACACGTTATGGTGACAGAACAGATCTGAACAGAATAACCAGAAAGCGTTGGGATGGTTTGATGTGTAGGTTAGGACAGGTTTGATGTGTAGATGGACACTGGCATCAACCCCAACAGCCCAAACAACCTCCACTGCTCAGATCAGAACACATAAAATAGCTGTAAGGCCTCCTAGCATCAGAATAAAATCTAACCACGCAGTGATTGTCACACATCTCTGTGTCAATCTGCTTTTCTGGAGGAATCCCAGCTGCTTCTTGCTTCAGATGCACTGGGGACTTCCCAGGTTCTCTATTTGTACCCAGCTCCTGCATGTTTTTAACTAGCAGTGGTTGGGGCACGCTGTGAAGTGTATTTCACTACAAAATAAAGCTCTGTTTTGATCCTTCAGAACCCAGCTCAACTCAGTGCTGCAAGAAGATTCAGCTGTTTTGACAGATCAGCAGACTTATTACAGAACAGGGCTAAGCACCAGAGAGAAATTGCAGTGTTCCTGCCAGCTTGAAATGCACGTAATTTGAAGATTTTTCCCTGACAAAAGCAGCAAATACATTGTAAAAATCCAACGACTTGCCAAAATGCACCCAGCTTTTGCCGTGCACTCAGCTCAGCAAAAGGACTGGCTGCTTTGTGTGCCCCCACCTCTTTTATAAACCACTGGCTTCTAACACGTGGGTGGAATGTTGAGTGTCAATTCAATTCCTTCCCAAATATGCTCCAAAGGAACAGGAATAATCTCTTAGTGCTTCTACATCTATTTTTTTTTTTGGTTGATGTTAGCAAAACCTAGGGGGAAAGGTTGAAAACCTTTCCCCCTAGGTTTTGCTAACATCAACCAAAAAGGGTTAACATCAACCAGAAGGGCTACTCCATCAATATTCACATTGACACGAGTTGGGAATTACTTTCACTCTTCCAAAAAACAGTAGCAGGAAGTAAAGGGGTATCAACACAATCAGATGTGCCCTTATTTGGCAGTGAGCACATCACACACAGGCTGAGAAGTGGTAGCTGTTTCCACCAGAGGGAAACCACACTGGCTGTGACACTGAAGCCCAGAATAAGCATCACACCAGTAAAATATTCTGCAGAAACCACCACCTGTCATTGGTGAGAATGGTGGGTTATTTTTTTCCACTTCCACTTTCCATCCCAACACTTTCTCAGCCATTTTCTGCCTTTGTGTTTTTCAGTTTGTCGAGGTGAAGCCAGGTGAGCTGCTCTCTTACTCTGCTCATTAATTTCCTTCCCAAAGGAAATTATTGTCATTCATGCCAGGGACAAAAAGGGTCTATTTTTCTTCTCAATGAAAATAAACTGCACTCTGTAAGCAAATTACTGTGTTCATCAAGCAACCTTCCATAAATTCACAGAAATCTCACTGACCAAAGTTGCTGAGGGCTTGAAACCACAGTCAGTAAATGTTTTAGCAGCATTTACAAGAATGAGGACACCTCTGAGTTCCTGGCTCTTTATTTTGTCTGATGTTGCTTGCAATTGTTCAGAGCAGAATTTTCTGAGGTGTTGGTGAAAAAAACCAGTTCAGCCCTCTCAGACTTCAAAAAAAAAAATCAAATAAAGGACAAAGCCAAGCCTTGCTGGAAACCCCCAACCTTTTGCTCACCCTGAATTGCAAAATTAAGTTCTGAGCACATGCAAAAGTGCAGGAAGATGCCCAGGTATGAAGAGACACTGCTGAGACTTGCCCAAAGATGGTAAATCCCTCAAGCTGACCACTCCCCTCATCAGAATCCCAGGTACAGGGTTATAAACCACATTAATGCAAACACACCTAAAAAAAAATCATTGTTTTCAGAGAGAGTTCGTTGCCACCCAGAAGGGCAAGTTAAAAACATTGCTTTGAGAGTGGGGAACCCACCCAAAATGCCTCTGGGAACACAGTCACTCTGTGTTTGATTGACAAATCAAACTCCTCTCGCAGCACCCTCCAAAGAGCAAAGATAATTCTGCAGGTGCACAGAACTCCTGCAGTGTTATCTCCGAGAGAACCAAACAATTCTCATCCCTTCTGCTGAACTTGCACCCTTTCCTGCAAAGGTCGAGGCAGGAAACGTCACCTGAGCTCCAAGGAGCCGTTCCAGCAGCCCAGAGCTTTGTTCGTGAGGGCTGAAGACAAAACTGCTGCCAAGTGTTCAGAGCCCCCCAGGGGCACCTCTGGTGTGCTGGTGTTTCCCACGTTATCCCAGCCTGCCATCTCTCCCTGGCTGTCACCCAGCAGTCACAGTTAGCAGATGCCCAAAATAGATCACACACTTGGTGACCCAAAACAATTGCCCCCAGCCAGTACACAGCAAAAAGGGGGATAAGGCAACAGCAGATAACCTTCACACCCTTCAAATTCAGCCCAAATGGAAATGCCAGTCACCAGCAGGAACACAAATATTATACACTGAACTTGGGAAATTAGGGTGATTCCAAAGGTTTTTTAAACTACAAGGGTTTTGTTGGGCTCCATTTGCAAGTAGAGAAAACAAGAACATCAAAGGAGGAACGAGAGCCTTCATTATTTTTTTCTCTCTCTCTCTCTAGTCAGGTGGTGATTTTTTTTATGGTGATCAGTGAAAGCAGAAATAAATTAGAGATGGTCATTCATCTTGGACTCACTCACACCAAAAAGTTGTACGTTCAGGAAATAGAACAAACCCCTTTTTCCCTGAGCATTTCCATACCAAGGCCAGCCTCTACTCAGCATCTGCATTACTGTGTTCCCACAATGATACTCCACAGGATAGTAAATGTTTAGTGTAAGAATAAAATACTTCACCTTTTGCTGCTGTACCCAACTCTCCTTTCCACAGACCAAACACCCCAAGGCAGCAAAGCATTGCTTACCCTGGGCAAATGATTTTCCTCCTGACATGTAACAAAGCTCTACCAAAGCCAGGAATAGAACACTGAGAGGGCAGTTTCAGGCACTAGAAACATGGCCTGCCTAATCTTCTCACATTCCTAAACTCTGCTGTACCATAAAAGTGGGAGCTTTTTCACCCTAAGAAATCACAGTTTGCCACTGTGACCTGAGGCACAAATTTAAACAAATACTTTCTATCAGTATCTGGGTATAGACATTCTTCTTCCAGCACAGAAAGTACCTCCTGAGTGCAGCTTGTGCTGTGTGTAAGGACAATTAATGTACTGAAAGCCACCCTTCTGTAGAGGGTGGCAGAATCTGCCTTAGGAGGAGCAGAAGAAAGGAGGTTCTATTTCTCTCCTTTAATAATGTTTCCACTCACAAGGAAGTTATTAGCTGGTCATGACCAAATTATTGACAATCAGTGACTGGTCTATGCATGTCAAACCATTGACAAGTGTCCTCCCACCACTGAATGAGAGCACAATACTGAAAACAGAGGTGAGACCAAAACTGTTGGACCATTTGCCTTGCCAGCAGCTGTAGATTTTTTTTTCCTTTAGAGTGTCTTCTACTCTAAGGAAACCAGTTTCAAGTGACTGAGGTAACAGCTGACTAATCTTACTTTCTCAAGTACACCTGACAGGAGCTGAATCACTAAACCCTTTGCCAAACTCAGAACCATCCCCTGTGGCGTGTTTTGATGTGACAAAACAATAGTGATACTACAGCAAAATCCAAAACACACTAGAACAGACCAAAGTAACAACTTCCCTTATGAACCCTTTTATAATTCTGAAAAAAATACCAAAACAATTTAGGATCAAAACTGGACTGTTTGAAATTAATCATTTGGGTGGGGGAAAAAAATCAAAACAAACCGAACCCGCCAAACAAATGAAAGTTATATTGTCTTCTAGTTTTGGTGCCTTAGGCTAGAACAAAACAGATTTCTCTCAGGATTAAAGTGTTTTCCTCTTCCACTCTTCTTCTTTCACTTTCACTCCTTCTTTCACAGTTCCTTCTCTTTTATCCAACAGGGGAAAAACCCCAAACCCAAACTACCCAGGTAGTTTTTACCCTTTGCTTTCAAATAAATCTAGCGCAGTTAAAAATGACATTAATTCCATCAAAACTCTTCCTCTCACCGAGATATTTTCCTCTCGGAGAACAACAGCAGCCTAAAAAACTTCTGTCAGAGAACCGAGGCAGTTACTCCCGCCTGCGTGTTCGTAGAGGGCACAAAACACACCCACCCCTCTGAGCGCTCAGTCCCGTTATAGAACCGCAGCGACTCTCCAGGGATGCCAAATTTACCCGGCAGTAATTACACGTGTGGCGAGTGACCCGAGGCTGCGTTTCCGAGCGCTGTCTCTGCAGCTAATTCGGGCTCCCAGCGGAGGGCCGGGGCTGGCGCTGGGATGGATGGCAGCTCCCGGCGCGGCCGAGCGATGATCCCGGGACGAGCTCCGGGACACGGGAGCAGGGGGAGCCCGCAATGCCAGGCACGCCGGGCACAGCCCGCTCCCGGCCCCGAGGCGCCTGCGAGGATTACCGCCGCTCGTAAGGCACATCGCGGCCCCCGAGCCGCCTCTGCCATCTACAGTCATCGCAAATAAATAAATAAAAGGCACGGGGGAAGTCTGAAAGCTACTGGTGTGTCAGGGCAAGCACCTGCACAAAGGGGCAGGGCTGAGCTTTTTTCCCCACACGGTAAGCAGGGGAGCGCTCCGATCATGGGATCCTCAGCAGGCGGTGGGGGACCAGCCAAAGCAGGAGCGATTGCCACACGTTTCCATCCTCCAGTTCACATCCTCCTCCTTCTTGACCGTCCTCTAAAAGGATGCAGGCCAGGCCAACCCAGTCCCACAGAGCAGCAGGTGTACAGAAACCCAGCGCATCCCAGGGCCGCTGTGTGAGGGGAAAGGCAGGAAAGAACTCGGGGATGAACACGATGAAGGTGCACGGCAACAGCAAACCGAGGTGTGAACACCGGACCAGCTGTGCCCCACGGCTCCGGGACACAAACACCGCGTAACAGGTAACGGGGTACCTGTGGAATGGCTGGATTGCCCAGCCCTGAGGGAGCTGCCCGGGGATGAAGGACAGCTGCTCGCCGAGGGGGTGCTGCGGGAGGGAGCCGCTAACATCCTTCTTGAGCGGGGACATCGCCCGACACGGCGCGGGCCGAGGGTCCGCACCGCCGACAGCCCGGCCTGGGGCAGGGACCCACCGGGGTTCCCTCCCCGAACCTGCCCGGACAGAGCCCTCAGCTCTCCCCGAACCGCGGCACACGGGGCGGGAGCGGCGTGAGGGCGGCTCGGCGCAAGGAGAGAACACGGAGAGGGGGCTGAGGGGGGCAGAGCCCACTTACCGCGTCCGCCGGGCTCGCTGGGTCGGGGCCGGCAGGAGCCTGAGGGGGCCGTGCCGGAGGAGGGAGGCTGAGGGGGCTGTGCCGGGCGGGGACGGAGGGGCCGTGCCCGGAGAAGGCTGAGGGGGCCGTGCCGGAGGACGGAGACTGAGGGAGCCGCGCCCGCCCCGTGCCGGACCGAGGGCTGAGGGAGGGCTGAGGGAGGGCCCGGCCCCGCGCTCCGCCCAGGGCAGCCCCGCGGGGGCGGCGGGGCCCGGGAATCCTCAGGGATATCTATCCACAGGAGGAGAGCTCCATGTGTCCCGTTCCATGGCTCCTGGCGCGGCTGCAGCAGCGCCGTGGGGGTGGGAGAGCCCCGCATTCCCACAGACCACGCGGGGCCGGTCCGAAGCGTTCCAGAGCAGCACAGCCCGCCCAGACCGATCGGGGAACAGCGCCGAGGTAGAACCTGATTTCTTTGCTTTGGTAGGTACACGAAAACAATACCAAGAAAATAAGGCAAGTTGCATAAGCCTTGTTCTGTATTCTAATACAAGCCTAGAGTGGTTGTTGTGTGGTCTGAAAGTCACCCTTACCCAGTGAGATTGCCCACTGCTTGTTCAAGAAGTGCTGTGATATAAAGGTGATATAAAACAATATAAAGAATGCGATATAAAGACATGTTCCCAGTCCCCAGTGTGCACCTCAAGCTGCATTAACACGACCCCAACAAACCTCTGCCGTTCTGCTTTCCAAGCTGCCCCACCCCAAGTGTTG
Source organism: Tyrannus savana (assembly GCA_013399735.1). Classification (NCBI taxonomy): domain Eukaryota; kingdom Metazoa; phylum Chordata; class Aves; order Passeriformes; family Tyrannidae; genus Tyrannus; species Tyrannus savana. Next base: position 213,461 of record VXAW01010113.1, on the reverse strand, counting down.
GCTACCAACAGTGACATCCTTCACAGGCTCATTCTCCTATCATAAAGACATCCCCAAAACCAGTAAAACTAGATTTTCTCCCTCTTTATTTGGCAGACAGTAATCGCAATAAATAATGTTCGGTCTCCTTACATTTACTCTGGGCAAGTTAACGTCCATCCTTTGGTCATGAGGAACGATGTGGGATTGTTCACACCTTCAAAATCGAATACAAGTGCCAGGTTGCCTTCCCTTCCAATGCTCCCTGTGGTGAAGGTAACACAAAGCTGTGGTAACTTACCACACGTAATCAGGCAGGCTGTTTCCATTTGCAGTAAGATGCAAAGATAGATCAATTAAAAAATAATTTTGTTCTAGGCACGTGCCTGAAGACAGTGCTTTTTGTTATCACAGTTGAAAAGAAACTTGGGTTCAGATTTGTTTGAAGTCAAGAGGACTGAACTGTGCCCCTGCTCGCCTGCCCTGAGAGTGCTCAGAGCCCCGGGGTTCCACCCAGATCTCCCAATTCCAAACCCAAAGTGGCTGCAGCTGAGATTACACAGGGTGGAGAACAGGAAATGGAAGCAACAGTAAAGGTTTCAAAGGGCAGTGGAAGTACCGAGAACTCTCTGAAAGGGAAATAAAGACACTGCATTCCTCACCTTTAGCTCTACAATGTGATATCATCACGTGGAAGTCCTACAAAATTCCCAGAGCAAAGGGCACGGGAGGAAGGCCACTCTTTTGTTTGCTCCAGCTGCAAGGAAGGGAACAAAACAGCACAGCTGCTTTTCAAATCGGGACAACCTCTCCCTAGACCCCAAATAACCCCAATCTGAATTTCCTCTTTGCTGGCCAGCCCTGCAAGGTTTCCAGGAGCAAGGGTAGATGGAATCCCATCCCTGGTGCCACATCCCTAGGGTTTGCCAGCCCAAGCACAGCTTCTGTCTGAGCAAGATGCAGCTCTTGCATCGTTCTGCAGTTGTTCAATGTTACAGCACTAACTCAGTCTGTTCATCAGCACACACCTGAAGTCTCAGGGGCAGCTCACTGCCAAAATGGGACTGGTTTGTACACACCAAAGATCCACTGCATTCGAGGGACCAGGCAGGATGCAGGTGCTCCAGGGTAAGAGAATCTTAATTAAGGCCAAAGTCATCTTCATTTAACAAGTATATTCTGGTATCAAAAGTTTTAATTGCTTTACTCCTTGTCACAACACCCTAGACTAATTTAGGGTCGAGCATATTTAGTTTCCTAATTAAACAACTCTTAGGTTTTTAAAATCACACTCAGTCTACAGTCCTGAGCTTTGCTTTCCACTCTCACCCTCTGAAAAGCTGGCACTGCAGATGGGCATCCCTGAACTGGAGACAAGTGTGGCTCCCACAGCACAGAACACCACTCTGACTTCCTTCTCACTCAACCTTTTACCTTCTTGTGCAGGGAGGGAGTTTCCAAGGCAGAGCACGCCCTTCCTCTGCATTATCTGAGGGAATGTGCTTGTGTGGGAATTCCAAAGCTTCAGCACTGCGTGGCTTCTGCTTCCAGCTGAGGTCAAGGAGCTGCAGATAAAGAGAGCTCTGTTTAGCACTCCTGAAAATGCCACAGGAGGAACAGCTGATGTGCTGTGACACCAGCAGGTTCAGTGAGTGCTCTGAGGCACCCAGAGCTCTGAGAGGCTCTGCAGGTACTGGGGCTCAGTTCAGAGCAACCCAGCTATGTTTGTCCTCTCTAAGTTATGCATTTCTTAGGAACCAGCCTATAACCCCAGGGCCATCCTTACTGCAGTTCCACTGAGAACAGATGTCTCCAGCTCAGCCCCAAGGAGCAAATGGGGGGGTCTCAGCTGTTCTGGGCAGGCCCCAGCAGCTGCAAGGGCAACACAACCTGCTCAATATGCTAAATATGCCAAGTGCCCAAGTGAGGACATTGCTCTGTGCACTCTTCCCAGAATTTTCTGTTATTTCTGACCTCAGTTTTCAGTACCCAGGACAGGAGGTCCTCAGGCCATAGCCATGTTCTGCCTCAGCTGCTGATCTCTATCCTGTTTTGAACAGATTTCCAGCTGTGCCAACATCTCCTGCTGTAACAGCTTGTCCTTCTGTAGCAGAGCCAGAGGACAAGAAGAGAGCACTATTCACCTCTGCTTATCAAAGATCTGCTTGGCCATGCAAGGAAAGTCAACTCCTACCTCTTGTTTTTTCCCTCCCTCACAAACATTCAGCTGTTATGTTTTCTATCTGAAGTAGCTGAGGTACCTGATAGCCTCTTTGAGGGAATCAAGCAACTCCAAAATGCAGCAGTCATACCTGACAGACAGACATTGGGACTAGATTTCCAAATTAATTCAGTGCTTGGTTAAATTTTCCAAGCAGCTGAAACTGTGCATTTGACTACAAAGGTTTCAGCAGAACATCAGTACCAAACCTCCAAGAGAGGCTTCTGGTGTCAGGAGAGAGCACACAAATCCACGTTTCCCAGAAAGTGTATCCCCTGTCAACACTCAGGATTATTTCATCTTCCCATCCTCCTTTCCCAAGAAACTGAGGACACCAATCCCAAGCTGACCCAGTCAGCATCACCTGCATGCAACATGTTTATAGGTCACATCTTCAAAGCACAACTGGATTCTCTCCAGTCACAGAATCAGACAAAAATACGAGCTCTGCTACTGGTTTGCTATAAAGTAGTAAACAATTTTATTTTTTTCTTTACATTGATCTTTATGAAGATAAATCACTTCTGCTTTGTGGTTCGTATTTCTTGTACCGCATATTGCTGATTTCTGACGTGGCACTTAAGGGAACAGTCACAAACTGCTACACAGTTTCATTAAATTAATCCATTTTCCATTTCTCAGTTAAACATGAGTTAAACACACAACTCTGGCAAATTTGAGGCCGTTCAGTCATTCCTGATGTCTTCAGAAACAAACAAAAAAAATAAATCTTTCCCTTTCTGCTGAAATATCTTACCATGGCTACAAAAACTACAGGGAAGGGGAGAACCTCTCACAGAAGACACCTAAAGGGCAACAAAAAAAAATCCTTTTTATTGATTCCACAGCTGGCAAAAAGAACACCACCAAACAACGTGATAACACTGGATGATAACCCCACCTGTACACACGGGCAGGCAGAGCTGAAATACTGTGCAGTTCTAGTAACTAGAGGTGTAGTGCCCTAAATTTTTGGCCTGTTTAACAGAAGGAAATACAACATTTTAAACAGGTAGCCCAAAGGTTCACTGGGAAGCCGTGCACACGTGCATGGACATGGAAGAGCATCCTGCAAGATGCAACTTAGTGGTTTGGTTTACATCACACATCGTGGGAACCATGCACAGGGAACTCTTGGCACGTTATGTGCATCACCCTGAAGTTAAAAAGTCATCTGGGCAGCCTTTCTTTGCATTAACAGCCCAGTCTCCTCCCAGCTGGCTGGCAGGAGTGTTCAACCCTCACGCACCACTTCCCAAGCTCCCACCGAGATACACCCTGGGAATCTCTGCAGTTCAGCTCCTGCAGCCCCTGAGCCACCCTGTGTTTTGGCTTGGTAGTGCCTGAGTGTCCTGCAGGTGCCTAACGAGGTGCTGCTCTCCGGTTACCACCTCAGGCACCACTACAAAACCAAATCACCCCACCACATTTGCAACAGCAAGCAGGGCAAGCTGCCCCTGGGGTGCTTCCTGCATCTCATTTCTGCTCCCTGGGGACTTCTAGTGGTCAGAGCTCAGATGCCTCTGCAACTTTTTGACCTTTTAAGTCATCACTGAATCAGCAACGAGGCTTAAAACGAAGCCAAGAGCTTGTTTGGAACTTGAGCACAACGGTGTCAACTCATTTAATCTTTGCAAGCTGCCAGAACACCCGGAGACAACGACGGGACTTCCACAGGGTTCCTACATTCATGGATTGGAGTCACAGCCTGGCAGAAGGAACAGAGCTGCTTATTTTTACTGTACAATGGGGTAACAACCTGTTCAATGAGCCACACAACACAGGCACACACAGTTTAACCACCAGCACACCCGGAACAAAAGTGGTCCTGTAACACTGCAGGGCCTCTTCTCAGCTGAGAACTTCCTGAACAGCTGCCCCATGGCCAGTTTTACCTTCACAACCTAAAGGCTTCCATGGGATCAGCCTGGAAACATCTCCTAGCTCACAGTGAAGACTCAAACCCAAGGAATAACAGATTGTAGGAATGGGGTAGGTACATACTTCGAGTTTTCACCTCAGTATCTCAATAGTGGCCACTGAAAGAAAGATCTTCAGCTTAGGAAAAAAAACAAACCCTACAACTTTAACACTTGAGAACATTAAAGCAAAACAAACAAGCAAAAAGCCAACATGACAGATTGATTGAGAGACCAGCTCTTTCAAAAACCAAGACAGCATAACTAGAAAATTAAAAAACCTGGTCCCGTTTTTGTATTCAAATACTGATTGTAAGTAGAAAAAGAATACAGTACATGCAATAATATCAAAACCCTGCCTAACAAACACCAGTACACAACCAAGAGTAACTAGGGAATTAAAAAAAATCCCAAAACTACTACTTACAATAGACAAGGCAGGGGACAGTTTAGAAGACAAAGAACATACAAATCAAGATGATCACACCATGGGTCCCTCATTGGCGATGATTTGCTGGCTAAGTAAAAATTGTGTCATATAGGAAGCATATTTTATATCAAAAGTGGTCCTCTAAGTTACAACTTCACCTCTGATTAAATAGTTCCCTTCCAGATAAACTAACTTATAGTATGCTTACTTGGAGAAGGCTACAACTAAATCCTCTAAAATAAAAGAAAATAAAAAAAAGTGCTGTGAAACAAAAGCAGGATTTCTCTCTGCACACACCTAAGTGTATAAATGATTACATGATTATACCCAATAAAGCACAAGCTACATCTCAGAAAAACAAAACACAAGAGATAAAAGCTGGATGCACCTGACTCTTCCCAATTCCTGGGTTTGGTTTTGTGCCAATTAAGCACTTCCCCAGAGCTCAGTGATTTGCTGCCTAGTACTTGAATCCTGGATTTACCATGACACAACTTTTAAGTCAATCCAACAGCCTGAAGATCCAACAGTTCAAGAAAAAACACTGCCAAGTCCAGAGAGTATCCAGCAAAGAGGAAACCCTCCTCATCCTCAGAACTTCTAGTCATGAAATGAGAAAGAGCAGCCTCCAGTCCCAGCAGAAACACTCCAGCTCAGCCCCCAGGTGTCTCCTTCCAGCTGCCTTGGAATGTGCAGCCAGCACCCCCAGCAAAGCTGAGCACAGGAGAGAATATTGCATTTCTCTGGGGGAAAAGGATCTTCAGTTCACGACCTTTCGGCTCCTCTGACTGACTGATCCCAGCTATTGTTGTACAACATGCAAAAAGAACACCACGTTCTTCTTAGAGAGCAAGACTTAAGTCCTAAATAGGAAGAAGTATTAAAAGAAAACAAAAAAAAAGGACAAAACAAACCATAACTAAAGAAGCCTTCAATAGATACACAAATAATTGCCTACTAAAGCACGGTACTCCTGTGACAAGCTCCATTCTCCCACAATACCTGAAGTTTGCTTGTGACCTTTTTTTTTTGAAACGTTGCAATCAAAAAAGTGAATAGACATAAAATGCACTAAAGAGAATTTGATCTGTAGACCTCCTGGCATTAATGAGACTCTTTATCAACACAGCTGCCCTGAAAAGCATAAATGATGTTTGATATCAGTGTTTCAGCACACGCTGAACATTCAGTGGCAAACAGGTACTTGTTTTAGCTTTACTTTAGGGAACAAATATTCAAGTGTTCTGTTTGGAGATCCATTTCAGGTCACCTCAGGAAAAGACAAAGCAATGTAAAAACTCTTCCTGTGCTTCACTCCACACCTTTCTGCTTAAGGACCTCAGGAATAGCTACACTGAACCAACCTGAGACCAAGAAATGCGGTGCCCTCTCACACTGAACCTGCACTACACAAAACCAGGATCACACCAAACCCACACAGAATGGCAAGGAGGGCAGTGAACAGAGCAGGGACAACCTGCACTACAAAACCAGGATCACACCAAACCCACACAGAATGGCAAGGAGGGCAGTGAACACTGCAGGGATTTCTCTCACTGTGCTTTCACATCCAGACATTGAGGGTGCACCGGGGGAAAAACGACTGCCAGTCCAGCTGATTGCCTGAACTGAGACAGGTATTAAGTGCTCCACAAAGGACTCCATGAACATCCATGTAAACAGAAGTGTTTGGCCTCACACAAAGCGCTGCTGCTGAAAGTGCTGGGGCTTGGAAATCTGTCCTGCATATTTCCAAAAGCAAACTCGTTTACATTCTGTTTGACAGGGGGAAGGAATAAAGTGTTTTGGAGGTTCACTCCCTTTGGTCTCGCTGCCAAGGGCCAGCGTGTGCTGGCAGTCTCAGCTGTCCTCCTCATCGTCACTGATGAGGTCCCTTTTCTCCACGCACGTCTCCCGCTCCCGCAGGAAATCCTCGCGGATGGCCTCGAGCTCCGTGAGCTCCAGACGCACTTTCTCCAGGTGGTAGGTCCTCCTGTTCCTGATCTGCCGTAAGGGGAAGGGATTCAGGTCTCCAAAGGCGATGGCAGTCAGCTTCCTGCAAGGTCACACACCGTTAGAAGGCAATCATTGACATCTGGGGCTTTTTAAAAGCAGCTTTGAGCTTCATCCCTATCAGTTCTTATGGCACGTCCTGTCTCTGGTCTCTCACACAGTGTGAGCCAGAGATTTCTACAAAGCACTCAGTTTTAGGGTTATTTCAAGCAATGAAGTGTTATCAAGTGCTCAGGATTCAAAAGCCACCTGCAAACTCTGTGTAATGCTACAGAGATCCCAGCCCTGACAGCAGCGAGCAGAAGACACGAGCTGGGACAGTCAGAGCTTCCCTGAACCCACTGAACACTTGGTCCAGCCAGCACCCTCCCAAATGATGCTGCATCACATCCTTCAGTCACAGCACACCCAGCACCTCATCTGTCTAAGCAGCCCAAAGACAGAGCTAACTACATCATTACTGCTGATCCACACCCAGAAATACCTCACTGTTAACCAAGGAAAAAGGGGGAACTGGAGTATTCAATTTATTCTGCTTGAATTATTAGATGAACCCAAATATTGGGAAAACATTTGGACAGCTTATTTAAGGCCAGTTTTGTATTTGAGCGAACAAGAATGATTTCCTGCTGTTTCTACACAGAACACATTCCAACAGCTTCTCTACCTGTGCACAACATGCCATGGAACACAACCTACCCATGACACCCTACAGCCCAGAGTGCACTCATGCACATGTTTGTAGATACTTCAATAGAGACTTTAAACTTAAAAACTCCCTCCAAAATAATTTTTAACCCATTCAGGACACCCATGAATTCTATTAAAAAAAAAATTCTGAATTTTTCCTCTACAACATGACTTCTGGTCCATGAAGACATCATTCTACGTGCTTCTGTACTGTTCAAATTTTGATGCTGTAAAACTTGTACAAACATTTAAAAAAAAAAAGTAAGCAAGCAGGCAGTTTGAATCATGTCCTGTCAGTCCCAGCAAATCCTTATTCCCTAGGTGGCACTGCACCACTGCTTGCAACTCCCACTTTCAAAGCCCTAAGGAAAGCAGAGGCTTACAGAGCATATTTGTATTTATTGTAAATATCTTTGCTGCACTGAGTGCTGTCCTCGCTTGACCTCCCCATCTGCCACTGATACCCCCCAGCTCCTTTTGTTAACAGCAAAGTGAGGTGTCCTTCAGCAATACCAGAAGCCTTTAAAATAGGTTATTTCAGCACCAGCAAGTTGAGACAGGAGAACCAAGACATCATTTCCAGAAGCAGAAAAGGAATGGAAACCAAAATCTTCACCTCTGATTAAACATCAGAATTTTGGTTTTAGCTCATTTGAACAAAAAGATTTCATTTTTTTTCTCCCAGCGATCCTTTCCAAGCACAGAGTAAGATTATTGAGTTTGAACTTCTCCCCAGTCAAAACAAACACAGGAAGTAAAAATATTAAACAGCTCTTCCAGCAGGATTCAAAGTGTAAGCCTAAGTTTGTGTGGAATTTATTACAGTAAAAAAACCACCTCAGATTTCAATGTGATTGTGCACTAAGCTGAAAGTCAGTGAGCTTCAATATATGTGCTGAATATTTTCAGCCATTAAACCAATCCCAGTATGGTTTTTTAAGATTTATCTGCTGCTCTACAGTCTCAAAAACAAGGAGCCTAAAACCAGCAGACCCTGATTTACAAACTAAGTCCTATGCAAGGACTAACTTGTGTTTATCCCCTGCTTCTGAGGGTGCCTCACAATCAGCTGAGCCAGTGGCAGTGGCCTGTACAGAAATGATGCCCAGGAGGTCTGAGCCTTGGAGGACACAGCTCACATTTTTAAACCCGAGCCAGGACGTGGTTTTATTTACCAGCAAACATTCTGCTCACTGAGGGTGTACCTGCAGTGCAGGGGGAGCTTCACCTGGGGCTCAAATTCTCCACGTGCTGCTTCCACTACAGCCAACCCAGGGAACCTCATCCTACCTCACGAGCACCGGTTCAGCACCCACCCCTTCTGCCAGATCAGAGTGCTCGTGGCAAACCCTGGCAGTCAGCTGCACCCCTAATTGATTTACACCTGATTTAGGATCTAGACAAAACCAAACCAACCCCCCTCACTTCTCCCATGCCCCATTACAGCTCTTCCAGTGCCCCCAGTGCGAGTTCCCCACCTGGCATCGAGGATGTTGCGCGTGAAGTAGCGAAGGTACTTGAAGATGGACATGGAATCCTGCAGCTTCAAGATCTCCTCCTCTTGGTATTTAAAAAGTGCCAGGGCAAATCGGAATATCACCTGGTAAAACACACAGTATTTGGCATCTGGAAGTACAGAAGGCACCAGCTCTTGTTATCTTCTGGATAAACTCCAAGGAAAAGGGCTGCTCTCACAGAGGCTGCCTGTGAGCTCTCTAATCACACCTCCCTCCATCCCCCCCTTCCAAAAGCTGCCAAATCCTTGTGTTGTGGCTGTACCCAAGGCCAGGTGTCCTGCAGAGCCATCAGGAACACGAGGCTCAGTTCAGAGATTCCAATTCTTGGACATTTTTAGTTGTAGCACCCAGACTGCTGGGCCTACCCAATGCATTTACGAAGTTACTTCACACCTAAATTTCAAGTTTTTACTTTTAAACAGGTTGTTTTCCAAGGCCTTAAATCTTCCCAAAGGCTGGGGAACTGATGCTGAAGGAATTCCTGATATGGGTTTGTCCATCCCCACTGGCATGAGCTGGAAGCAGCGTTATTTCCCTTCACTCCAAAAAGGCTTTGGTGAGTTCTGAACTTTGCCAGTGTGGACCTGGCTGCATTCACAAAATGCCAAGGTGCTTCACTGCTGGGACTGAACACCCAAATGCCCAACCAAGGCCAGCAAGAAATCAGCTCACACACAGTTTTTGTCTGATTTTATAACTCACCTGTTGCTGACAAAACCTACTTTAGTGTTTGAAACCAATGACTTCTTTTTCCTGCACTGATTTTATTTCACTGCCATTTTAGAAGAATGAAAACTCTTTCAAATCCCCCCTTAATGACTCTCTGTCATAAATTGTTTGTCATTTGTGCTTTAAATGTCTGCAGAGATAAAACAAACATTTGCTGCAGAGAAAACCTAAAAATCAGCTCTGAGTTACCAGCAATTTTTACCTCTTTTCAATACTTCTAAATTCTGCCTCCATCACCTCATCTTCCTCTTTCCAAGAGTAGCTCTCATCTCAATATAATGACATGAAATGATTGACAGCTGCACAGGAATAAGCAGCACTGCCTGGACTTCCACTTTTCAAAGGGAAAAAAAAAAAGGTGGTGGCAAAAGCAAAACACCTGCATTTAAAATTCTTCCATGTAACTCAACCCCTTAACTTGCAGAGCACAGGTAAAATGGGAAATGCTTTGACTGGTTATTTCTGCACATTTATTTTCTCCTTTGTTTTTTTTTTTTCCCTCTACCAGTGATTTTAAGCGACAGGATTCTTGTGAAATCACTCAGTAACAGCAGAGTGTTTTTCCTCAGGTACCAACTGAGCAACCCCAGCTCACCTTTGGTCCCTCATACAGGAAGGAGTCCCAGATTTTGAAGAGGATGTCGCTGACCACGCTGTCCACGAACACCACCAGGAACCAGTTGAAAGTGATGAGGGTGTAATCCACTTTGTACTGCTCGAAGTGAGCGTGGAGGCGGGGGAGCTTCTCACTCATCAGGTCCTTGAACACCCTCTGATCAACCTGAGCAGATAATAAATGTTTAGGTTGTTATTGCTCCTCCTTTTCCAACAATCATTCCAAGGCTGGAGCTCCGAGCAGGTCACCGAGCAGTTATTTCTGTGTCAATCCTTGTCCAAACAAGGTCCCCTGGTGCCTGGACCCCACCCCTGTCAACTCCACACCCCCCCAAAAAAGCTTTAGTGTGGCTGCAGTTCCCAGGAGCACAGCACATACCTGGGACCCCAGCAGGGTCTTGGTGTAATAATCACGAGGCATGAAAACTTCCACTATCGTCACCAGGCACCAAAAAGCATCTTCCTGCTCCAAGTACAGAAGTGCAATTGCTACCAACCTGAAAACAGGGTTAATTTGAAGAAAAAAGACTGTTACAGCATCACAAACGATATTAACAGCCATTACAATAAAGTAATTAATAAAAAATATTTAAAAAAACCTAAGCAGAGATAAATGTATTGACAGGAGAGCACTAAACAGCAAAACTGGGATTGAGGTTTCAGATGGGGCCTTCTCAGACACACCAACTGTTTTTATTCAGCTAAATAAGAGATAAAGAGCTAAATGATTTTCTAGAAGCCATTTTGCCAGGAACTAAGACAAAATAATGGGAAGCTTCCAAGTCCTAAATACAATATTTGATGCCCAGACTTTTGTCTTTTCTTATTGAAGAGAAGAAAGAACAGATGGCTCCTGAATTACACGCAAAGTTGTTTTAAGATTAGAAAAATCCTTTCTAGCATAATTGCTTTACCTCCCTTAACATAACCATAAATAACACCATCATCTTTTAATGAAAATAAAAAGCCCTGAAGTATTTTAAAGGCTGATCTTGTTCTAAGAATATATAGACATCTCTAATATCATTACACAGTATTCACAGTGTAATATTGCAGTGTTAATACTTGTTTTTCCAGTATTTCATCCTGGGGACAAGGCAAGGTGTTATGTTGGACTGACACACCTGCTTCAAGGAGCACCTTCTCTCACTCCAGGTGTCCCAAGTAGCAAAGTTATTTTGGCCAAGGCCAATTGCAGTGAATTAACAATTTTTCTTAGCACTGTAACGTGAGAATCACCTTTAAATTCTGCTATCCTGATGGAAGACATTCAGAGTGAAACGCTGAAATTTGTGGCCTTAACAATATAAAAAAAGGCTTTCAAGCATTTATTTTTGCTTGTTTTAAGAAAAAAAACAAACTAACAAATGCTTGTACCCAAGGGCAGCTCAATCCCCTACAGCTGACACGGAGTGGATGTAAAACTACATTTGAGTGGCCCATTTCTTATGGGAGTTAATTCCACTTCCAGCTTTTTTACCAAGTTGATTTTACAAAATTCACTATCCAGGTCAGCTGGGTTTTTTATTTGCCTTAAAAAATGTGCTGATTTTTTTATTAAAACACTATAAGTGATGAGCAGACAGCCCACAGGGCAAACCTCCATTTGAGATGCGCAAGGCTCATTACCCAAGCTCAGCAATCTCTCACCTGTTGAGCCCTTGGCAATACCCTATGTCAGGATTTCTCCAGGAGAACGCCAGCAGCACATTCCGCAGCTTCTGGATCCCTTCGGATGTCGGGGAGGAATAATGCTTGTTGTTGGGCAAAGTCCTCAAGAGATCCAGCTCGATCTGTTTGGACGCGGGGTTTTGTTTCTCCAGAGCGTTTTGGAGCAGGGTTTGGAAGTAGCCAGGCACCGTGCTGTCCTTGAACTTCTTGACGTGCAGGTTGACGCACCACTTCCATATCTTGGAGCGGTGCTCGTGCGGGATTCCCGAGCGGATGAGGTTCTTGAGCTCCACGCAGCGCATCATCTCCCTGTTCATGGTGCTGGCAAGGTAGTTCTCCCACTTGACTCCGGCTGAGATCTCGCGGTTTTCACTGAGGGAAAGCGACCTCAGGTCCAAAGCTCGTGATTTCGCTACGAGTTTCTCCTCCTCATCGTCCTCCGGGACTGTCTGAAACCCATATATGTCATATTCACTGCAGGGGGAAAAAAAGAGGGTTTACATCAGCCCTGAAACTCCCCAGTTCCCATCAAAGCCCCTCTCTGTAGTTCTCAAGCTGTAACAATTATTACACATTTATCTGAAATATATCCTTTATTTAGCAGTTACTTCCACAATTCCATCTCCCAGAGACTCGGTGCCCATATTCCAGTGTAATTACCACAGAAATTAAGCAATTTAAGAACAGAGTCAAGTTCAAACGAACCAAACTCTTCAGTAACTCACCTGCAGCAGCTCTGTGGCAACATTTGAGTCTAACTTTTATATTGTAACTCAAAAAAACCACAAATGTGTTGAGGGAACTTGCCAGTCTGACCATTCAGGAGGCTCTCTGGCAGTTCCACTCCCAACACCAGAGACTTTCACTGCTGGGATTGAAGCCCCTGCACTGACCAAAACACACAGACATTTACTTTAACAGGACCTGTTACCTGACCAAGTGTGGTTTGAAAAAGGCCTGCTCTGGCTGTTCACTGGTTTCTGCCTTCAAGGCATCTTCCAGTAGCTGTGTGATGACCTCCCGAGCAGGACTCTGCTCCTCAGAGCACACGGGGGTTTTCATTTCTTGAAGCAAGATCAAGTATTTGCTTTCAATCTGGCAGAGTTTGGCTTCCAGGCTGGTGTACTGCAGAAAAAAACGTATTCAGACACTTTACTTTGTGCTACACTTCTTTTAAAACCTGGTTCAGTGTTATTCTATTTGTTTATGTTGCTCACAAACCTGTAAGTCAGGAACAGTCAGCCTGACTCTCCCATTTGTGTGGCACAAATGCAGCAAAGCAGAGCTGATGTTTTCCACCAGATGTACTTTTTTTGCACGTGGAAAAACTGAGCCAGCTTTAATTATCACTACACTGCATGAAATACAACTCAAGCATTTGGTGCTTTTCGAAGAACAGCTTCAGCCTGTGCATGCTAGAACAAGAACCCCTCAAATGGCATTTTAAAGACACGAGTTAGGCAACAACAGCACGTAGGAGCTGTAAACACACACCTCCACACCAAAAACACAGCATTTAAACCTGGCCACCGTGTGCTTGGCTTCCAAAAAACCAGAGGCAAAGCCTACCAAGCCATCACTGCAGGTGTGTGCATTGTCCCAGCCCCAGGCAATGGAAATATTCATTATTTACTTGCAACATCTCCACACTCAAATTCATCTACACAGGACAAGTTACATCCACCATAGCCACAGTCACTCTCCGTGCTCAGGACAGAGCTCTGCTCAAATCCTTGCACACCCTGTCATAAGTTCCAAAAAATCATCCCAGCCTGAATTCTGAGGAAATATTTTCAGAGAAATCCACATGCCTGTGTTCCTAAGTCACAAGAAACTTGCACGCAATTTTAAAGCAAATTACTTCTTTCCAGAATGCATTCAGAAAGATTGGTCTGTGAGGACTGAGTTAAGGGGGATTTTTAACTTGTTCCATTTCCTGGGTAGATTTACAGCTAAAATTTTGAAAACATCTGAGACCTTTCCAAAGTGAGAACGTGCTGTGTTAGTCTGACCTTTGCCTGCCATTCTCTCTCTCTGGCTTCTGCGTTTCTTCGTAGAGCAGAAAGTTCCAAAATCTCCTTATTTAAGAATTTATTCTGGGTCTTATAACCCTGAAGATTGTCCTGTTGATTAAAAAAATAATTAAAAAAAAAAAAAAGCAAACTGGATTTTTAATACAAATACTTTACAAATGCCTGCCAGAGAAAGCACACCTCAGAACACAGAAACAGCAGCTATTAATAGCATTTATCAGTTTTAAAACTTACCAGGGTCTCAAAAAGGAAAGAAAATGATGAAAGTTTACGCATATTTTAAATTATTGACTTGTATTCCAAATTCCTTGGGATGTTAATCAATTTGGAATACAACATTTACCCAAAGGCAAAAAAAAAAAGCATGTTTAGTGGTAACTTCAGCAACTCCATGTGACACATTCACTGAGGTTAAAAAAAAGGCATTAATAAGATGTGTAGGAGCATTAGTAAAACAGGTTCTTAAACTCCTTTGTGCCTCCTTTGCCATTCCACATGCTCTGTTGCCTCAGTTTTGCTACTGAAAATCTTTTTTAAAAGCAAACTTTCTGTTTGTTTCCCCCATGCTGACGTTTTCCTCTCTTCACTCTCTTTTCCCTGCTCCTCTGATTGTTTCTCACGTCCCTGCTCCTCCCCAGAAGTGATGAATTCACTGCAAGCCCAGGGCCCTGCACGAGAGGTGCACAGAGCACCCCAAGGAGAGGAGTTCTGGCAGATTGTCCCAGACACTCAAAGTGGGGGTGCCAAGCAGAGAAAGCCTCAGCTGAGGAGGCTCTTGGGGAGCTGCTGCAGCGACCTCAACCAGCACAGCAGCCTGAAAACACTTTCACAGGGAGTACAGAGTCCCCTACGCAGTGAGACAGAGACATTGCTCTTACTTTCAGTCTGTCCAGCTCCTGTAGGTCCTTATTAGCACAGGTGGCCGTGGGAGAATTTACTGCTCCACTCGGAGAGGATGAACTGTCCTCACACTCACTGAGCTGCCGGGAGAGTTTCATGATCACCTCATCTTTAGCTTGAATAGTTTCCATCAACATACCCAGCTGCTCATTGAGCTCTCCGACTTTGCATTTCAGGTTCTTCACTTCCTGCTGGAGGCTGTCCTTTTCCAGATTTAACTTCTCCAGCTGATTGTTGAGACCCAAAATCTGGTCGTCTTTTTGGTGCAGCAGCTCCAGTTTGTCTTTGGGAACCCCCTCGCAGAGGCGGCTGGCGAAGTATTTGTCGTACTGGGAGGAGCGCACTGTTTGCTGCAGGAGCCGAACCAGTTCCTGAGAATTAAAACCAAAAAAAAAAAAAAACCATCAAGTTTTAAGTTTTTAAGTCTTATAAAGTTAACATCAAACAAAAGCAAACTCTGGAGTGGGTTTTTAATCCGAATCATCAGATTTTAAGAGCTCTCGGGCTGGTGTTTCAAGGAAAAAGGGGAATACAGGACATGATTTCCAGCAGATTAACACCTTCCAGGGACTGACCCACCCCGAAGGTTTAAATGTCTTTCACTGAGCAAAGGACCCTGCCTAGAAAGGCTCCAACAGGCCAAGGAAAAGGAGTGGACAGCTGTGGCCCAGCAGTTACTTGGAAGCTGAAAAAAACCTCCCTTCAAAGCAGCCCTGTTGTGGGGAGATGAACAGGAGAGGCCTTAAGCCCCAAAGGTTAACAGGTGAACATCCCAGCATGGAAAAGGCAAAGTAACAGCTCTTCTCTCACAGATACAGAGAAAATAAGAGCAGCAAACAATTCACGCTGCTTTGCCAAAAAGGAAGTCTTGGGAGGGCTGTTTGGAAAGTCTTGACACCCAGGCAACTGCCCAAGACACCATTTTTCTTTGTCTTCTTATTAAAACAGCAGCAGCTGTGGGCACAGTGTGGCACTAGACCAGTGAGATTTCTCAAAAGCCAGCTCAGGAGCTCAAATGTGCTCCTGGGAGAGAGAACTCCTAAAATGACTATAACCATGGGGCTCATATTCCTTCTTTGGATTCCCTTGGATCATCTCACACAACAGAAAATACAAATGGCACAAACAGCAGCTCCATAAAATTATTCTTCTAAAAATGAGTAGAAATTCTTGTAGATAAAGCAAGGTATTGAACAAATTGGAGTTGTGAGGCAATCATGAACACTGTGTGAGTGCAGTACTACATGCATGGTTTATACATGATTATGGTTAGGGTTGTCCTTTACAAAACCACTCCTGATGATGCAGTCAGGACAGAGAGAAGTCAGGCCCATTCCCCAACCTCTCTCTAGCACTGAGAGAATCAAAAAAACAAACACAGAGAACCTGAAAGGGTGAGTTTCTCGGGAATTATAAGTACTAAAGGAACAAGAAGCTGTGTCTATCTGCTGGGACTGTGGCAGACACTGAACAAAGTAACTTCAGACAATAAGGAAAGTACACAAACCAAGGTAATGAACACTGTGCAAATGAAAGTTCTGTTCAGGCATCTCATCTTCAACAGGTGTAAAAATGGTCCTTCTTGTCTCAAGACCCTTTGTGCACCAAGGTTTGTTTAGCCCCATCATTTTCCACCAACCAACTCAGTTTGATGGCCAGAAAGGTGAAACACACAATCAATCACCTGCCAGATCCATCCATGTTGGGTACTCTGCCTGAAAGCCTAATTACCTTTTGGCTCAGAAGATCCTTCTTCAGCTTCTCCAGCTCTTCCTGCTGGCTTTGATACTTGAGCTGCAGCTCGGAGACCAGTTTGCTGCCGTTGCCAGAACACCACTCGGTGGGGGAGGAGTCGCTGCCGGCGCGGCTCTTGCTGGATCCCATCACGTCCTTCAGCAAGGGGCGCCTGGCTTTGTGTGGAATGCGGCCCAAATCGAACAGAAAAGCTGAACTAGTCAGTCCTGCGTGAAACAATTCCTTCTAGTCGGGTTCACTCGGTAAAAAAAAGGCGTTTCAAAGCATTCAGATTTCCTTTAGAAAATGCACTCATTAAAATCGGGCTCGGAGCAGCCTCTGAACCACCCAATACAGTGGAGTTAGACAAGGCCTCGTTTTCCAAGCTGCTTCCTTTGGTGGGAAAAGCAGAGAGCTCAAAGTCTCCTCCCCTCCCACACAAAAGACTTGGCTCGTGAATTGTGAAATTCCCTTCATGTCTCATTTCCCAAGTGCTAATTTATTACACAAAATAAAGGGCACCCCTAACTATGGCAAAGTAAACTTGGCTTCAAGTAATTAACAGCTCCAAAGTGGTCAGAGCAAACCCATCCCTGGTCTCACAGCCCACTGCTCCTGGAGAGGCACAGGGGGAACAATTCACCTCCATTTACATCCCCACAGCAGTGCTCAGGGACAAGGATGTTTCCTAACAGATCAAGTCACTTGGATTGCAGCTGAAGTGCTCTTAAGGAGCTGTAAAAACACCTGCACAAGGTTATAGCAGACTGGTCACATTTGAGACCCACTTACAATTCACAGATGAGCTGTCACTGCATGTGCATCCCCTACTTTTTCCCCCATTTCAGAAGCAAGACAGTGTAACACCTACAACTTATACAGAGCCTGAAGGCAATTCTGCTTCAGGGAGTGACACTCAACTGAGGAATTAAAGCCTCAGCATTCCCCTTCACCTCCTAACTCTGCAAGTCAAGTGACACAACTGAAGCCAGTAACGTGCTCAGGAAACCAGAAGAGTGGACAACAAGGCTTTGTCCTTATTCTACTGTATTTGAATGGCAGAAGACTCCAAACACATCCTAAGGAATTAGTTTTGAAAAAACAATTTCCAGAGCTCTGGATGTGGTTTGTGACAAGAAGCTCCCGCTATTTCCTAGAGACAGACACAGCACATTACACTAAAGGAGGCAAAAGCTCCCCTTCCTTCCTCCCAACTTCTACCTTTGCTTCCTTCTGCCAGGTGTTTCCTCTTTTCTTCCAGAGCCATGGAGTCCTCCAGGTCTTTGGGGGTTGGATCCAGCAGCTCCCACTCCTCGCTGGTGTAGAAGACGCTCTTGCGGTTCTCGTTGTTCCCTTTCCTCAGGGAGGACATGGAATTCCTGGGGAAAAGGCAGCAGGAAAAGCTGACAAGGATTTCTGCATTTTGCATTCACTCTGTAAAGGGCTTTGCAAGGCCAGCACTACCAGGTCAAACAGTGCAAAGGGAAAAATAGGCTAAAACACACCCCAAACAAACCAACACCAAATAAAAACTCAAAGATAACAAAGCATATCCTACCAAACAGCACCTGCCATCAGCAGCTTTCAACAAAAGAATTGTTTTGTTTTATTGGGATATTCATTTCTAGAACATTATGGTCTTCTGCATCCCCCTCTGTTTTGGCAGTGGTGAAGTACAAAAAATTAGGATTTAGAAGGAGCACCTCTTTACTGATCAGTTATTGTAGCTTAGAATTTCAGGGGAACTGCCAGGCAGTGAAGTGAGCAGCATGCATGTGTGTTCTAGTGCCACATCCTGGGTTAATGCACAACCTGGGATCACCCCAGAGACCTGCTGTGGCTGAATCACTGATGACAGACTCTGGGCAGCTTCCCTGTCCTAAGGTGGAACGTGGCCGATTATCTGCAAGAACATTTCGGAGGCACCCTCTGAATTCCAGCCAGATAATTCCATGGAAGAACAATCCATTTCCCAGCAGGATGAGCTGACCTTACCCAGCTTCCTCCACAACCACCATGCCCTCAGAAACATCCACTCTTACATCCACGAGTGTTAGCACAGCTCAGTACTGTAAATTGTTCAACCAGACAAGCAGATTCCACACCAATCCACAGGAATCAGTTTAACCCCTCAGGTATAAAACTGGTAATGTATTTGGTATCTCAGCACTTTCTCTGCAGTCTGTGCAAGCCCACAAAGATGCTCTCACTCACTCAGCCACATTCTCTCTCCTTACTTTTCAAGTCTCAAGCAGAAGGTAACACACATTACACTTGCAAGATGATGTCATGATCCAAGCCAGTCTTTCAGCTTCACAAGAGATTTAACACCTGATCAACATGAACTCCAAGCTGATCATTATGTAATGCAAGGTTTTTACAATCTGATAAACCAAGAAATATTTAAGTACAACTTAAAAACAACCCTAAAGGTTATTAATAAAACCATTCCAGCAATCAATTTACAAACTCAGCAAAGATTGATTCATGCCCCACTTTCTTTTTCTCCCAGAGAGAATCCCAGTTTCTGTCAGGGCAAGAAGCCTCAGTTTATTTTTCAGACCTTCCAGGGAAATGAAACAGATCCAATTGGGCAGTGATTGACACTTTTCCCAGGGCACTCAAAATCAACAAGTGTCATCTGCCATCTCTCCACCACCAAGAACAAGAACTCAAGTGACTTCTGGAAAAGCTTCTTTAAAAACTGCCTTTGAGCCCATGAAAAATCACAGCTGATGCTCTGCTTTGCAAAGCTTTTGGACAGGTTTGTTCAGGGCACTCATGGCTTTCAATTAAATTAAAATGAGATTAAAAGACCAGAGAGTTAAATTTGAAAACAATATTTCTTTCCTAAGCACACTGTGACCAGTACAAACAGATAAGCTGCCCAAGAGTTGATCATGTGATCTAATGAGTCACTATTTTTAAATGTTTGGGGGTTAAGTCATATTTTATGGTTATATACCTTGAGGTTACTGTAATTCAGGACATTTCCAAGCCTACATTCTGCATAAATAAGAGATATAAGTAGCTGAGAGCAGGAAGATTAAAAAAACTCAGGCCTAAATGTCTGTATATGTCAACTAGCACTTGAAAATACATTCTGAAAAGCAGAAAAAAGAGTGTTGCAACTTTAGATACAGCAAATATAGACACAGTTTAGCTTCAAGACATAGTTTCAATTTTTTTCCCCCCATAATTCCTTCCCCACTGCTGCCTGGGATGCAAACACAGCTAGGACAGCAACAGCTGCTCTGTCAGACACACCCCAAATGTGCTCAGGAGGAAGAACAAGGATTTAAATCATCTCTTGTCAATCAAGAAGTGACAAATGAGGCCTCACATGTCAAGGTACAAGACTCAGGTACTTTCCCCACAGGAATTCTGTTCAGACTGGTCTGAGCACAAACCAAAGCTGTGCAGTAGGAAAGGCTGCACAATCACTGAGGAGCTGGGATGACTGATTGGGCATCACTCATTTCATTGTAAAAAAGAACATTATCTATGCAAAATGAATCAAAATTAGGATTATACTTGCCCTCCACTCATTCTAGAGCAGCTGAGGACAGCCTTTAAAAGGAAAATTCACTGGTTCCTAACCAAACCTAAGCTGAAACAAAAATAATCTCTCTCATGAAAACTGCTCCAGACTCAAGTCTCCAAACAAATTTACCTTCCTGGATGCAGGAGTTTGAGTGCTCCTGACCTGCTGGCTGCTGGCATTTCAGCCTCCCAGAGCTGCAGGGGCAGATTTTCTTCCACACAATCACAGATTCTTACACAGAGTCACAGGATATTCTGAGCTGGGAGAGAACCACGTGGTCCTGCAAGGACTTCGTGCCACGAGGATCAGAGCTACACAGAGTGAGTCCAACTCCTGATTGCTGTGCTCCAGGCTCTGCTGGGCCCCTTTCACCAGCATTTCCCTCACCCCACAGCTCCACCCTTGCCTTTCTGCTCACAAACACACCAACCAGCTCACCCTGGCACTGCCCTCCCAGCTGGGCTTCCCCAAGGCAGGGCATCTGCAACTCAGAGAAAGTCACCCAAAAAAACCCCAACAACACACCAAAAATCAAGAAAAAAAGTTTTAAAAGTCAAAAAATCCCCTTGTTTCAAGTATACAGGAATTGGGCAGACAGAAATTGTTCTGTGTACTTTTCCTTCTGTTGTGATCAAGTTTAAGTTCTACCAGAGCAACCACACAATATTATCAGTCAGAACATGAC
Organism: Tyrannus savana; assembly: GCA_013399735.1. Taxonomy (NCBI): domain Eukaryota; kingdom Metazoa; phylum Chordata; class Aves; order Passeriformes; family Tyrannidae; genus Tyrannus; species Tyrannus savana. The sequence goes on along the minus strand of VXAW01010113.1, from coordinate 192,781 downwards.
ATGTAGTAACAGGATTGACATATTTCTCAATCCAGCCATAAGCCATCTTTTCTCAACTTCAGTTACAGTCTACACAGTAGAGAAAAAAACAGGGGAAAAGAGCCAGAAAAAGAGCCAAAACCAACACCAGAAAAGGAGCCAGAAAAAGAGCCAAAACCAACACCAGAAAAGGAGCCAGAAAAAGAGCCAAAACCAACACCACTTTGTAACCTCTCAGCTCTCTGTGCTAAACAAGAAAGCTTTAAAAGGTATCTGTTTGACTCAGCCCTGCTGCTGAAAATGAGCAACATCTTCCAGCTCAGGAGGGATGTGGTCTAATTTACCAGAGCCACAGCTCTGCTCTGTGAGCTGCTCTGCCCCAGCACCGGAACAGCCCTCGAGTGCAAGTGGAAAATGCGTGTGGGAAAAGCAAAGGGTAAAATCATTTACAAAGAAACTGTAAGATGACAGCTCAAAGGCAGCAGAACTGCTCCCCTCCAAGCAGTTATTACTGCAGAGTTCTCTCACTGGGAGGGAGGGAGGGATTTGATGTTGCTCACAAAGGGTCTGCCACAGTTTTGCTCAGGAATTCAAACCGCATCGACTCCAAATCCGTGCCACGTGCTTTCATTTATTTGAAGAAGCAGATGAGCAATAAGGATTTATACTGCTTTGATTTGGATCCTAAAAACAGCTGCTATGCACTGAACACTGCAGTGCTGCAACGGGAAAGCAGCTGAGGATGCAACTCCCAGCTCCCTGCTCGGGTTCAGAGGGCAGAGCCATCCCTAGAAGTGCTTTCCAAGACTCCACTCTCCCTTTCAGGTCTCACTCACAATGTTCTCACTCACATCCTTCAAACAGTAAGTAAAATAAAGAGTTTACTTGAAGAGACACCCCTGTACTGATCTACCCCATCACCCCCCCATCCTTCTAAGCAGCTCCACCCACCACACCCACCCATCTGCCAGCAGGGAACAGTCTGAGCCAGCAACCACCCACCCATCTCCTGGTAACTCTTTCTCCCACCTTCCCCACTTACTTGAGTTCAGTGCTCCATTGTTTGAGGGAGAAATTGATGGCACTGGCTTGGCCTGGGGCGGGCTGGGAAGCTGCCTGTTCCCCCACCAGGTCTGTGGGAGAGGTCTCCACAGCTAGAATATTCCTAGCTCTCTCTGCTGAAGCATTTTGACTCAGGATACTCAAATCTGTATTAAAACAAAGAAAAAGAAAAATAGGCAAACTCTTCAATAAGTAAAAGAACAGTGGTAAATCATATACTGCTAAGCCTGCTAGCAAGGGAGGTCGGGTTTTATTTTAAATTGCAACAAAACTTAATGAAACATTCTGTTCAAATGAACCTTAAAAATAGCCAAGTGTTTTCCTCAGTGAGCTCTCCCCCCACAGCCACACACTCTGGATAACAGGACTTGTGTGATGCTCAGGAAGCATTATTTCAGTGATTTACCACCTCAGCGAGTCAATATTGATTCATCCAGCTTAAGCAGCTATAAAAGCCATCAAAATTAAAGGTGATTCATTCCATTAACCTGCAAAACCCCCCTGTAAAACAAGCTCAGGCTTAGCTCTGGTAAGTCTGGAACAGTGCCACGAGAACACTGACACCTTTCAGGGTGTGCTTCACCCTACAAGTGACACTGCTGCCAGTCGAGGAGCTTTGTGGCCTCGAGCCAGCTCTGAGCCACTCTGGGCATTCCCAGGGCGCTGGCACAGGCACTGCAGACACAGCCAGCACCTCCTGCATCAGCAAGCATTTACCAGCCCTGGTTAAGCTGCTGCAGCTCCTCCTCAGCTGCTCACACAGCTCCCAAGGGCCCCCTGGGAGCCACAGCTGTGGAATTCCAGAGGATCCGGGCTGGGTCTCCAACACACCACGCTGTCAAACATGCAGAGCCTGGGAGATCCCATCAGCCTGGATAACCTGCCATCTCCCTCCAGCAGGCAGAGGGAGTGAAAAACCGGGAATGTGGACTATCCTGGGAAAAGCAGCACCATTACAGAGAAGCACACAGCGGTCTGTGGCCTTACACAAACCCTCTGAACAGCAAGTTGAACAAGCTCAAACATCATTCTCAGATTCTCAACATAATTTACAAAGTACAGAAGGATTAAGGATTTTCTGACTCTCAGACTTGTTCAGCATTAGGAAGTAACACACTGGGAGGGGCTCTGATTTTAATAAAACCCTGGGAGATCCTGATGCCCTCTCTTATCACTGGGAAGCCTTTCAGCCGTTGCTCTGACCATGACTTGGCACAAGCAGCGAGCCCATCCTGAAGCAAACTGTGCCCTCCAATTACTCAGAGGGTTCCTTTTATTAACCCCTATCAAAGATCACAAGTACAAAGCACATTCAGTGATAAAGAATACAAAGTATAAAAGATCACTGACACCACAAATCTCTCCAACCCCTGAAAAATGGTGTATCTGCCACAAAAGTGTATCATGTGGTGTTTCAAACAGAAGTACAAGTCACACTGCCTTGATTTTTTGGGAACAGATTCTTCAGGGAAATATCAGCCAAGCAGAGTTCCAAGTTCTTTGGGACTGTGGCTGCCTGAGCTGAGCACAGTTCAGCTAAGACAGGTTAGCTAAAACCAGCTTTTGGTCACATTCACTGTCTAATAAAGGGCAAAGACAACAAGTTTTACTGATCTACCCCATCACACTAAAAAAAAAACCAAACCACCCAAACCAACCAAAAAAAACCCCCAAAAAAACACCAAACCAAAAACCAAAAAGCAACCCAAACACCATCCCAAAAGGCAGCAAACACAAAACCTCTCAAACCACAAGCAAAGCATAAAACTCATGGATACCCAAAGCCAGGCTGGAATGCTGACATTATCTTCTACCTGTATGATTTACCAAAGCTGCCAAATGCCTTTCAGCATGGCCCAGGTGCAGCAACTGCTCCAGAGCTGAGTTTCTAACACCTGCATTTCCCCTCACAGACCTGCCAGTGCTGGCTGAGCCTGAGGTCACTCTTGGTTTGGTCAGAGGGAGGGACTGCACAACTCATCCACCTGCTCGTCAACGCAATCAGCATGTAAAAAAAAATACAATTATATCTTGTTTTTAAACTTATTTCAAAGCACAACAATCTTGGAGATGCGTGGCATTGCATTTTTTATTAATGCAAATTAAGAGCTGAGGAATAACAAAGCCAAGAACTGAAATTATAAAACCTACGTTAACATTCCATTAATTGCAAGAAAAAAAATAATAATCCCATATCCTATAAGGAATAAAGAATTTGACTTCCATGACAAATCCTACAGTCTAATGAACTTTCCCACATCCCACTCTGAAAAATAATTTTCACTCCAATGAAGGTTTTTCAAAACCTTTCAAGGTTGATCCACTAAGCAGCACCTTGGCTTTATGTCCCAGTCAGTCCAGATATCTAACCTGGGAGGGGACAGGACAAGGAGAGGACAGGACAGGCAAGGCTCCAGCAGGCAGTTGTGGTTTGAGACTGAAGACAGACCACTTTCCCTTCTAAAACATCAGTGAGAGCATCTGTACCCAGCTAAACAGCCCAATTTCTGTGCTCCAGTACAAAGCACAGCTCAGTCATCAACACCAGAGCAGAGCCTCAGAGAATCCCCCAGTTCTACAGGAAACTTCTGGAGCACTTGATTAAAAAGAAGGAACAATCATCAGTCACTCGGGCTATTTGCATTTCCCCCAGAAGGAATTCCCACTTAAACACTTGAGTTGATGATAAAGCCATCATTGTGATCTGCCCCAAAAAAATGAGATCCTCAAGATGCAGCTCCAAATGACACAGAATGCAGTTTAACTGCAGGCTGTCCCTGAAAGGGATGGGTCTATTTAGCCCCTGTATTTTATCTTGACATTCCTTGGACTGGATTTAAAAATAATTTAAGTTAAAAACAAAATCAAATCAATTAAAAAAAAAAAATCACAGAAAGAAGCTCAGCTTACTCATCCAGAAACTCCCCCAACAACTCAGAGGGAAGGAAAATACCAGATGAGTGACTGAATTACTGGCTCTGCTGCCAAGCTGGAGGGAGGGAACAGCACCTGCACGTGGTGCAGTGACAGCAGGTTCATCTCCCGCTGTACCCAAGCTCTCACAAACACGAGGGAACGGATCTGTGGCCAAGTTACACATTCCAGTTGGTCTGATCCAAGAATCTGCTGCCAAGAGGGCAGTTAAACTCCTCCTCTGCTCTGCTCTGCCTGTGTTTTCCACTCTGCCTCATCCTCTCCTTTCCATCAGCTCTGGCAGTCACCTGATTGCCCAGCAACCAAATGTGAAATGTGGTGATGAAATATGTCTGACCCAAGAGGGTTTTATTAATGCCTAACTTGGCACAGAACAGGATTTTACTTGGACTTATTTATGGAGAACAGAAACCAGCAAGCAATCCATTTCTGTGAGGGCTCAGAAATGAAACAACTCACAAGTGCCTGAGCAATGCAGTAAAAAAATACAGAATAGCTTTTTAGAACTGACACTGAAATTAAATTTTCCTTGCCTAAACAAACTACAAAGACTGAATTTCACTTGTGTAGTATCAGGACAAATTGTTTTCCAGTTTTAAAAGGCAAGACTTCTGTCCCAGTGTGACAGATCCACCACACCACACTTTCTAGAAAACAAAGTCTGGTCATTCAGAACCCAAAATATACTTGTTCTCATTAAAAACTGGAGTTCACACCTCAGGATATTTGCTACACTAAGATATTGCAACCACTCAAAGACAACTTGCCTAATCTAAGCTGTCCTTCATGAAACTCAGTCACAGGACTACCCCGTTTTTACTTCATTTCTTAAAATATTTTGGTCAGGAAATCCACAGATTTTGTAAGAGATACCAAATCCCATATAAAATGACATTTCTGCTAAATAATTATAGCATCATAAAAAGTTTATATAGAATTACTGGATAACAAGATGTGCATAAAACCTTCCCAGGCTGTTCCCAGCACAGCTGGGACTGGTGGACTGACTGAGGAGAGAAATCCTCGTGGGGTGAGTCCCGTTGCCAACGTACCGGGATTGTCCTTGGCCACGAGCCCTCTGGAGAAGTCGCTGGGCGTGGGGGAGGTCCTGCTGTCCCTCTTGGCAGCGTCCAGGTTGTTGCAGTACTCCCACCTCTTCTGCTGCAGCTCCTGCAGCCAGTAGGTCATGTCCTGACGAGTTGCAGCCTGAGCACACAGAGAGGTGAACACACGGCACCGGTGAGATCACTGCGTGTTCTCTGCTGCAGGAACAGCAGTGCCAAGAGCAGCAGGGAAACCAACCCACATAACGAGCAAGGGACCATCACTCAGGGTCAGGATTTACAACAAACAACCACCAGTGTACCAGGGGCACCTCCCTGATTTTATGCTGAATTCATTTTCCATTAGAAGTTGTCCCGTGCATTCTTTTTCTCCAGTTCTACACTCAAACGTTAGGAAATGCAGCAGCATCTTCTGTTTACACACAAAGCACTGCTTGAACACGTAACTACAATTTATATTAAGGAAAAAAGATCCCATCCACGCTCAAGAAGATTCCTATTTCTTTTTAAATTGCTTTCTCACCAGCAGAAACCAACAAGCAGATAATGCATTTCAATGCTTCCTACTTTAATTACTAAATCTACATATTGTATTTTGTGATGATCCCACCAGCCAACCAGCTCCTACAGAAAAATCACACCTCAAATAAAAAACCCGACAGGAATGTTTAATCTACAAGCCCGAAGTGATTAAAGTGAATAGGTAATAGGTGAGCAAGAATTCAGTCACACCTCCAAGTCTTTTCAAAGCACATCGAGTGCAAATACACAAACATCACCGTGAGACAAGTGCTGGCAGCTGACACTGCAGGTTATTGTTATCCCAACACACATCCAGCCTGGGACAAGCACCTGACCCAGTGACACGGCCTGCTCAGGAGCAAAAGGTTAACACCTGTGAGGACACACTCCTCCAAGTCCTTTGGCTTGGAAGAAAATACAGTGCTTGTCTTTTAGCCAGCTTTGCTTCCATCTTCTCCCCAAGTTATTGTGGGCATTATCAGTGGAAAAAAACCCTCCTCACTCTGGCAAACGACTAAGTTTGCTCTTTAAAGACAATTAAACTTCGAATATTTTCCTGTTCTGTTTATCACACAGGGCACCTGTGAAGGCACAGCCCCAAAAGAATGAAAAGCCACAAACAACCCACATTTCCTTACCAAAGAAATGCAGTGAATGGCACAGAACTGTCCTCATTATCGATACCAGAACACTTTTGGTCGCTCAAATTGAGGAGCCCTTTGCCATCATTTTTGGACCCTGACAATAGCTAATTAGAAGACAAAGCCCATCAGTTCTTGTTTGCCTTCTTTCCACCTACAGGCTGCAGTCCTGCAAAGAGCAACATCAACCTAATGAGCCGTTCTCACCCCTTGCCCCCGTTATTTCTGCCCAGTCATCTTTAGAGAACCGGGAATTAATTTAGATGGAGCTGCTCTCTGTTGTTTTTTAAGTTCCCAGTTGCTGCTGACCTGCCTGTTACCTCTCCTTCCTGCCTTCCCACACACAGCCTTCCTTCTCTTCCAAACTTTTCCACTCCCTTTGAACGGTGCTTGCCGAGTTTATGTAAGCAATTTAGTTATTTACAGTTAAAACAGCATCCTGAAAATCCCTGTTTAAATGAGTTCTGTTCAAACAAAATTAATCTTCCAAGCCCTTGTTTGAAATGGAGTGTTTAGGAAAACCCAACACACATGGAATATTTTAGGTCTCCCTCTTCCCCCACTCCTAAACACAGACTTGCAAAGTTTATTTTTTTTTAAATTCACTTTACCTGTCCAAGGAAGGAACAGTTCCATGCTTGCCCCATTTCTCATGATTTCTCTGAGTGTTTGGCTACTGCCCCACCCCCAGAGCCAGGACCTTTCACCAGGTGCAGCATCAATCAAACCTCACCAAAACATCCTTTTTGGGACTGAACTCTTGCTAAGGTGCTTTCCTACTGCAGAGCCACCCCAGCCACGTTTTATCAGAGGCACTTCTGGCAGAAGAAAAACCACCAGGAATGCCACCCAAAGTGGTGTGAAAAGAAGGAATCACCACTGCAAACCTACAGGTAACATCAGCAGCAAGAGGCACTGAAGTGAAGAGACACACAGTTTTCAACTCCAACGACGGAATATCATTATCCTTTAATTAATTAAAACCATTCCCTATATTCCCCCACTGAGAATGATGCAAGAACTGCCTTCTCCTGATGCACACATGGCACGAACAGATGAATTATTTGGGGAAATCAACCACCCTCTGGCTTCCTCTCCCCGGACACGCCGGTGGAACACGTATGCCCACATCAAACACTTCGAGGGAGAGGGCAAAGAAATGCAACAAGACCTGATATTTTGAGGAATCTCATGAAAATTCTTGCCACAGTCCTTTTCTGAACATAGGCAATGTCTCCCCTTGAGGTTTTTTTTAATCACCAGAAAGTTTGCATTTCTTAAGATTTACGAATCCTGCTCCACTCCCAACAGCAAATCTGGAGCCAGGTGGCTTTGTCTGGAGGGCAGCCCAGCTCTTAATTAAAGCACTGCAACCACTAACCAGCAGAGTTGGAAGGGAAAAGCATCAGCTCAGGCAACAAATTCCCAGCTGAGCTGCCCTCTAATCTCAGTTCCCACAGCAATGCTGTCCAAGCTCTGCCCCCATCGTTACCCACATCCTTCCAGAGCACTGACAAATCACAGCAAAAGCTCCAAAGCAATTCTCATTTCAGCAAGTCTGGTGTCCAATCCTTCCAAGGATTTCTGGGCTCTGACATCTGCAGTGCCTGGAATGCTGACACTTGGCCAATAACCCAGAAAAGACTTTCTTTCTTGCAAAAAAGCCCTGTGCAGTTTCTGGTCCCCTCCCAGCTCACCACTGTTCACGGACAAGTCACCCACACTTGAGTGTCCAGCACAGTCCAGCACCACTGGCCAGTGTTTCTTTGTGTGTCTACGTGACATTGCTTTAAAAATATTTAGAAATATATATATTTTTCCCCCCTTTATGCAAGGCCTCATTGTGTGCCCACAGCCAAACGTTCACACACTGATTTTCTCCTGTACTTCAACTGCTGGAGGGATAGAGAGAAGCTACAATCACACGAGTGGCAGGCTGGTTATCTACAGCCCTAAAACACGAACAATTTGCTTTATTTGCTGTAAAGGCAGCAATATGTTCCTTCCAAAATTGTTATCTAAGTGAGAAACAAAGATTGGGTCCGTCACACAGCCCTCAGCTCCCGTTAAATGTCCAAAGGCTGAGCAATCCAGACGATGAAATCATCACATCAACCCAAAACTGAGGCGTTGTAACAAATAACAGCACCATCAGTTCAATCTGGAATCCCAGCTGCTGCTTTCCTACCGCTCTTCTCAGCCCATAATCCTGACTGGGAAAGGCCAGATCACAAGACGTGGAAATTCTGAACACGCAGCAAGCTGAGGAAAACGAGGCACGTGAGTTCTGGGGAGAAGAATCCACTGCACGTCACTTTATTCCTCGTGCTCCCAGAGCAATGTTTTCCTGACAGATTAAATCACATTTGTTTTTCACAAGGGGCTGGATCAGAGGCAGGGGGAGGTTTGGAGTTGTTGTTGGGGTTTTTTTTTTTTTAACATTTTGTATTCTTTCTTAATTCCACATCTCCCTAATTTAGCCAAAGGATGTTTTTAGAGGCCTTAAAGAACTGCTGTGTTGGGTGGAAGAAAATGAACTGCAGCTGTAAAAGCCTTGGTGAATCACATGGCCACAGAAGGCCAGTGGGTCCTGCCACATCCCTCAAGATCTTCATTAATTCCTGACTTGTTACATGAACACCTCTAAGAGCACTTTTACAACAGTCACTCACCCACTTCAGGGCAATCATCATAACACAAGAGGTACACAAAGCAAAATTAGCTTTTTTCTGCTAATTGCAGACATGAACTTGACTTCCTTAACTGGCACCTCTTCCCAATCCCCCTAAGGAAAATCCAGGGACAGCTCCAAGCTATGCAGGTTCTTTCCTAGAGCACAGAAAAAAGCCCTGACACACAAAATATGGGCAGAGCAGCAACATCACAGACCACAAGATACCAAGAAAAAAATACGTAGAAGGAAACCCCCTGTTCCTTGAATTTCTGCATCGGTGTTGGGTTTGATTTGTGTCTTCATGACTGCAGAAAACACCCAAGGTTCCTGCTAGAGCACCGTCTGACAGACTATTTATCACACACGTGACACTCTATCCACTACACTCCTAATCACAAATCCCATGATCCTCAGTAAAGGCCCTCGTATTAAAAAAAAAAAAAATCCTCACAACAAAATATACGCATTCAATATTTTTCTGAAGATTTCCACATTAAAAAAAAAAATCATTAAATGCTAATTAAAAAACCCAACCGAGCAAGATGCTCTCGAGCTACCAGAAAATCAACACTTACACAAAGTCTGAGGCTTTGACTTGCATAACATATTAACTCAGGCCATAAAAGCAGATTCATAGAAAGCAATAAAACCTTTGGTTAAGGCTATATAAAAGTAGCTTTTACACGGGATTGCACTGCTTCTCCTTCATCAAATAAGTTAAAATGATTATCATGTTAGTTTTCTAGTTAAATAACCTGCTTATTCTCCAGTAAAGCATGCAGATGATTCTGTATTCTGACACTTCTAGTTATCAAAACAGAACGATGCTGAAGAGCTCGACACAATCACGCTCCACAATCTCAGCACGTGGCTATCACTGCTCAGATCTCCACTGTTAAAGAAGTGTCTAAGAGATTTCTGCCAATATTCAATAGGAATTGCCAGTGTTAATCCATTAATAGCTTAATAGATTATGCTCAAAAAGCACACAGTTCACATGGAAAGTCCCCTTCAGTGCACAAGAACGTTCCTCGAGGGGCTCATCTGCCTCAACAGCAATCAAAAATCACAAGTACTCGCGAGGATTTATTTCTTCTTTACTGAGTGGAAATAGTTTCCTCGGTTGGTTTGGTTTTTTTTTTTCCCCTAGGCACGACAACAGAGGAAAGACACGTAAAACAATCCCCACATTTGCCTCTCGCCCTAGGAAGGTCCGAGTCCCTGTACGGATAAGGAGCCTCTGCTACTCTCAGGAAACAATTCTCCCTCCTCTTCCTTCCTCCCGAGGCAGCGCAGACACAGACTTGTGCCACGCACCATCTTTTCAACATAAAACACCCCGAGACCGAGACCCGGCCCCTCCCTCCCTGCCTCCCAATCCACAGCGCACCACATTTCTTCGGAAATCTTCTTCTCCCACCCCGTGGTTCCCCCAGAAGCCCCTCAGCCCTCCCTGCCACGGGACACGAACCCGTGAGGGGAACACAAACCCCTGAGGGGACAAACGAACCCGTGAGGGGACAAACGAACCCGTGAGGGGACAGCCCGGCACCGCCGATCCCGTTTGCACCTTTCTGCCCCTGCCAGCCCGCCGGGACACGGCTCGGGCACAACCGCGGGGAGGGCGCGGGCAGGGCTGGCAGGGGGACCGGGATGGGGCAGGAGCGGGCCGGGGATGAGTCCCGGGCCTACCTTGAGCACGGCGACGGCCCCGCCGGGCCCGTGCACCTCGAAGGCGGCGGGCTCGTCCCCCGGCGCGGCCGCGGCCGCCTCGGGCTGGTGGTAGCTGAACGAGGCGGAGGCGATGTCGATGTGCCCGAGCGGCAGCGGCTCCTGCGGCCCCTTGAAGTAGTAGAGGTAACAGCGGCGCGGGTCGAACACGAACCAGCGGGTGCGGAAGCCGCGCAGGGGCCCTTTCCCCGACAGCTTCTGCAGGTACCCGCAGAGCTTGGGGCCGCCGGGGCCGGGCTGCTCCCCGGCCGGGCCGTCCTCGCCCTCGGAGC
>VXAW01010113.1:136547-181799 GCA_013399735.1 Tyrannus savana | reverse complement strand
CCGGCCGTGCCCGGGCAGCCCGCCCAGCACAGCCCCGCGGCCGGGCCAAGGCGCTGCCTCCCCGCTCCCCACATGGCCCGTGTGCTGTTGTTCTGTTACACGCACAAAAACGGTTCTCCAAACGCTCCCCCAGCCCCGCATCACAATAACGCCCTTCTCCCGCAGTGTGGTGATGTGTCCCGTCCCGAGCCTCATCCCTGCCTGACACCGCAGCAGCAGCAGAAGGAGTGGGGGAAAAATACACAAAATGCAGGCGGGATCAGCGGGTGAAAAGCTGCAGCTTGCGGGGTTTGGGCTCGGGAATGACCACGGCCCAATCTGTATTTTTGTATAATTACATTTCACTAGCACATTGTGGGCTCCAGGGAACTTCCAGTGTTAGTGACAGAGAACTTCTGCCATAGGAAACTTCACTGTGAAGACATCAAACTGCCACTGGTAACTTCACATCATTTTGCCTTATGTTTGGAACACATTGAGTGCCTATTTCCTTCAACCGTGCCCAAAGCTCTGGGGAAAAAAAATACAGAAAACAGATGTGGCACGTTCATCCAAAACTGGGAGGAGACTGTTCCATGTTTAATGACATTCAGCTTTTCGCTGTCACCCTGAAATACAGCACAAAGGGTGTGCTGTCAGAATAGTTGTTCCAGTGGCTGGAGCTGATGTTTGCAATGGTGTTTTTATTGGGTTAATGCTATTTATGAAATAGGCTCATCTGACTGAATTCTGACAGTCTGGAAGTTCAAGTTACTCATAAATCCTAAATTCCCCAGAGCTTCTTACTCTGTCCTCATTTCTTACTGCCTTGATTAATTTCTCAATAACCATCTCATGAACCAGACAACATTTTCATGCCTTGCTAAAGGATGTAAAGGATATAAAGGCACCTGAATATTCAGTGTGGTTGTCCATGGGTTCTACACTTGGAGGTTGCAGAATTCCTGGAGTCCTCACCTACTGATAAGGGAAGTGCAGAGTGAGGAGATAATCAGTTTTCTGTTAGTAGAGAAACAGGAGTGATTTCTTACAGCAGCTGAGGTGTGGAAGTTATCTCCCCAGTCAGTTCACATGACATGAAGTTGGATCTACTGAAAGATTAAACATTGCAAACTAAGACTAATTTTTTTCCCTTTTTTTTTTTTTTCAGGCTAGAATGTCTGATTCTGTGATTCTGCTGTTAAAAGGTGAGGACTTTTTAGTACATGTGGACAGTAAGAAGAGGTGATCCTGCTTTAATAAAAGGTCAGTAATGTTTCTCCCATATATACTGCTCAGCATCTTCTTCCCCAAACACAAAGTGTTCTTGCTCTTCTGGTGGCATCTTTCTTGGCAAGTGTCATTTGCCAGGACAGGAGTTACACATAGAAAACACCCACTGTCTTTAGAGGCAGCTGGTTCCTGATCTCAGTCATTGACACAAGCTGAAGTGCCCCAGCACTTCCCCCTGATGTGTTCCATGATCTCATCATTCGGTGAAGCCCGGCCTTGAGAGCACCCCTGACTCCTGCTGGCTGCCAGTGATCACACCCTGCACAAAATCCCAGACCCAGAGGATCCCAAATCCTCACAGCTCTGGGGGCACTACTTCTCTTTTTCAGCTTTCTGCTCAGCTTCCTTGCAGCGCAGGGCAGGAGAATCCCCCGACTTCACAGCTGATTCATGTACACAGAAAGTTCCCCTTCTTGGGAAATAAGTTCCTTATTTCATGTAGGCCCTTTTTTTTTTTTTCACAAACAGATCCAGATGTGGACTGGTAAATAACAGCAGCTCATGGCCAAGTTGTTGTGGTGAATGTAAATGAAAACAATACTTTTTCCTTTACCTGCTTCTTCCTTTCCCGTTTTCCTGTCCAAGGATGCTCAGGTGACACAGAGGACATCGTGGTGCTAAGAAATGTCTAGAACACAAATAAAAAATAGCAATATCACAAGCCAGGATTTCCCCCCTGCCCAGAGGCCACTGAAGCTTTTGGGGTGCACATAACAGGCAGGTCAATGTTCCACATACACAAACAATGATTACACTCCCACAAGGACCACAGAGCTTGTCATTCATAAAAATACTTGAAATTCCCTTTTTGTTCTGGTGTGTCCTTCCCTCCCAAAAATTAACTAATATTTTAGTAGTAGCACTTTTGGCTGACAAGGCCATGTGCTACACATGGAAATAGAAATGTATTTACTCTCAAAAATGAGAGACTGGTCTAACTCTATATAATTGTGATGGCTTTAACTTATAATTAATATAAGCATTCACAGTTCTGGAATAAGATCACGTTTATTCTGGGGGAAAAAAGGTAAATATGGAAGAAAAAAGAGAGTTTCTCATTACTCTGGAGGCAGAGAGAGCACAGCTGGTGTGTGTGCCAGGCTCACGCTGTCGTGTTTACAGAAGCACAGGAAAACACCAGCAAATTACAAGCAGCACATCTGTCCTGTGCTTTTGGTTCAAGTGAGATCATGCTCCAAAATTAGCGTGGCTGAGAGCACACACACTGCTTCCTTTCACCAAACAGAAAGCAAAAATGACTTTTGTCTCTTGTCTGGTGTCTTTGGAGCAATGGGGATTCAGCTGGAGATGAACCCCCGAGTTCAGAGCCTGCACAGAACATCTGTTGGGTTTTTTGCCTTCCAGAACAACAGCACTACAGACAACTGTCCCCCCAAATCCTCTCCCCCCCAGTGTCAGCCCAGACCTGCCTGCTGGGACGGTGGTTTGACTGCTCCTTTTACTGCATTTTGAGGAACATTTTGCAGGTTCTGCCAAAGGAGCTGCCAAGGGGAACGCTGTCCCCCTGCTGTGCCTGGCTGTGGACAGCACTCACCTGCACTGCACACTATTGCAAAGGCTGAGGGGCTCTGGCCTTCCAAATTTAAATTATCTGGAGGTGGGGAACACAAACCTTTCCTCAGCTCTTCCTTTAACCAGCACAGACAAACAGGCAAAGCATTTCTCCGAGTTGCTGTGCCTGATGCAGTCTGAGATGTCGTTCACACAGTGCCACGAAGATCATCTTCTTGTTCCATTTCCAGAATTTATTGGTTTCCTGCGTGCAAACAAGTCAGCCAAAGAATTCCACCGCGGTCTGTGCTTTAACTGATGGCAGTGTTTCCTTCTCCAGCGTTACTCTTTAAACACTAGATGGTGCTCCTTTCCTCCTGCACATCCCCCGTCTGTGTTACCCTCTCAAAATGGAAAAAAGATAGAGTCAATAAGCTTAGCTGCAGTTTCTGATTCAGTAGGAGAGATCTTATTTATCTTCACTAAACCCAGCTCAGTATATGACAACATTAAATGCACTGACTTTGCTGTGTTGTTGCTGTTGCACTGCATCTTATCGAGAACTCTTCACTAGGAAAAGGCAACAATTATCCAGTTCAGTGAATGGCAGCATTGATTTCTAGCTGGACATCTGTGATCTCACTTGTGAAGACATCCAGGCAAGCTGGGAGCCTTGCAGAGGAGGGAGAGTCCAACTGGACACCCCTTGTGAATAGAAAAGCAGGAACTGCTTAACTGTGGCGAGGAACTGAGCAATCCATGTGCACGTGGGCCTGTCAGCATTCCTGGGGATCCAGCCTGGCTGGGGCACTGCCACACTGCCTGACAGGAATGCTGAGCAGGGAAAACAGACAAATCCAGGGTACTGCTGTAGAGATTCAAAGATTAATGGGCAAGAGATATAAACACATATAATGACACAGTTAATAAAACATAATTATTCCAGCTGCTTACAGCAGAACGCACTGCCATGTGTGGGGGCTTATTTATATTATTGTATATAAGGCTATACTTCCATGTAATACTTGACTTCCAGTGGAGAATCCAGTAATGTATAAATATAATGGGGACTTAGAGAAGTGCCCAGTGAGGGTTCTGTGATCACCAAGATTTCCATCTGATTGCAGCTGCTGAACAGCACTTACACAGTCCAGTAGTGTTTAAGGTGTCCTTCCTTTCAGCACATTTCAGAGGCCCAGCCAATTTTCTCACCTGTCCATCACACCATGGCCCCTTCTTGACTTTCCAACTCATCTCCTACTCCGCTGTGTCCTGGCTGACACCTTCTCACTGTGTTAACAGCACCACAGTCATCATCTCTGCAGGAGCTCCTGACCTTCCTCCTTCAGTTCCCCTCCCTCCCTCCATGCACAAACCTCTCCACAGCCACAATGTAAATGCTGCTGGGGGATAACTGCAGTCATGGGGATGTTGGGAAACCCTCCCTGCCTCCTTCCAGTTGCCTTTCCCAGGAACTGCAGCATTCCCAGGAACTGCAGCATTCCCAAGCCCAGACAGGCCCTTCCTCTGGGAGCCCCGTGGGTGAGTCTGTATTAGCTCACAGCTGCAGTGCCACCAGCACCCACTGCTGGGATCCTCATCCAGATGAGCTCTTCTCATTCCTTACCCTTCTATCTTCACTCTGAATTTTATCTTCACTCACATTTATCTCCCCAGTCTTTAGGAATTTAAGTGAGGCTCAAATCTGCAGGGGCAGGTTCAGTGGGACCCCCACATGGAAGGCACATTGCAAGTGATAAATGTATTTGCTGCAGCTTCCAGCTCTTCTCAGTGGGGCAGCAGCAGATATTGGTGGAGAGCAAACAATTTCAGAGTCTGAACTTCAGTGGGATGAATTCCAGTCGAAATGCTTGGGACAGGGAGTTTTCTTTGGGTGTGAAAACCCAAAACTGTTGTGAAGTGCCTAATGTACCAGTTACATCAGACACATCAGCTCTTTGCAAACAAGCTTTCTCCAAACACTTTTACTTTTTGAATTCTTATCTTCAGCACAGGTCCACTCACCCCTTTTCAAGAAGTAAATCGAATATTCTACTAAAGAGTAAATGGTTTTGTCAAAGCTGAAAGGGATGGAAAAGAACTACAGATGGTTAACTGAAAAACACTTCCACATGTTTTAAATAAAAATCAGTAACTGGTACAATCTGACCTAAAAATAGGCAGATTTAACCAGACTATTTGGTCTAGAATCCAGGCTACATTTGCCACAAGAAAATGACTCTGCAGGAAATCTCTCTTGCTATTTGTTCCTGCTCAAGACAAACATTAGCAGAGCTGCTTTTCCTGTGGGTTTCTGCTTTGGAACCTCTGGCTTTGGCTTTGTATAAAGGCAGGAAGCACAGGGAAAGCTGAGGAAATACAGAGTCAAGAGTTAGTCATAACATTCAAATCTAGAGCCAGGCTGAGCCCAAGTCCTTTCCAGCTGAGGCAGAGATCAAATATTATCAGCTATTATCTAAGAAAATGGGAGGGGAAGATTAGCCCTTCCTAGCCAGCCAACTGCTCTCCTGGATCCAATTCTGCCAGAACTATAAATGCCAAACTTGCAGTCACATCAAACCACTGGAATGAGAAACACTTGTTCTGACCCTGCCCCACCACTATCAGTGGAAATCCTGCTAAAAGTCTGGGAAAAGAGATCCAATATCCTGGAAAATGACCTTTTGGTTTGGAACCTTCCCTGAGTTAATCCCAAGCATTTTCCAGTCACAGTAGTGACATAACCCAGCCATTTCCTGCTTGCAACATCTGCTCAGTCTGCATTTGGAATTCATTTCTCACAAGAGGGGACAGAGTTTGGGGAGTACACAGCAAAATATCAGGTTTATTGAAACAAAGAGCTTCAACTCTGCCTCTTCAAGTTTCTAATTGTGGTTACACCGAGGCAGGATTGCTGGCTGTGATTCCTCTGTTCAGGCATCCTCAAGGTATCGTCACACATCTGCAGTTACAGCTGGCTAAACTCATTTAAGTAAAAGAAAAGAAATAATCCTCTCAAAAAAGACCAGTTTTGGGGCAAACTTAATGACATTAATTACACTAATTAACAGCAGACAAAATGCCAGTACTTACAGTGGAGTTACTTCTTCAACCAAGACAAGACTCTTTCTCAGAGTCCAGGCTCTCCTGTGCTTTTTGGAAGGCTCTGGATACAAAATAAACATTCCCTGTCCAGTAATGGACAAAATACAGCCTTTTATATAAAACCCTCTGCAACTCCCACCTGTCCAAAAAACAGCAGTTTGGGCTCATCCTCTGTAAGAATCTATCCCAAATTCTGACCAAAATACCTCATACCTTCCTGTGAACCCTGGGAAACCCTAAATCAAAGCTGCCACCTCCAAAACCTCTATTGTGAGCTAACAAAAAATCATTTCAAAAAGAGATATAAATTATTTCATGAATTTAAAAAAAAAAAAAATAAAAGGAAAAGAAAAAAACCAGGCAGCCAGCAACACTACTACAGTAGAAACATTGAAAAAAAAAGGATGCTATTAGATCCCATTCACAAAAAAGAAGTCACCTATGAATCTTGATTTAAAATGATTGCCACAGTTGTCTTTTCTTCCTGCCCCTTAAATAGATTTCTAAGTTAAAGCAGGGTTGAGAAATTGGCTGCCTCAGGTGGTGACTGAAGGTCCTGCCTGGGGCAGAATAAATCAGGAGATGACCAGGGGAGTGACCTTGACTCTCTCCTTTGGTGAAAGATAAAAAGAGGATGATTTAGGATTAAAGGCCAGGTAGAATCACATTTGTAGATTAGATCAGCCACCAACTAAATAATTCCACCTGATTATATCTTAAGGTAAACGGGGTAGGGAGAGCCAGGAGGTTTTTGGAGGCTTCAAAACTCCAATGAAGCTTCCTGGGTTCCCTCAAGGGACTCACAACCCCCTCTGTCTCATTTTATGCTCATGTTTTAATAAACTCTTCAAAATCAAAGAGATAATGACCAGTCTGTAATTCCCCTTCGTTCATCTGTCAGATGAAGCTGGAATATTTTCCTCCATTTTACACAGAGTCTCGTGAAGAATGAGACAGTAAAAATACTTGTGTAAATCTGTTTCCCACCTCTCTCAGTGCCTGGAATAATTTATCATCTGCAAGTTTTGATTTCCTTGTTGATGCATTCCATGTTCCAATAAAGCCAAATATTATTTACCTGATGTGAATCCTGTCACTGAAGTGAGGAGGATATTCCTGTTGGGGAGGTCAGGCCCCCAAGGATATTTGGGTTCTAAGGAATTATCAGAGTGAGTTTAAAAACCCTCCTCTAAGCAAATCAGGCTGAGCTTAATGCAATAATAACCCACTGGTGAACTCAGTGGATTTCTTGGAATGAAAAGACCTCAAAAAGCACACAAACTCCTCTGGACACCAAACATCCCCTCTGCTTTTCCAGTTAGAGGGGAAAAGTGGAAATGGAAAAAACACTGAGAATTACTCACGTGGGATTAAGTCATTCCACCAGGAATATCTGCAAGCAAATTCTGCAGAAAGCCCAAATTTGAAGAAATGTGGTGAGAGGAACTTGTAAAGCTGTAAATTCTAATGCCACTGTGAGGATGAGGATGTGTGAAATCACAGCAGGGAATTTTATCTGTATTTCCTTCTCATATTTGGTCATATCATTAGAAGAACAGCAGCCACTAAAACAGCTATGAAAGAGATGAAAAATTTTAAGCACATGAAAAGCCTCCCTGAATTAAAATGTTTTTAATTTATGCACACCAATTAACCCCTTTGTTTAGGCAGAGTAAAAAAAAAACAAAACCAAAACAAAACAGTCTTTCAGTGTCAAACTCCTCCTGGAGGGAATTCTCTCTGAATCTATATTTTTTTGTATGCAGAATTTTATGTCTTATATATGCACAAAGAAAAAAAAAATTAAAATAAGCTTTAAAAAAATAAAAAATAAAAAATAAATTGCCTGAGCTGTGACTCAGCCCTCAGCAATGAGCTCCTGGCACTGATTGCACTGGAGAAAAGTTACACTCAAAAAGGGGAGAGGGAAAGGTTGGACTTGTGCCCACCAGGCTCTTCAGCAGGGTTAAACCACTCTGCCCCACATTTCCAGGCACACGTGGCCTCAATCTGCTCTTCTATTTCTGTCTCTCTTTCACAAGCAATTTACACTTTATTTGCATGGACAAACTATGCAGCTGCACTCCAGGAGAGGAAAAATACGTGGACAGAAAACTGTGTCTCGATGGCTTCAAGTTTTAGGGGCTGAAAATCCAGATTTTTTTTGTTTCCCCCCTCCTCTGCTATTCACAAACATGAATATCCTCCTGGTTGGGTTGGCTCCTCCCTTCAGCAGCTTGAGGAAGAAAAGTACTGAAAAAGAATTGTGTCTCCTTGTGAGTAACACAGTAAATGGTTTAGGTGTCTAAAACCCAGACTTTTCAACCATCCCAAACGCTTGGATCTGGGCAGATCTCAGCTGGAAACACCAGAGGGGAGGAGGAGACTCCAGTGCAACAGCAAAGCCACGCCTGGCTGGTCCCTGCTCCTGGAATTGAGGCCAGGGGAACACGAAGGAGCGTCATTTGGAGTTCAGATTGGGAAATGTCCCTGCAGACAAGCATGGCAGAACCCCCAGTGGGATAAAGGCACTTCCATCTGCAGTGCTGAGGCTCTTTTAGTTGTGCCCAGAGCAGCCTCTGCCTTTTCCCCAGCACAGAACGTGACGGTCACTCGGTGTCACCGAGACACCCAAAGCTGCAAAGACACACAGAGAGACAGGGAGAGCTTCTGTTCCTGTGTCCTGCAGGGCCTTCTGTCCCACTCTCACATCTTATTATGAGCATGAACAATTATAATTTTATTACCCTTAATGTCTTCCTCATCAAATTTCAGCCCACTGTCTGGCCCAGCCGAGGTGTACTGGGCAATAAACACTGTAAGCTCTTTTTAGTCCTGCTCTGATTTCAGCCCAAACTGATTTACTGTGGATCCTGAGCGGGAATATTTCTCAGTCCACAACAAAAACTCTGTCTCTGTCTTACTTTATACTCTGCTATTTCAGAATATCATCTTAACCTGTTCAAGTACCTAGAATATGAGGTTTTATAGTCTCAGCAGGAAAGTCCCTCTTTATTTTTTTTGAAGTGCATTTCAATTTTCAGGGACTTCAATAAAACTCTTTTTAATTAATATGCTGTTGAGACACACAAAACTTTCTGTGTCATTATGCCCAGTCTTAAAATCAGTAATTAACCCCAGCCTTCATCTTTTTGTTCGTGGCATCACAGATTCTACACCCTATCCTGTGCTGCAGGGAAATTTAAACAGATAAATGAAGTTGTGGTGCCACCTTGTGAGGTTTCATCACAAGTGCCTCTAACGTGGACAAGGAGATAAAAATTAGCCCTGGGGGAAAAAAAAAAGGAAAGGAGGTTGTTCCTCTTCCACTGCAAGAGATTCCAAGGCTGAGCCTGTTGGCAAAGAGGGGCTTGTGGTTACTGGCTAAAAAAAGAGAATCCAGCATTTTAAGATGACATTAAAAGGGCATGAGAGGCCACGAAGAACTGCAGCAAAAACCCAGCTACTTTCCCCAACACAGATCCAATTACAGACATGGGTTAATTCCACTGAAGTCAGCAGAGTTACTGGAGATTAATATGGGAGTGATGCAGAGCAGATTCTGACCTGTAGGCTGTCACAAATCCTGGCCTGCAGTATTTCCTTAAAATCACGATCAGCTAAAAGAACTCGGTTATTGCTTGCTTTGGGACGCTGTTTTATTCACTGCCACGAGCTCCTTTTGGTCCCCAGGATGTTCTGAGTGTATAAAAACAAGAGATAACACACACAAACACAAACACACTGAGCTAATCCAGGCTTTAGGTAAAGGCTTTCCTTTTGCTTTGCCCATTTTTGAAGGCAAACCTAGAAATGTCCATTCATACTTTAAACCCTCTTTTTTTTTTGCACTACAAAATGTATTTCCTCTTGCTCATAGACCAAATCCCAAAGTGTTTGAAATCTAAATGGTCTTTCACTGTTTCATTTCCTTCCTGAATGGCCTGACAGTCCTTTTTGAGTGAGCAAGGCTGGTTGGAGAAAGCCTTGTTAGCAAATCTGTTGGATTCTGCCAACACTGCTATTGCAAAACCCCTCCTAACAGCGCTACATTTGTATTTGAACTCCTCACGCTGCTCTCCCACTCGCTCAACACTCGCTGGAAGAAAAGTTTCGGTCCTAAGACAGTTAAGAAAGTGCAAACACAAAGCTGCTTTAGAAATCCGTCCCCTCCCTTGGCCACCAGGTGCGGTGACAGCTCACCCACCAGCAGGCAGTGCTGCTCCCCTCGGCAAGGATTTACTCAAAATCCAGGAACACACGATGTTGCTCCGGTTTTTTTCACGGGAAATGAACAAAAATATAAAAACAATAACCCCAAATATAACAAAAATATAAAAACAATAACTTTCCCTTTGTTTCCCAGCTCAGCTGGGTGATTCTGAGGTCACACATCTGGCTGCAAACTCAGGGGTCTCTTCAAGTGACATTCAGCTCAGGGAAACCCTGAGCACATTCCAAGGCCACTGAGGTCTCCCTTTAGGAGGGGAGGATGACCCAGCCATGGAATGACACACAGCTGGCAGGAAAAAAGGAATTTAAAAAGTCTTAAGACATAAAAGAAGAACGATGATGCCAAAGGGAACCGACCTGTGTCATCAGCACCAGCTCCTTCTGGGCTGAATAATCTGCTCCAGGATCTTGCAGGCTGGTGTTTTACAATGCATCCTGATCATGGCAGAAGAACACACCTCACAAGGCTTTCAACATGAAATGTGGGTCTTGAAAGAAATAATAATTAAAAAAACCTAGGAGGTAATTGGAACATCATCCCTCTTAAGACCAATGTCATGCAAGCAGTTTGAATCAAGCAAAACATCTAATTTAATCTGCTCAAAATGAAAAACACTGAGGCCTGAATATCTTCTACCTTAATCAGAACTCAATATCAGGACTTATTTATGTTCATTTTAACTTGGGTAAGGGAATTCAGGTTTTAATTCCTTTATCTACACAGAAACTGGTAGGAGGAAGCATTAAAATGCTGAAAACATCACTCTAAAAATATTTAAAAAATAAATATTTTTGCTAACATACAAGTTTCATTTCCACAGGGCTACCTGAGGCAATATATGAATATCCCAACTTTCCATTGACACTTTTAATGTTCAGCCACGCCCCTAGATAAATACTCCTCCTTTGTGCACAGTGTGTAAGCATGAACACCAACACCCTGCAAGCTCACCATCCAGGAGTTTCTGAGGTAGATAAGCATCACCATCCCTGCAGAAATGATAAAAAAGGTTCATTTCCCCAGCAACTTTTGCAGTGAGAGCAACACATCTGAAAGATTTCACTTCACAGCAACTGCAACAACGACCAACAAACAAATCAGAGTGTGCTCAGCCTCAAAAATCCCCCAAGCACAACGGGATGACTCAAAGGTTTTAATGGAGATGACTTGGATACAGAAGCCATGTGAAGTGACAGAGCCCTTCCATTGACAGTTAGAACAGGAATTCACACATATCTGATTGTCTTCAGGCCCCAGTACCCAAACAATACTGGAAGTGGGGGAAAAAAAGAGAGATCTGGAGGGGGGAGAGGAATACAGAGCTGCATTCATGCACTTTATGGGAAAGATTGCATAGCTGGTTTAGAAAGAAAAGGTCTTTTCGTGTCCTTAGGAGGAGTTCTGTGCTTCTTCAACTTCTTCAGAGTCCCAGGTGACCACGTTCATCCTCTCAGCATCAGCAGCCCACAGGAGGAGTGAAATGCAGGAGCCCAGCAGAGGAAGGGCAGTCACCACACAGTGATAGAGGCATCTCCTTGGTTAAGGCCCTTCCAAATCCTCTTGGAAAACACACCAGAGCTAACCTTTCTCTCATTCTTCTGGTTTGGTTTGGTTTTTTTGCACTTTTCAGAGCAGTAGTAAATATTCATAAATATAAAAACTATGTGGAAATACCTTTAATAATATTCTGGTTCTGACTGTTTAAAAAAAGGGGGTGTGGTGGGGGGGGAAGAAACCAAAAAAAGCACAACCCAACCACCAACCATCTTTGCCAGAGTGCTTGGCCAGCAGTGGAGATAAAAATGTGACTGTTCCAAAGATCCTGTAGAACAGGTGATGTTTGTGTCTCCTTGTGGACCAGAATTCCTGCAGGACTTCCTGCTGAGTTCGGAGAAGCCCCCAGGAGAGGACAAAAGCCCCTGGAGTGCCTGAGATTCAGGAAGGCTGGACTGGCAAAGTCATCATTTCTGATACCACCGGCTCTCAGCAACATCTTCAGATCCTGATGTGGAAAGTGCTGCAAAAGAAGGGGAAAAATGAAGAGATTTCAACATGTTTGTCACCATGCACAGTCCCCTTCTTGGAGTACAGGAAGGAAGGTGCTGTGCAATGAAAGGGATTCTCTTCTTTCACACCCTGAGAAGATTTAAACATTAAGGGAGAACATTCCATCTTCTGAAAATGTTCAGCCCTGCATGAAATCAAGGGTAAGTTGACCTATTTACTGGATACAGAGCAGAGCTAAATGTTTCCCAGTGGCACTTTTGCTTTGGAACAGCATTTGGGTTCCCAAACGAGACAAATTAGGCAGGTGAAGTTGTTGTTTCTCCTGTTGGGACAGAGAGATGCTGGCTGTCATCTCCTTTCAGTCTGCACCGTGACACAGGCAAGCAGCACATCTTTGCCCTGCCAACACTCCCAGCAGAGCTCCTGACATCTCAGCAGCCCAGGGAGACACAATTTTAGGAGGATGTGCCAAAAACCTCGCTGTCTCCAGGCAGCAACCTCTGCTCAGTGTCATGGCAGCATGAACTGGGGGTTCTTTCCTGACTGGCTGAAATCAGAGGGGATCATTGTGTATTTCTGTGTGTAAATTCTACAATTCTGCTGCCCACACTTAAAGGAAACCTTCGAGGTTTGGGGTATTTGGGAGGCTGAAAAGTTCTGGGTGTACAGTTTGGGGGTTTTGTTTTACCAAACTGTTTGAATTGCAGTAATCAGATTTGGATCAGGAGTTCACTCAAGGAAGGTTGTGGCATGGATTTGGAGGAGATAACACCTTACATTCCCCATGGGCCCTCAGAACTCTGTCTCTAGGGACTGATTCCATCTGGGTGATGGATGTGCTGAGCACAGCCTGGCACACCAGCCTAAGGACTGGGACAGAAAGCAGAGAGTGATGCACAACTAACAACCCACAACTAAGGGTTTTTTAAAAAGAGGAATTATAAACATCTTGTTCACAGCTCCATATTAATCCAAACTCTTAAAAATGTAGGCAATATCTAGAAACTACAAAATCCATATTGTTGAAGACATTTTGGGCCTGACTCCTTGAAAAAACTCCCTCCAAATCCACCTCACTGGAAATCTATTTCTTGGAAAAAATCCTATTTTTATCAGAGTGTCATTCTGGCCTTTGAAGAGTCAGCTTTTTACTCAGGAGCAGCCAAAATGCTCTTTGAAAAACACTGACTGGAGTTATTCCCTTCCCCCGTTTCTTTGCTGAGCATCTCTTGCCAATTTGTCTCGAGCTCCAGTTTGAGTCCTTGAGAACAAATTAATCTGCATGTTGGGACAGTCTTGGGAGATGCACATTCCCTACAGGAGAGCTTTAGGTAGGACTGGAGTCACAAAATCTGCTGTTTGGGTGAAGGCCCCAAAGGTTTCAGAAATTCTGCATTTCCAGTGCCATCATCTCGTTTAATCTGTTGTTCCTCTGCCTGGTTCTGGCAGCTCCCAGGTATTCCTGATGCCATATTCCTCCCAAACTCCATTTCCTATTGTTACAACACTTTCACCCTCAGGCATTCCAATAGGCTGAACCTTCCAGGATGATTTATTAAACAATTTCCTGTGGACAACGTACCCAGCCTTGTAGAACAGAACACCGCTCACACTTCCATTAAACGACCAGCAGCTTCTTAATGGTAACAATTCTGAGTGAAATAAAACTCCTGGGCTCCAATTTTCTGAACCTGCAAGTGTCATTGTCATTTCCAGCTCAGTCAGGCTGCTGGGAGCAGCCAAACACAGAGATCTGCCCTCCTGGTCAGGCTTTGCTTCCAGTCTGCCAGGGCTTCCTCAGCCACAGCAGCACAAATCAAGCAACTTTATTGCATCTTCATTTACCTGGCAGCAGCACAAAGGCTGCTGGGGGAGGTGAAACCCACACAGGGTCACAGGTAAAGGTCTGAGAGAGGAAAATCAGTCAGTGTACAGGGGATGGATGAACTTCAGCTCACTGGGTGTGAGAACAGGACAGCCTGAAAATCACCAACACCCTGAGCTGTGGAAAAACAGGGCTTCAAAACTCAGTGCACATTGATAGGAGAATCTGGCCTTTAAAGTTTTTCCACAGAGCAAAGAGGATATTCCTCCTCAGGACCTTCAGATCTCGTGTTAAGGACGATGAGAATTTACAGTTCCTATTACAGAAGTCCTCAGTGTTTGTCAGCAGCCAGGCAAGCGCTGGTCCCACACAGCAGCACAAATCACCTGCTCAGGCAATGGCTGAGCTGGGGACAAAATTAACTGCCTTGAACCCTGCATTTCCTCCTTTTTGGATGGGAAGAAGTGGCTTTTGGTGGGGCAAAAAGGCAAAGGACAGAATAAGAAATCCCTTTACTACAACTAAAAATCACCCGAGGCTTTGTTAAGCTGTTCAGCCTTTCCAGCAGGATCCTATACCAGGTGCCAGCCTGGTATTGTGGGATCAGGTATCCATAAATATTGATTGCCCATCCCTTCACAGCAAAATGCCTGAAACCTGAGGTTCCCAGCACTCCAGCTGCCCCCTGGCAATCATCTGCAGCGTGGCTGCTGCTTTGCTTCCCAGCTGTTCCATTTTCACAGCTGAGCAGCTGAAAGCATAAATCAGCAGGCTCTTGGGCTTCCTGGGATTGGAATTCTGGAATGCATTCAGCTGGGCACGAGAGGTGGAGATGAGCAGAAGCAAATGAAGCCATGGCTGTCCCTGGGCATTGACGGGTTGGGGTTTGTCCCAGGGGTTTCAGAAGGGACGATTTTAGGTGAAAACCCGTTTTTATTTCTTGCTGCAGTCCTGAGCAGCTGTGCAGGGTAAGGTCACCCCTGGCACAGCAGGGCTGGTGATCTGTGTTAAGCCACTTCCTGAGCTTTGCCTGCTCTGTATTAGATTACCCAGTGAAGCTGCACAGCCCTGCCTGTGGCTGCACAGCCCATGGCCAGCCCTGCAAAGGGTACTACAGCTGGACACTGAGGAGAAGGCAAAATGAGAAGCCAGGAAGAGAGCTGGGGATTAATTCACAACGGGGTAAGAAAGCAGGGTCTCGTTAAATGAACAGGTCATGTGAGAGATCAGCTGCAGGAATGCCTGTGTTGTCCCATGTCACACACTCTGTCACAAACTGGCAGGCCCTGGCTACTGCCAGAGATGCCCCATCAGACCTGGGTGTAACATTAAACTTCAGTGAACCCCATCCCAAAATCCCTGTCTCGCTCAGAATGCAACACTCACACAGTATTTTAAAAATGAGAGTAAGCTCCTCAGACCAGGAGGTTCAGCATTAACAAATATGTCAGACAGTGATGCCAGTGCACACAGGAAAAATAGGACTAAGAATATCCTGGGAAAAAAAACCCCACTTTTAAAGGCAAAGTGAACAGTAAACCACAATAAGACAGAGATATCAAGCCTTCCATACAGATTGGTTTGGATAAAAGTGGCCTTGTCACTTTGTCACCTTCTTTTCCTGAGCTGTTAATTCTGGATGGATCAGAAACCAGATCAGAGAACCTACACATTCCCTTCTCAGCTCTGAGACTTTTTCCTATTATACTTTCATTTTGCAATAAGGCTCCAAAGGTTAAAAACCATGTTTATGTGCCCTGAGAAACATCAGCATCTCGAGAGGATTCTAAATACTTTCTTTACATATATTTCCAGCTAAGAGATTGTTTTCTTTATACTGCTATCCAAATAGAAGCTGCTGTCCACATGGAAACTGCCTGGCCAGGGTTTTGGCTGGGATTTGGAAGGAAACCCTCCTTTATGTCATCAGGAGCTCTTCAGCCTGAGGACTTCCCAGATGAATCCTGGGGCTCAGCTGATCTCCTGAGCCTGAAAGAAGAGGCAAGTTAAGATTTCTCTTGAATATGCACATCACCATCCTGAACACACAGGAGACATCTTGAAAACATGGAGTTCACCATGTCATGAACACAGATCCAAGGACCTGTGTTTAAACTGAGCAACAGATGCTCGATCTTCCAACCCTTGGTAGCCTGGTCCTTTGGTTTTATTGGCACTCTGTTTTCTCCTCCCTAATCTACAACAAGGCCTCTTCTTGCTCATCATCTTGCCCTGCTGAATACCCAGCACTCAGTTCTTTCCACTCATTCCCTCGTCTTCCCACAACATCCCAAACTCGGGAAAGCAGAATAATTAGGAGTCATCCCAGGGCTGTGTCGGCAAACGCTCCTCTCTGCCACTTCCTCAGGAAATGGCTGAGGATGCACAGCATCCTCACCCTGGAATTCTCAGTCAGCAGTTTGGCAGGCTCCACAACACAGCAGGGAAGTCAGTCATGGCACAGGAGAGTCCTCAACCTGCAGCTCCTGCTGACTCTGCAGCTCTGCCTTCGGCTCCTCCACCGGATCTGTAGGAGCAGAGCAGCCTTTGGACTGATAAAGGAAACTGCACCTGACCCCAGCAGCACAACAAAGAAAATGCTTTCTCTCAGCTGGAAATGTATGCAAACAAAACACCAGAACACCTCCTGGGCCCCACCTCACCACAACGATGAAATATTTCTAAATGTTTCTAAAAGGGAGTCTTTAAAACACTTGATTAGTCAGGGAATGCCTGACCTGCAGTGTCTCCTCTCAAGATGTTCCTCAGGATTCACTGGAATCACATGCTAGTGCTTTGCTGATCACTTTGCTTTAATGTCTTCCCTCAGAAATTTCATTTATGAAAGCAATAAACTGTTCTGTGTTCTGCAGGACTCTTAAAAGTTCTAAAAAAACATTGGCATTAAAGATGCTCTCACCTGCTCAGCATAGAAGACCAATGTTTTTCCCTGTATATTTGTAACACGTAGGCAATATTTACACACAATTCTATCCAGGGATTCTCGCTATAGGCTTAAGAAAAATAGGAATTTGAGCTTAGAATAATCCAAATATTTTCCTGAAGAATCCACACAGAAGTCACTGAGCAGAGAACAGGACCATACTTTAGAAAAATAACCTGAGTCAGGTCATCCTCGAGACAGTTCTGCAGTGAAATATTCATGTCTGACACTTCTTGCATTGCACCACACATCCTAAAAAAACACCTGAAAGTAAGCAAGAGGCTTAAAACGGTACCTGAGGAAGTCTGGTGCTTTGGAAATCATGTTCTCAAAATCTGCAAAGCCCAGTTTGCCATCCCCATCCATGTCAGCCTCTTCTATCACCTTCTCACACACCAGGGTGATCTCCTCGGCCGTCAGCTCCTCCCTCGTCAGCTTATTCAGGGTCTGCTCCAGGTCTGCTTTACAAATGAAGTTATCTGTGTTAAAATCTGCACCAGAAAAGAACCAAAGGTCACCGACAGCTCTCACAGTCGTTCCCTCCCACCCCCCAAGCACCCCTGGATGGTACCGTAGATCTTAAAGGCGTAGATTGCTTTGAGCTCTCTGGGAGCCATTTCACTGAGCACGGAGAACATGTCCACAAAATCATTGAAGCTGAGGCTGCCCTCTCCATCCTCTGAGAAAGATGACACAATCCTTTCTTTGAAGGGATTCTCCTGGGAGAAAAAACATATATTTATATATTAGTGTTTGAAAGATTAAAAAAACACCAAAAGACTGCCTGATAATGAATACTGAATTCCACGCTTGGTTCTTTGAAGACAACTTCCCCCTCCCAAAATGCATCCAAAAATCGATATCTGTATGCTTTTGCAGAAGTGTCTGCATTGTACTTCTTGCCCAGGTTCTTTCTCTCCAAACTGGTGCCCATCTGGTTCCTCCAGTGCTTTATAAACGTTACAGGGAAGGTGCAAAGAGCCTGAGGGGATTGTCGGGTAAGAGGCTCCTGCCAGGGTGTCAGACTGACACGGGCAGGAGGTGACAGCTGGCACAGGAAAACAGGGGCTGGCAGGAGGGCATGGAAATAGAGACCAAGGGAGAAAGCCAAGGAAGCAAACAGGGTCTTCCTGACAAA
Source organism: Tyrannus savana (assembly GCA_013399735.1). Classification (NCBI taxonomy): domain Eukaryota; kingdom Metazoa; phylum Chordata; class Aves; order Passeriformes; family Tyrannidae; genus Tyrannus; species Tyrannus savana. Next base: position 163,762 of record VXAW01010113.1, on the reverse strand, counting down.
CAGTGTTTATGAAACCACCTCAAAAAACAGTGCCTGCATCCCACCCCTGGCTGATGCAGAACCATCAGTCATTAAGGATGCAATCACATCCCAGTAGAATCTTGTAGAAAAGCCTTTCATCTGCACTGATACCATGGATGTCCAACCTGTGGCTGGACTGACTGAACTCCAGGGATTGAAATGCAATTTAATCTCCACAGGAGACGATCCCGAGATCCTCTCCTGCACCCACGAGTGAGACAATGTTCTAAACCCACAAACACACCAGCAAGCATAAGAAAAGCTGCTTTAAAACTCCCAGATAGTCCAAACCAAATGTTTTTACAGTATCAAAGCAGCCTTATGAAACCCCCAAATTAATTTGTAGCTGTATCTATAAAAGTGTATCTATAAAATCAAAACCATTCAGTTGAGTCTGATCAAAGCTGCTCCACAGATCTACAGAAGCCAAGACACCAATCCACACATTGATCTTCTAGAAATGTAAACAGCTTCAGTGGTGGCACATCATGCTTCATATTCTTAATGTGCATGCAGCATTATTTTGTTTGGCTTTAAAAAGAAGCAGGACTGGGAAAGCTCAGAAGCTCAGTCCATTTAACTTCTCTTTTTTTCTACAAGTTTAATTACTTAACAGGTGTTCATAAAGCATCCAATTATTTTAAATGAAATTTCATAAACCAGAGGCAAATGACCAGAAAAATCTTATTTCTCAGTTAACTTGAATTCTCTCTCGATAATTCACACACAGAACAGATGCATCAATAGGGCACATTTTTCCAATCTTTCTGGCTGTGACAGTGGCCAGGAACGAGGCTGTTTTAGGGGACAGGTGAGGGATGGAGCACAGAGCCCCCAGGTTCAATTGACAGCCCACTGGAGGAGTCCACACTAAATACAGATTCTCCTGCAGGGTTTCCTGGCTGAAGGAATTCCACAACAGGCACCCTGCCCACGGATTTCTGAGGGGAGCAGATGATTGAGCTCACTGTGCTCTGAGCTCACTGTTCAGCTGAAGGCAAACCCAGGCCAAAGGAAATGAAAGGAAAGAGAGGAGAAAGGAGGGATCCCTGAAAACAAAAAGCCAGCAGCCTCAAAAAGCAGCAGGGTGACGTCTCTGAAGGGTCTCAGAATGAAAAACAACACCCCAGAACTTGCCAGATGGCTGAGAGAACCCCACTGTAAATGGATATGTCACGTGCAGGTACAGCAGGTGGGCAACTGTGGGTGCTGCTGAGCCTAAAGGATCTCCCAGTGCCTGGAAATGTGGATGTCTGGGGAATACACATGGACCTGGTGGTGATAAACACAGATCCCTGTCTGTGGGATGCACATGGACCTGTTAGGATAAACACAGATCCCTGTCTGTGGGATGCACACACAGAGCAAAACAATTGGTTCTATTGTCTCCAACTGCCAGTTTCTTAACAAGCCAAAGTGGGATTCATTTGGGCTGAAATACATGAAAAGGCCCCCTTTCTTCCTAAAGTCACTCAAAATTGTGTATTGTTAAATGTTTAATATTTGAGAAGGCCAAACATCAGAACAGGTGCTGAAACACATCAATAATTATTTTTTAATTTCTAAAATACTACATCACTCCCTTTGGAACAAACCTGAGGAGAACCAAGGTTAACAGTTGTGAAGTGACACCTTAGAGGCAGGGTTGGGTAACAAGCAGGGAGCCCAGGGATGCAAATCTCCCTATCAGCTGGGAACATCAAACCTGGCACATCAGAAATGCCAGGCAGGCTCTCACCCACCCAATAAACATTTTGCAGGTGCATAAGATGAGTTCTCCATCTCAGAGATCTTGAAAACACAGCTGAATTAAGAAAGAATTAAATGGGGCTAAGCATGCCCCTTAAGTAACTCTTGGCCAAATGGATCTCTAAAACCTAAATGACAAATAAAATCTTTCCTGCTATTGATTTCTTTCCCTTAAGTTTCTCAGATGATGTGTCTTGGGGCAGTGTATCTGTGGCTTGCACAATGGAAAGTATTAGCTTACCCTCCCAGATAACTTTTCACATCCTTTCTGTAATTTCATTACCTCCCCTCTAAAGAGCACAGATTAGGGTTCCATCATCTTTAAAGGAAAAGCCAGGGGGGAAGGGAAAGGGGAAAACGATCCTGTTCCTTCCTAGATTGCTTTCCCTTAAGCACCAATTGTTAAAAACAACAAAAAAGAATCCTTTTAAAGCTAGAAACTTGCCTCGTTAAAGGACAATGATGATTTTCTCCTCTGTGTTTGAACCAAAGTCCCCACTGACTTCAGGGAATATATTTAATATATTTAAATGCACAAATCAGTCTACTTGGCAGACTGCTTCTTCCTGGGATCCCTTTGGATGTCTTAGTGAGGACTTTTTTCAGAACTGATCAAAAGCTAACCTGTCCCAAATTTCAGAAGTTATTCCTAAAAAAATAATAATAAAAAAAATAGAGACATTACCAGACAAACATTAGTATAAAAATGGCAAAACTGTTCATTACCAGAGCTCCACAGGAAAGGCTGGGACTTTGGAAAGGAAGCATCACAAGCAACAGCAAATTATCCCTGGAGCAGATAAAAGCAAGTTTCTTGGGGTTTTTTACCTTCATTTTCCTCTTCCTCAAAATCAATAAGGTGGGTTTTATGTGTATATGATTAGATTAACATCATCAAAACTTCTCTGCACTGCTTAAGAAACCCCTGCAGAAACCAAGGCTCCAGTACAGCTAAATTCATATGTTTGGGTCTTACAAAAAAACCACATCACAGAAACATGAGACAGTTCAGCAATGACTCTTGACAACCAAAGCTTGGGGTTGGAGACAGAACTGCTTCAACATCACAGAACTCGATGGGAAGATGAGGAACTCTGACCAAAACTGCTTCCCTGAGCCAGACAGCTGCACTTGTGACACCTGCAGCACATCCCAGCGGGGACACTGAGCTAAAAAAGGGCCTTCAGGGAAGCAAGAAGAGCGGTCTGAGAGGATTAAAACACCCCATGGTGACCACAAACACCTGCCAGGAGGCAGGCAAGGCTGCTGGAGGAGCAAGGGCTGGGGGAGAAAAATCAACCTGCTCCCTCAGGGCGAGCTTTGAACCTGCAGACTCACTGAAACCGCGTTTAAATCCCCTCCCATTTTTGTTTTGTCTGGAAGCAGCCCACGTGAACTCAGGTTTACATTTACCAAAGCTGTGTGACCAAGATTGTCAGAGTTAGAGAGAGCAGGGGCTGCAGTGCCACTGATGGGGTGGAGCAGCTCTGTTAACCTCAGTGTAATGGTAGAACTAATCCACTTAAAGTATCTCTCCCTTCTTTATTTATTTATTTCTTGTCCCGACTTTCAACTTTTAAGAATCAGGAGTTAGTGAATAATTCATTACCAATTAAAGGGAGTGACCAGCAGCAATTTTTTTTTTTTTTTTAAAGAAACACAAAAATCCTGGCTGGAAACCTTAATGCAGGAGGTAAAGATCTTTCTTTACAGTAGCAGAATCTAATTTAGGAAAGTGCATTATTGATTCTATCCATTTGTCAGAACCTGCAGGGGTATTGAGCTCAACATTGCCAGTAACCAGAAATGTAATGTGTGTATGAAAAAAGCCAGGTGCAGGGAAATTAGCACTAATTGTATTAGAATTCAATAGACATTTCGTTCATTTATTTCTATTTTAAGATTGAAATGTTGGCTTTGGCTTCACCTGGATGAAAATCTCCCAAAGAAAGCAAACACCGTAACGATTTGTGTTGGGCAGCCTGGCCAAGTTGCAGAGGTCAGAGATGGTTTTTTCTTGGTGTATGAGAAGTTATTGCACCCAGAGTGCTTCAGAAATGAACCCCTGGGCAAAGACCCTCCCTGCCCTCCCCCCCATCTGCACAGGTAATCACAAACGACCAAGATGGGTCCCAATTTATCACTGAGCCCCTGGGTGGCATTTTAACAGCTCTGAAAGAGTTATGGAATAAAACTCAGCCTCCTCTTACTGATATTTTCCTGGGAACAACCTCACTAGCTCTTAAAAGCACTTTTCTGTCTGAGCTGCCACAATTCCTGAACTACAGAGTGCTTTGACAGCAAGAATTTCTAAGGTTCTTTCCCCACCTTATGAGAGCTGGGAGAGCACCTGCATAAAATATATAAATAAATATATAAATACAGAAATAAATATAGAAATAAAATATATAAAACACTGAATTTGTCCTGCTCTTTTCATCAAGCCAAGTTCCATGACCCTGGAGACATCCCCTAAAGCAGGGCCTGAAAAGCTCCCAGGATGTGGTGCCAGAGGATGGATTGTGATCCCTTTCACACAGGGAATTCTCTGAGGAAATGTGTCATTACCACCCAAGTTTGCTCAGGCAGCAAGATCTCAATCTAAACAGGTTCCAGGAGGAAATTCCTGCTTTGTATCTCAGCCTCAGTACCTTGGGAACACAGGAATCTTCCAGCTCCAAAGTTTTCATGGAATGAGCTGCTCCCTGAGTGTTCAGCCCTGTGTCACTGAGGCCCAAAAGGCTCTGTGTGACCGTAATTTCTCACTTGAAATCCAATTCAAATGTTTTTCTCTCCATGTTGACTTTTAACCTCCTGCCCAGCTGGATTCCTAAAGCACTGCTTCTGCTTGTAAAGTGTCAGATATTTGGGGAAAAAAGTACAGCATTAATGAAGAGTTTCTAAATCATTAAAATCAAGTGGAAGGCCACCAATTACAAGGTTTTTAGGGCATTGTTTTCCTTAAAAAGCTTCAAAATGTTTCATGCAACTATCAGACTCAACCAGTAGTTGTTTCCACATTATACTAATTTAAAGAAATCAACTAATTAAAAAACAGACCTTGAGACCAAACACAACATAATTCAATGAACTGTTGAAAAAATAACTGCTAAAAATCCGTATTTGTCCTGTTAAAACCATATAAAATGGTTGAACTGATACAAGAATCAAAACTAAGAGTGCCCCACATTTTTTTTTTCACTGATTGCTTTATGGCCACTGCTTCTCTCCCGTGCAGTCACATGGACTGTCTCTCCACCAACTACCATGTTATGTCCCCATGAAAAAGGAAAGCTCCCAACTGTGCTCAGGCAGCTGAAAAAAAAGGGGAAACCTTTCCTTTTTATCAGCAATGTTCTGCACACCTCTGGGAAATTTCCAATCAGCACACTGAGAAAAGAACTCCTGATTTCTGACCAGCAGAGCTCTTCCNCCCGTGCAGTCACATGGACTGTCTCTCCACCAACTACCATGTCATGTCCCCATGAGAAAGGAAAGCTCCCAACTGTGCTCAGGCAGCTGAAAAAAAAGGGGAAAACCTTTCCTTTTTATCAGCAATGCTCTGCACACCTCTGGGAAATTTCCAATCAGCACACTGAGAAAAGAACTCCTGATTTCTGACCAGCAGAGCTCTTCACACAGAAACCCCACTGGCTCCTCTGGGATCGATCCACACAGATTTGACTTCATTTCCCATTCATTTCCTATGAACATCTACCCCAACCAGCCCTGCAAGAAAGGCATCCACCCAAACCCTTTCCAGTTTCTGGGCTGGTTTTGCCCTTGAGCAGAGGCAGAAGGGGAAGAGCTCAGCCCACCACGTTGCTTCGGGATATCAGACTCCCTTGGCAGAGGAGCTCCATGAGATACAGTCTGGAACCAGTCAGAGGGGATACCTTGAGCTCAGGCATGTTAATTATCAGCTGCATAGGTAGTTTGACATCTGGGTCCTTTGTGTAGTCCATGGGCACGACGTTGGGGGCCATCTCGTAGTATCGGCCGTGCAACCTGCAGATGAGCAGAGACAATCAATCAGTAACCAACCTCAACCAACCACTGCCACTCGTGCAGGCCATCAGACACCAATCTGCACGAGTCTGAGCCCACCAAATTCCCAGCTTACTGCAAACAGGGGGCTTTGATCCACTAAGCAAGAAGCTGCTGTTTAACAGCTCGAAGGATTTCAAAGCCAAACAATATCCAGGTAGATTCCTTGGGAGATTCTTTAATTCCTTCTGAATGAAAACAGCCCCCTCCCTCTCTGTGCCTCACTCACAGCACAGATTCACTTCTACAAGCCCAGTCCTGGCTGACACCGGCACACAGAGCATTTCCACTCCACTGTGTCTCACAGAGTTTCATGTCACTCTTGGCTCAGTTTATTCCTAAACCAGGATATTTTGCAGGCAATAAACAAATGTTTTTACAGAGGTGCAAGCCCAGCATTCACAAAACTAGTTTTGCTCTCTGGAGCTCGCTTGCTGTGCTAATAGAGTCAAGATTAGTTTTGGAAGGGAGCTGGGAAAGGAACAGTCAGAGGTCATGAAATACCAATGTTTCTAAATATCTAGGAGCTGACTACCAGTAAATTATAAAAGTTATAAAACTGTCTCAGTCTTATGCACAAACTGGGCAAAGACTGCACAAATGCTTCTACAGCATTACTTCAAATCACTAATGGAACTAAATTAACAAGTGTTAATCCCACCCTTTATTAGCTGTGTCCAAATATTCCAGTGAATGAGTGCAAAAACACAGCCCAAAAAGCGAGGGAAAACAGCCCTGTGTAAAGAAAACCTCAAATTAAGCAGGATGTAAATTTTAAAACTATCTTAGCACATCTGTTGTCACTGGGATGCTCACTCAAACTAGGAATAGAAACATTTCAGCTACAGTGGGTGTCCTATTCAAACTCACCAATGGATCTCAAATTTTGTGCTCTCAAACAAAACTCCAGGCAGAAATGGCCTGGTAAGTAAAGCATTACCTGTGTAGAAGCAATTCAAGTGTTGGGTTTAATTCTGCTGCTTTTCTAATCTTACAGATTCTAGTAATATTTGCTGTTCCCAGAAAACATCAGGTCCTGTAAAATGTAATCCTTGTCATATGTGGAAGCTCAGTCTGACACCTGATTTATAAACTTCTCTGAGGTCAGAAAGTGGTCACTTTGTCATGTCTTATGTACCCTCACAGAGTATCCTGGTCTCTCATGAGGCAACATGTACTTCTTGTGTATATTAAAAAGCTGTATTTTGTGATTTATTTGCCCTTTAGCAAATATTCCTGCCTGCTCACTCTGTACTAACAATTACAAATAGACATGACCATGTTTTAAAGAGCAGAACATAAACAAACCAGTAATACACAAAGTAAAGCCTCCCCACCCCCTCCATCTTCCAGCTTTAGCTGCAGTCAGCCCACACCAGCTGAGCCATTTCAGATTCACGTGGGGGATTCATTTCAAAAGCCAGGAGGAAATCATCTCCCCTCTCACCATTAGGAAGTGCCCCACAGAACACGTGAAACCAAGCCCAGAAACGCCTTTTCTCTGGATCTCAGGACACTCAGCCCTTCCCACTGCACGGCAACATTCTGTGCCCCAAAGGAAATTAGATCTCCACTGATCTGAGCACATCTCAGCTGCTCACCACAGCTCCCCCTGCCATCTCAGAAATGCTGGGTAATTCAAGATGCAGCAGCCATTTCCCCTGTAAACAGCAGCTACAACTGAACACACCCAGAAAAAACAGCTTAAAAGCACTGGAAAGAAAGCAAACCTTTCCAATCCAAGCCCCATCTAAGGATTATCTCAGCTTTAAAGACCTGGAGTCCTGAAATGGTGTTCTGGTCTTCAAGAAAATAAAGCACGACTCAAACACTGTGGGCAACACTTCCAACCACAGCATCATCATAACTGCCAGCATTTGTTCTCTGCTTCCTCCAGGGTTAATATGTCTGTCTTTGCTCTGTCTCCTCCACCAGGCTGTCTTGTGTTTCCTACTTTTCTAAGCTGGTTTTATCAACCTGAAATGCGAGGTATGGAATTTCTACAGTTGTCAGTAATAACTCTTAAACCTCATGTTTGTTAAAAAAGAAAAAAAAAAAGGTGGTTCCCTTTCTACTTGCACCAAATACATGATAAATTTAAAAAAGAGGCAAAGTGTTACTGAAATACAAGCATATCACAAAAATAAACACCTCTTCATAGTAATAAAAGGAACATCCACAACAACGTGAATTTAAAGTTCCTCAAGTAGTGGGAATAACACAGTGCCAACAACAGAGACTGAGTACTGAGAAGACAAGTAAAAAGTATTTATTACAGGTACAGAGAAAAGCACTTCACTGTCACCACTGTGGCTCAAGGTGATCTGTATTACGTACTCAGTATTATTTTGATGGAAAAAGCTTCTTATGATGCTCATCCAATTGAGGCAGAAATTTTGAAGCAATGCCTCCAGAGCAAGCAGCATCACTAACCCAAAACCCACAGAAATGGGCAAGTAATCATCAGCACATCTGAGGGCAGCTCTGACATCCTGTTTTCCTCCCAGTTAACCCTTCCATTAATTCACCAAATCAAAGATCTGCAGGTGTAAGAGCTTTCCACCTGCATGCACTTCACACTCAAGCATCCAAACGAGTCTGTAGGAAGTGGCTGTGATCTGACTCCTGCAAACCAAATTACAGCAATAAAACAGTCTCCCACACGCTTTTTTTGTCTGCAAGGATCCTGCAGCTCTGCTTGGAACAGCCTCATCACATTTGATTTCTCCAGCTTCAGTTCCAAACCCAGCACACACTGTGTGTGTTGCACTTGCTCCTTTATCCTTTAAAATAAGATATAAAAGCAAATAAAACCCCCCTGACCAACTGACCAACAAAAAGCAGGAACACTCTTTATGTGTTCTCCCACTCTTTATGCTGGAAGGTTCTTCAGGGACACACTGAACTCTTTTATGTCAAACTGGATTTCCAGTGTATCAAATGTTGGATTTGGTAGAAAACAGGTTGAAAAAAATAACAAAAAAAATAACCCAGCCCCTTAACAGGATGCCAAGAAAGCCACCTATCACCGGGAACAGAGTCCCTTTTCCACCACCAACACTCCTGTGTCCTTGAATATCTTCTGTTCCACCAGGTGAGTCCTTAGCTTTTGGCAAAGAAAGAGTGCATTTCTGATCAGCTGCTCTGTGTAAAGCTCAGTAGAAATCAGAGTTATTTACACCCATAACCCTCCTGCCTTCCTGCAATCCATCAGCACAGCCTGCAGTGCTGTGCACCCCGACAAATCCTGGAGTCACACTCAGGGATGGTTTCCCAAACACTGCCCCGATTCCTGACTGTTCTCACACATCCCTCAATGCCATTCATCACTAACTGTAAATAGACAAGAAACCTCTGCAGAAAACACTGTCAGGGTCTCAGATTTCTGCCAGACTCGCATAAACTGGTTTTGCAACACCAGTTCCATGCTGCACGTGGTGACTGAGGAATAGATCTCCATCCATGCTGCCCCAATTCCTCTGGGAATTACTGCGAGGAGGGACTGCAAGAGGTTCCAGCAGTCATGAGGGAAAGGGGTCCACCATGTGAAGCTGAAGCCAAAATGCCACCTCTGAAGGTACCAACCAGGAATTTCAGGTAGAGACTGAAATCACAACACCCTAAATTGCCACACATTGACAAACAGATAAAGAGCAAAGAACAGTGAGAAACACAAGCAGAAGAGTTGAAAGGTGAAGGAATTCTCTTACTGATATGCCTTGTCCCTTTTATACTTTCCAGTTGAAGTTATTTTCATTAAATCAATAAAATACAATAACTGGACAGAGAAATCAGATTTATAGAAAGGCAGCATAACAGGGTGAGAAAAGGTGGATAGATGAGCTTTCTGCTAGATTTTAGTTAACATGTCTAGTGTTTATTCATCTCTGCAATGCAAAATGAAGCAGCACTAATTAATTCAAGAGAACACTAGATAAATATCCTCCCAAATCATCTGCAGTAAAATGAAAAAGAAATTATTTTGGCGATTTAGAATAATATATTTATGATAATATTATAATACTATATTTATTCTAAAATATCTAGTCATACTTAGGAAGGCTTTGACTTGCAATACACGTACTCCGCTATTCCCAGAACTCCGTGATGCACAGTAAACATGGATAAAAGCAGTTTATAATGTTTTTCTTTCCTCAAACCCCTCCTCCCAGGCTTCTTTTCTGCTGGTGATTCAAAGAGTCACAGAATGGCTGAGGTTGTGAGGCAGTTCTGGAGCTCCTCTGGTCCAAAGCCCCTCCCAGCAGGGCCCCCAGAGCAGGCCCAGGACCACGTCCCGATGGCTTTGGAGCATCTCCAAGGGTGGAGACTCCCCCACCTCTCTGGGCAGCCTGTTCCTGGGCTTGGTCACTCCCACAGGAAGAAGGAAAAAGAAAAGAAAGAAGAAAAAAAGGGTTCCTTGTGCTCAGACAGCAGATCAACAGCAGCCTCAGGGTGGATGTTCCTCCTGTAGGTAGTTTCTTCCCTAAAACTCAGGAACATTCCCAAGACTTCCCTCAAACTATATTCTTTTGGCCAACAGGTTTGTTTTTCCCCCAAAGCTGACAATGTGGGAATTTCCCCTTCCTGCATCTGAACCCCAAACTTTTCAAAAGAAAACCAGGAGCTGTGTCCTGATCCCCCCTCCATCTGCACATCAACCTGCTCCACAGGGAGTTTGGAGCAAGCACTTCGCTGCTGCTCCTGCTGCCTTAAAAGGAAAGTTTCCCAGCAATTGGAGGAATTCACTGCTTCACTCTCAGGCAGGTTTCAGATTTAAAATCCAGCAGGTGGCTGGATTGGCTCAAAGGGCTCCTCTCCACCTCACCTTCCACCTGTCACAAACAGGCAGGGAGGAGAATGGAACAGGAGAATTAAGGAATTGTCTTCTCCAGAGAGGTTCAAAGCTCTGCTGAGTTCCCAGAGGGTGCCCAGCTCAGCCAGGCAGTGCCACGCTCCCCTGGCAGCTGGCCAGCTCAGTTCTCAAGGGAAACAACTTTCATTTACAAGTTTGGGGCTCTCTGGCTGGGACAGACACCCGAGAACACCTGCACTGGAGGGCCTGGGTAGCTGCCAAATTGTGCTGGGCTCCAGGGGCAGCAGGGACAGATGGGCTGGCCAGCACACAACCATTACTGCTGGAGTAAAAGCTTGTCTGCTGGAAAATCAGATTTACAGACCTGAGGAACAGAAACACTGCCTTTTAAGAGACAACTCGACCATTTGTTGCCATTTACAATCGCAGGAGAGGCACGTTAACGTGAAGAGATTCATTGCTACGAACAAAGTGTTTTTCCAGCCTTTTTTCTTCTCGCCCATGTTTCTGTCTACAGAATGTTTTCCAGCACAACAAATCTTTTTGGACTGGTGATGCCCAAAAGTGGGCAGTTTGTTCCTCCTGAGGTCCCAGCGCTGCTGACTGGAATGGAACTCCCACATCCTATAAACAATGCTGAGGCCAATGCATCGTAGCAATACATTTCCCTTTTCTGCAGGAGCGTTGGAGGGGGTCTGTGTGTGTGTGTTTATTAAAATTAGGCTCACTTTGCTTGGATCACCAACTCCCTGCCTGTTTTGTTTTTTGGTACACTCTGCACTTGCCATTTTCTCTCAGCTGAGCGTGCAAATTTCCTTTTGCTCACTTTGAGTTTCATCATTTCTCTCATGCACTGAGCGCAGCTGAAAATGCTAATCTTGATTTTCACAGTGTCTGCACTCTCTTCACCTCCACAGCTCTTACCATCTCAGCAATTTGCTGTCTTCAGCACTGCCTTGACCAAGAGGTGACTGAGTTTTCACAAGTGCAACACTTAGAACCCCCTACCAAAATAAAGATGTGTTGCACCTGATTCTTTTCTCTGACTTACAAGAGCAGCCACTCGAAGGAAGATTTGCTTTTAACAAATCCACAGTGGCTGCCTCAGAGCATGTGTTGCATTCTGGGCACTTAGGAATTGATTGTCTAGCAGTGTGCTCTGCACCCTTCCATACAGCACAGTTGTGTCCTGGCAGGTTTTCTGGGAATAAATGCCCAAGAGTGACCCCTGGGTTCTCTCCTTCTCTTCCACCAGGCACAGTTTTACTTTATTCTTTTCCTAGATCCATTTTCACTATTCTGTGTTAATTCCTCCTTTATTTAAAATTCCTAAGTTCAGTTATTCTTTAATAATTTCCAAACTATCTGCACTCAGGTTACAACCATAAGAACGTGGCCTCAACCCCTCTGACCATAGGCTGTGTTTTTGTTGACTTAGGTTGGTGCTGACACCAAAGCCTTGCACCCTGAGGTCAGTGTGTGAGTCAATCCAACACCTCACTGGGAGGGATTTGCTAAGCCTTGCTCTCCTCATCTGCAGCTCCATTTGCTGGCTCTGGCTCTTGTGCCAGCTTTGGCACTCCCCTGATCCCTCAGAGAGCTGATTCAGCTTATTAAACCAGCAGAAAATAGATTTACTGCTGGTTGGGTTTTTGATGGGCTGCTTTCCCTGCAGGGACAGATAAAAACACTTTCACCTAATTGCAATCCCGTGCTGGTTCCCATCACTTTAAATCAATCTAAATTGAAGCTGCCTCATTAATCCCCCTCATCCCCACCTGCACAGCTGCACCTCTTCCTCACCAGCACTCTTGCAAATGGCTGGTGAGCCAGACAGGGCTGCTTTTGGTGAGGTCACTCCCTGCTGGATCATCTCACTGAGCTCTGCAGATGCACAAGAGATTCAGCTCAGCCCGAAAGGAACTGGTCCTGCTCTTCCTTAATCCCCCACCTGGGAGGGGCCTGCAGTGCATAAATAAATAAACCCCCAGCAGTTTTTAGCTCCCTCTTCCCTGAGACAGGGATATGCTAAATCACTAAGTGCTGATTAACTAGGGGATCATAGCCCATTTTATTCCTATTCAGTAAAATTTCTCCTCAGACACCTCTGGATTCCACTCTGTTCCTTAGGCAGTAATCTGTGTTCAACCTAAACTGGCAAGACAAGGGAAATAATTGTCCTCAGACTTAAAAAAGGCACACAAATATCCAGTGGGGGTAACAGATTGATTACAGTGGTGATAACCTGTCAAAGGTGCTTACACTGACCAGGGACAGGGCAGGGAAGTGAACAGGAGCTTCCAATCCCACCCATGGCCCCTCATCAAAGTTGCTCAGAGAGAAAAGCAGGAGAAACTCTCTCCCAGTTAAATCCAGGCTTCCTTTAGCAGCAAGCCCTGGGAATTGCAGTGACCTCCTCGACTCTGCCACGCTTGCCATGCCAGGGTAAAAAGATTGCAAATATCAGCCTAAAGATGCAGTTCCAAACTACACAGTAATTAAAGATTAATTAATTCCTCTGACAGGAATAAACCGTGCCCTGTTCTCAGCACTGCCCAAGGTCCTGTGTGCAGTGCAGCCTGAGGGTTTGGAGATGGGATCCACCAAAAACCAACCCCAGAACACCAGGATTTAAAAAGATTTGCAAATCCAGGTAATTTGGTTTTACTGCCTTCAGTGTCCTGGTATCAAACTTCAACCTAAGCTTTACCTCAGTCTCACGTGTCAGTAAAACTGAGGAATGCACAGGAATGACAATTAATGACAATTAATGACAATTCCACACAGAAATACCTCTTCATCTCAGCCAGTTCTCATCTGCTTCTCAAAGCTGCCAACTCATTCTCCAAAAGCACTTTTTACCCACTGCAACCCCGGAAAAGGGAACAGAACTTGCTGGCTCTTCATTCCACAGGCAGATTTTGCAATAGTGTAAATCCCTGTCTGCCTGCCATGCAGTGACACTTTCTGATTTCATTACTTCAGAATATCTGCTCTTGAAATCTGCAATGTTTTCCAAAGTATATTTTCTGTATTTTCTCAGCTGCACATGATGGTACAAAGTTACAGTTTGAAAATGCATTCCAGCTTAAAAAAAAAAAAGTTTGCTTATTCAGATTGAGCAGTTTCCCAATTACCACCTCAGTGAAGATGTTTGATTCCTCATTTCCTTCCTTTTATCAGCATTTTCCAGTTCTGAGCCCATCCTCCCCCCACCAATGTTCCAATCTTGTTATAAAAAGGGCCACTTTTTATGTCACATTATTTAAATTGGGCCTGTACTGCACGTGTTTTACGCTTCTTATTTGTCCACAAATGTTTCTCTGGATGTATTTTAGGTGTACATGTACCAAAATAAGTCACTTTTGCTTTCTGCACTGCAAGTCAATTATTCTTTCAGGTTAACTCCAATATCTCCTTAGAGATCATCCCACAGGAGAAAAAGAGCAGGATGACCCAGAATCACAGTTTACAAATCACCCCCAATTCTCAGAACAGATCAGGTATTCAAAGGGACAAAGAGAACCTTAACTTCTGTGTCAAAATCTTGATTAATAATCATTTCCCCTCGCAGGAACACAAAGGCAAGTAATTGACTGTCCATAAAGCTCTGACAAATTTGAGTTTAAATAACATTTTAGAAAAATAAAGCAATTTTTCCAGTTTTATCCAATCCAAACAAATCTATTTCAGAAGTTCTGCATCAAGGCAGCCCTGTCAGAAAGAAGATTGTGGATTTTTAAGACATTTGTTGATTTTTAAGACATTTCTCCAGGAGCAACGAGGACAGGCCATGCGAGAAATGAGCTGCAATACAACCTCTGCTTTTCCAACAAAAAACAGAGACCACTCTGCTTTTGATCTCAAACCTTTCCCAGTGTTGATGGAAACAAAGTTTCTCGTGTCTGAGAAGCTTTTCAAACTTGAGACCCCCAAGCATTCTGAGTTCCTAGGTGTGGATGCACAGCCCAGGTTTATTCTCCTCCTCCACTGGGGCAAAAATCCTTGGGAAAAACGAGGTGGGCAGTGACAGGAGAGGATCTGTGTGACAATGCCCCACATCCTGGGGCAAAATAATGGGCTTTATTTGGTTTCCTCCCAAGTCAGATGGGAAGATTTAGCCCCTTCCACGTGAATCACGAAGGAGAAGTTTAATGCAATTTACTTACCGGAGGATTTCCTTCCGAGTGAAGAAGGTGCAGTCCTGTCAAAAAACAAAATGTGTCATTGTACTACAGAAACACTGAAAACAACTGCAAAGAATTCTTTTGCAACCTTCTGGGAGGAAACTCAGATCTGACAGAAAAGCGTGAAAGATGCCATTTGTGCACGACCTGCTTTGGACTCAGAAAGCAAAATGTGCTGTGAAATAACTGAAATATCCTAAGGACAAGCCAGTAAAAAAAAATTTTGTGATGGGAAACTCCAGGAGAAAAAAACCCAGCTTGTTGAAATACTTCTCCAGTGTGGAATGACCAGACCAGAAACAAAATTAAACCCAAAAATGGGGGTATAGGCTGAAAATATTCCGTAAGTGGATCAAGAAAACTATAAATAACAAATTCCAATTTCTGTGAGGAAACATAAATAATCAGTCCCATCTTATCAATAGGAACATCTCCTAACCTCCACTATCTTATCAAATAAATATTTAAGGGAAATCCTGCCCTGCACCCAAACCCAGGAACGCTGGTGGCAATGAAATATTTGATAACCCATTGACATCATCATTCATAAACTCAGAGTATGCAACTTGTGGTTTCAGAGGGAGCTCCTGAGGGTGTGCAGACAGGGAACAAGCACCAAAACACAACATTCTTGCTGATTATCCACCTCTCTCACAGGCACAGGGAAGCACCCTGGCAGTGCTGACGCTGCAGCTCCTTGGCTGGAGTGAGAGCTGAGCCCTCCTCGATTCCAGCACAATCAGCACTCAAACTGTCACTTAAGGGTGATTCATTTACCACCAACAGGCAGGTGTAATCTCCCAAGTAACTGCAATCATCCTGTCATTAGAGAGGCTGGAGGAAGCAGCAGCCACCGGTACTGAACTCGAGAGCTGAGAGGGAGGGACATGCAAATGAAGACAAAGATTAAAAGTTACTCTTTACCTTGCAGAAATCAGGCAAAAACGCTATTGGGAGACTTAAAATGAAGAGGTCAGGTCATAAACCAGTGTTGCTGACAGTCCACATAATTTTTTTTGTATTTTTTTTAAGCTGAGTTGCCTCTTCTCATTGATAACGAACACAAAATTTTTACCAATATAAACTAACCCACTCATACTGAAAACCAAGAGATGAAGGGAAAACAAGTATCAAGAGATAATAACAGAAAGGGGTGCAGGACTGATTTTTTTTTTTCTCCTTGTTTTTCTTTTTTTTTTTTTGGGAAGCACAGCCCTAACTTGGATTAAAATTATGATGGAGAAAAAGACTAAATAACATAATTACATTTTATAGTTGCTGGAACTAAAGCAATTTAATTCCAATTTAATTAAAGACTTTTGGCCAAAGAAGCACGGAGGTGAATCATCCAATTTTCTCCTGGCTGCTCCATTCATACAGAAAACACACCATGATGGACAAGAAGCAGTTAAGATGTTAAATTCACTCTCTCACAAGGAAAGGGGAGGTGGGTCCTGGAAAGCATTTATCATTTATGCACGTGGTAAACTTTGGCTGGAAGGAAGATCAAAGCTATCATGGAACACATTTGCTGCTTTGAGGACTGTTTTGAGTTTCTTTTGAACACAAAAAGCACCCAGTCTGTTCTGTCTGGACACTAGAAAAGCCCAAACTAAATACTGACCAAATAAACATCACCAGAGCTTTTCATGATCCTTATCAATTCAACATTTCTGGCAAGAAAGGCTCCTGAGAATCACTGCTTTTCTTTCTAGTGGATGTTCCTCTAGGGAATCAGAAGTCTGACACGGCATCACTGCTGCTTTCTTGGAGGTAAGATCCCACTGAAATCTGCAATTTACCAGCTCACCTCTAGCAATGACAATAAAAGCGAGCAAACAGAAGGTTCCCCATTGATTTCTAGAAGATAATTCACTTGTCTAATGGGACTTGAGCCTCAAATTTAGCATTTAGGTGGCTTAACTGCTTCTCAGAGTGCTTTGCAGAGAGCAGAGGCAGCTGATTGAGGTTCCAGGGGCAGCTTTGCTTGCAGGGAAGGGTCAATGCTCTCTGCTCCTCCAAATGGTTTTACAGAAGAGCAGAATGCACGTGCTGTTGTAATAGAAGGGTTAACTTTGTTCATAAAATCTTATGTGTATTAAGGATTCAAAACCTTTTTGTTGTAATTAAACAAGATAAGTTTCACAGACAGCTTGCCAATCAAGTGAGTGTCAATAAACAACTGATAAGAACTGCACTTTTACCACTTACTCAGCCACCGAACTCAAGCTACAAATTTACATCCGAAAAGCCAATGCCAGACACCACTTAATATGTACTTAACAACCAGAAACTGTATAAAAAGAGACAGTGACTTCATTTCAGTGTGTGCCTTGGCGGGGCACCTGCCCTCCAGGCCACCCAGCGCTGTTTTGCTTTATTATCGCTTGCTTAATAAATTTATCAATGTTTAATTGGAATTGAATTGTCTAAATTCTTATACTAACCTATAACACTGTGAGTTTTATTTTTATTTCCTGCGTCAGGTGAAGGCAGGTTTAGGGCAGGACAGACTGAAACAGGTGGCCCTGCTACCTTTGCCACGGATTTTACTGCCAGTTCCTAGGTTGGTTCTGCTTTTTATCGAGTCCTGCAGTGATCTGAACAAAAACAGTGAGAGAGAGGGAACTGTGCTGATTATGAACCCTCTGCCAGGTGTCCACACACAGCACAGCACGAGGGATGGCTCCAGGAGCAGCTGTCCTGTGGGAGAGGATGCCAGCTCCTGAGGGCAGCCTGTGAATGGCAGGAGAGTTTGGTGAATGAAAGGTCAGCACCCCTTCAGAGGGCAGTGACACAGCTCTGAAATAAAACTCATTTCCCATACACACATTTCTATGTGTGTATATATATTATTTCACATATACATGTGTTTTCTTCTCTACAGAAGAAAGAACAGAAATGCTCAAATATGCCAAGCTGCTGTGAAACAGTTCTTACATCCATTAAATTTCTCTCTCCTCTGAGACAGTACATGTATATTCTGCCTTTTATATGTAGAGTTTCACAAGGGCAGGTTTACCCTGATCCTGCAACAGCTTCACTGGGAAGTTTTATAAATAAGAAAATAATATAAATCAGTTAAAAAAAATCACTCCAAATTTAAAAAAGCAGCCTCAGCCAAAAGGCAGGAAACTACAGATACTGTAAACCAATGGCTAATGGGGATTCTGATGATATCCTTAGGGCAGGACAGATGAGATCCACAGAGCTGAGCCAGCAGCTCTCGAGCAATGCTCAGCACTGAGTGAGTGCTGCAGCATTTTCCAAGGTAATACTGCAAGGAAATGATTTCAGAGGCTTCAGTTTTCCAATCACCAATCTGTGCACACAGATCATTTCATCAACACACCATTCACAGAACAATCAGAAGTCTGGCACTAAATGAACTTGCAGATCAGATGTGTTATCCACTCCCCTCTGGTTTTACAAATGTTCTCCGAGCCACGCGCAGCTGAGAGCGGGGTGGGGTTGGGCAGGACTGATCGGCAAGATATCGATGTATTTACAGCCCTGGGAGTGCACGAAGAGTTAACAGGGAGTTAAAAATGCTGCCTGCAAAGGGTTCATCTCCCAAGCCCCTGATCAAACCAAGCATGGCTTTTAAATCAAAAGCCAGCTCGCTGACCTGGTTTCACTTCACGAATGGCATTTCTCGACAGATCAGAACCGAAGTTGTTTCAGCTGGTTTTGCAGAATTCTCAGGAAATACAGTTTGACTTCAGTTTTAATAAAAGGATAAAAGTGAGCTCTGGAATAGCCAAATTCTCGTGTAAAAGGAGCAGATAATTGTTTCACAGTCCTGTATTTCATTGCAATATGTGCCTGTTAGTTAGTTTGTTTTGAGGCCAGATTAAATAATGCAGAGTAAATAATAGCATTAATGAACAACTACAAATGGTTGTTGTTCTCAGTGACACTTGACCTCCCAAATCTGTAGGCAGCTTTTAAAACCTTAATTTGAAAATGTCCTTTTTTTTCAATGAAATGAATCTTCCTTCCATATCAATATTTACCTTTTCCCTAACTAGATCCTGGTTAGATTTTGCATTTTATGTATTTAAAAAAAAAAAAAAATCCAAGCAGAAAAAGAACCATTAACAACCAAAACCCCAATACACACACACACAAAAAAAAAAACCAAAGAAAAAAACACACCCAGAGTAGCCAAATAAATACTCTGAGGGCACAAGAATCAGAAATGCCCAGTAGAATTCATTTTCTTACAGGGCCAGGTTTTTAAATGAGGTGAATCTCCACCAGGAAAGCAGTGCCAGCAAAAGCCTCACTTCCAAAACATTTCACTAATCTTCTGAAAATTGAAAGAGCTGCCAACTAGAACACTGTTTTAATAACAGGTGATACGATCTGAATAGCAGGTGATGTGACAAGGTGTTAGGAGATTTAAAGCTTTCCAGGCTTTCTTTCAGCTGCCTCTGCCTCTCAGGAATTAAAAAGAAAAAAAAAAATGCTGAAAGGTTCAATATTATGAAGTCTCTTTTACAAACAGTTTCAACTGGTTACCCATCACCAGTCTGAATGAGGAGCACTCAAAAGACCTGTCCATTAAAAACACTGAGGTCATCCTGGGAGGGACCAGATTTCAGTTCAGTGTAAAGGTTCTGCTAAAAAGTGGCTCTACAATGTGACAGTTTATATGGCAAAAAAAATAATTGTATAAACAGGCCTTTCACAAAGTTCTGGATAAATCACATCAGGTTATTTTATCTCATTGATATAATATTCATGATCTGAGGTTTCTGTATGTTTGCTCTTCAAGCAGGTGATTTTTTTTGCAGCTCCATCTTTACTCCCTAAAGCCAAAGTCACTCCTACATGATTTTAATATAGTTTAAGCACATGAGCTTCTCACTTTTCCATCTCCTAATGTCTCCTACAGAACAAGCACATGAAACACACTGAATTTTTAAAAAATTATTAACATTTCCTTACCAAAGTAGTATTTTGGTGCTATAGACTCAAAAAGCAATTTGTGCTAAAGACAAAAACAGCAGAAGCTACAACCAGGTAAGACAATGTCCAGAAATATGTTTAAATAAAGTAATTGTGAGGTTAAAGAAAAAAACCCCAAACACATTTTACATAAAGGATTAAGTTGATTCTTTTGCTTCTGCCCTGCTGAGATATGAACACTGTGCCCCAGGGTATTATTGCAAGGGGTACTCCCAGACACACAAATTCACAAGCAATTGCCTAGTTCTCCTTTGGGGAGAAACCAGAGAGGAATCAATGATCCATTTAAAAAGCAGTTCACGTGGAGATCCCCTCCGGGGTGCAGATGTGACATCAGGCTGTTGCAGAGGGGCCCGTGGGACACAGTGTCTCACTCTGGTCCAGCGTTCAGAGGCTCTGCTAACTCAGCTGCTGGCTCAGGACACGAAAACCTGCTTTAAAAAAATTATAGAACCATTTTTCCATTCTCCCCTTCTCTGTCCTGAGGGAATTGCCCCAGTGGGAACAAGGCAGGGAAACTCCATCTGAGTGCCACCTCTCCCCCAGGATGCAGTGGAGGGGCAGGAGCTCTCTGTGGGGAGGTTACAGCAGTCAGCCCAGGATCTCTGGGTTTGAAAGACACAGCAATGATGCAAAATTAATGGATCAGAGCAAATCACCACCAAAATAAGACTCTTATCAGATTCTTCTCAGCACGAGGCAAACGTTCCTTCCTGGCAAATCCTGCAGGTCAGTGGCTGTCCTGGAACTGGTTATTTACAGCACTCAGCACCCAAAACAAGTGATGTTACCACTCCAAAATTCTCTGGGACTACAGTAATGAACTAAAGTCTGCCTGGAACAGAGAAATCCCAAAGGTGACTCAGTGCAGAGGGCCCGAGTCCTGCCAGGCTTCGAGATCAATTAACCAGCATTAGGAAAGGCAGGGGCTGCCAAAGCCATTAGACAGAGGCCATTTCTGCACCAAGAGCAGGGAATTAGGGATGACATTTCAGCTCTTGCATTTGCCAGTTTATGTCAAGAAGATAACATTAATTACATTTGGATTTTGTTTTGGTTCACTGCAGTTGTGCTCTGTTCTGTGTTCACTTTTGTTGTGAGGAGGAGGACAGGCACTGGTGCTTTAGAGAGCTTTGATTTCCCTGTTGCTTGTCCAGCAGGGACGTGAAAAAACCTGTTTGGGTCCTGGACTTTTAAGAGCATTAACTTAGACTAATATATCACAGTGACAGGCTGCTGGTGAGGGTGTGACAAAGTGGAAATCAGAGAAGGTCCATTTCCACATGTCCTGCCATGACAAGACAAGGGTGAGGTATTTCTAAAAGCATCTAATTGATGCCTTATTTTCAGCATGGGACATAGGTTCAAAGCATTTGCTAGCCCGACTCTGTGGATAAACATTTACACCTGTGAAAAGTCCACGTTAGCAGTAACTTGAAATACAATTAGTAACTAAAATAACAGTTTCCACTTCAAGGGCTTGAATCAGAGATCCTGACAGCAAATCATTGTTATGAGTGGATGTGTCCCTTGGTTACCACAAGATAACAGTGCAGGAAATCAAGATTCAGTTTAATTCTGTGTTTGAATTGTAGAGCCCTGTCTGCATCTCTTGGTAAGGAGTGAGCTGCCTCCTTCAGCACATTCCCATTCCACGCAGCACCTCACTGGCTGGTCAGAAACTTGTTCAAGGTGCTCACTGTGCAGAGAGCTTCCTGCAATGCATTTCAGGAAGATCTGCAGTGTGCTGAAACATGACTGGAAAGCGGCAATTATTTTTTACCCTATTAAAAATCAGTTGATACAATGTAAGTAAATAGAGAAGTATCGAGTTATCAGCGACATAAAATGCAACACTACTCTGTTACGGTAAGAAACTGCCATCCAGGAGTGGATGCAAGCATCACAATCCCTGTTCTGGGCTTACTTTAAGCATATTTCTATGACTTATCTTTAGGATAAGTAAATTTAGACAAGACCTCCTTTTTTTTTTTTTTTTCTCCTTTCTCCTCTATTATCAGCAAAGGCATGGGGGGAGAAAGAGAGGTTATTGCTGCACTTTGTCAGGCTCATCACAACCTTTATCCTGCTTCCTAGTCCAGGCATTGAGGATGGGACTTTTCCCGGTATCCAGAGAGGGAATTAAACTATATTTATCTGACAACCCAGCCGTAGAACACCGGTACTGCAAGGAACAGTAGAATGTGTGCACGCAGGTTACAAAGGAAGTTTTCAATCATTTTGGCAAAGAAAAACCACTCCTCAAACCAACCAGAAAACCAAATCAGAATCATACGAAGATTACACTCCTTTCCATCCCCTAATGCAAGCCAAGATATCTTACCTGGTAGGCGTCTAGCTGTTCATCAGTAAATATCGTTTGCTTATTACCCATCTTAAATGAGGAATTCTTCCTCTCTGCAGATGCATCCCATTAGGAGCAGGCGGATTCCTCTGTATTGTAGGCATTTAGAGCACGTACAGTCCGTGAGAGCGCCGAAAAAATCCCCGAGCCCGCATCGAAGTGGCTGTGCCCGCAGCCGCCCGGGGAGGGGGAAGGACGCGGCGCCGGGAAATCTTTGCGGAGGCTCGACCGGAGCGTGCCAGGAAACAAGAGTGTAAAATAATCACAGGCAGGTGTCGTGCAAAGCCGGCGATGCCAACGTTTCCCCTTTTCCAGGCGCTGTTCTGAGAGGCACACGGGGCTTTTCTGAGCCCAAAGCCGGGCGGGCGGTACCGGCGGGGAGCGGCTCTGGTGCCTCGGGGTGCCCGTCCAGGATCGCAGGGCGCTCCCGCCGGCACCGCCAGGTTTGGGAGCAGCTCCTCTGCGTCAGCAGCTCGGCAGCGCAGCCGTGTTGGACACACACAAAGCACAGAGCGGAGCTGGGAGCTGGGACAGGCGCCGGCAGAGCGCAGCTCCTGCCGCTGCCCTCCCACAGGGGCGCGACATCAGCAGGTGACACGGTAAATGCCCGTGTCTGCACCGCCACACTCCCGCGGACGAGGAATGCGAGTGCTCCTTCCCACAGTGAAATAAAAATAATCATTAAAAAGCAGCAAGGTTAAAGTGGTTTTACGGACGCTAATCCGAGTCCTTAGGCTGAAGCTGGGAAGGAAGGAAGGAAGGAATGCGACCGCAGCCTGAAGCAAAAGCACACAGTGCCAGCAGAGGGCTCCCGGCGTGCTGGTTTAGTTCACCACAACACTGGTTCCGGGAAAATTAAAAAAAATTAAAGAGCATCTCTGAGAAGCAGCCAGACAACACGAATAAACTCCAGCAAAATTGCATTATCGAACAGCTGCAGAAGGGTAAGCACTTTTAGCAACAGCAGGAGGGAGGCTGAGTGAGAAAGGATGGCAGCAACCTGTTGGGAGTTCACTTTCCATTCACGCACAAAGGAGCAGGAGAGGGTAAAACTCCTACGTTATTTATTTACAGCTGTGCCAGCGGTCATTATTAGGTTAACGAAACCACTCGCAGAATTGCCTTGTGCTTTCCCCTATAGCTTCTAATGATCCTCACCTGATAACAGGGTTGGGTTATAGGAGTTCACTTTACCTTGGCAAATGACAACAAAGAACAAACATTTAACTGTAATGCTGAAAGTGAATATATCGTATACATAGTAAAAATATCCTATGGAGTGTGTTGGATGTGTAGTAAAAACTTTCTACAAAGTGCTGAACCACGGACTGCTCTAAGAGAGGGCTCATTCAAATTACAACATTTGGAATGCAGGTTTGAGGAGCTGCAAACCAGCACTGCCCCGAGCTACAGCACCACAGGGTATTACCATAAATACAAAATAAACGGCTTGGGATGAGAATGTGGGCAACAAGGCTTAGCAGTGGTAAGCAAACATCAGAACTGGAACAGTCAAAGAAATGGATTCTACCAGTAGATTCTCATTATGCTCCAAAAGGTTCTCCACAGGTTAAGTCAGAATGTTAAAAAATATTAAAATATTTCAGAATATAGTATTTCTAATTATTAAAAGTGCTCCTCCACTTTCTCTTCCATATTAGAAATGCTTTGGGTTTATTCTACTGGAGAGAAAATATACAGGAAAACCAGTATGGCCAAAAGACTTCCTTGCTTTAAAAGAAAGACTCAGCTTACCAAGGGAACAGCACTCACTGAGTAAATGGACTGAAAGTAAACTGTTTCTCAAATTCCATAGTCTGAAGAGTCTTTTTTATTAGCAAATAAAATTAAAAAGAGGATTCAGATGTAGTGGAGGGTTCCACTACACCAGCCAGCTCTTCCCAAGCCTGCTACAGTGGTAACCATATTTCAACACATAATTATCTTGCCACACTAACTGGGTAAAATTTAAAGGCATCATAATGCCCAAAGTCTTTTTCACTCCTATTTGTCCGTACATGTCAAAGTTCAGAGAGCCTTCCAGTTTACTCTTCTTCACTTCTTCTATCTGTTCATATTTACCCAAGATTAGCTGGGTGTTAAGCAATGCTTACTTAACCAGCATGTTGCTGCCACAAATCAATACTTTTCGATGTGCACAGCAAGAACTGACCTGAAATGCTATCAGAACCACCACACTTCACCAGATTTCAGTTTCTTTGAACCGTTTGCCAAAAACAAAGTGATTTTAAGCTATTGGCAACTTGCAATCAGCTGCAAATAAAGGTTGTGTAGATACAACAGCCCTGCCATGACACTGCCCATCACACCAGAGACAGTGGTTAAACAGTCACTGTTCATCTGCTCTACAAGTTCAACTCAAAGAGCAGGAAACACACGATTAACCACGTGCAGCAGAGGTAAGATTGTACAGCAGGATCTCCAACTGTAGCTGCAGGGGCTTGTTAGCACAGCCACAGCTCAGGGAGAATCACTGCTGAGAGCCTGCAGGGCATGTTCTCCTGCTCTGAACCCTTGGTGGCCACACCAGGGGGCTGCTCTGATTTATTAGCAGAGGTGGAAGTTGAACGACCTCCAGCAGACAGGTCACACTGCCTTTAAGCTGCCCCTGTCGATGATGCAGTGAGAACGTGAGTGTGCTGTAAGTAGGGAAGCTCTTCCCCACCAGAGGAAGATCAGGCTGCTGTGAACAGACAGCACTTCACCTGCTCATGACAGGACCCCCACGGAGTTTGAACCATCAAGCTGCATCTGATGCCTTCATGTGCTGGTTTGGTGCAACCTTTAATGGCAGGAGATTAACGGAAAGAACCTGAGAAATATCGTGCACTGAGTATTCCAAGCATTTCCCTCCACCACAGACACTTCCTTGCAGATGAACTCTTCAGGAGGAGTCACTCTGGCAGCAAAAAGAACAGTTTGGGTCCAGAGGGGCTGCCTGGACATTTACTGTGTTGTGACCTTCTAGGAGCTGTTAGAACCCCCTTCTCCTGCAGGTGGAACAGTGATCAGTGGGTGCAAGGGGGAAGGTTTATCCTCCACTAATGCTGCTGTTGGGTCTTTGGGGCTTGTTTTATTTACTTGAAAGCTACTCACAATTCTATTTGCTTACAGATAAAGCAGGAGTAATAATGTTCACCCACTACAGGTGCTGTGGAGCTCCAAAAATGCTGTGAATCCCTTAAAGAAGGATGCTACAGGGCTATAAAACATTATCACTGCAATAAGCCACACCCACTGTCACAACTTGCCTCTTATTAAATAGTTATTGCAAGCTATAAATAAAAAATGAACTGGAAACACACAGTTATAAAATCCTAAAATAAGTGGAAAATGAGAGTTTGATGCTACTGCAGTGGATAAAAAAGTTGCTTTTCCAACACATGATGGATGGGAGGATGCTCAGACCCCGCAAATGTGTCTGGAAGTGCTATCCTGGAAGAGAAGAATAAACAGCTTGAGAAAGATGCAAAATTCACATCCCTCAAACTGGTGAAAGTGCCAACTGTGTGATTAAACTGCATTTGCTCTGATGAGCAGGAACTCTTCAGGAGAGTTTTTAATGCCGAAGAAAACAAACAAAGGAAAAGCTTGTGTGAAAATTTGTTGGGTTTATGATCCCACCTCTCTTAAAAAAATTCACTATGTTAGAAGAGGGAGGTTTCTGACTGCATTTCATTAGGCCTAATTTATCCATAATAAGTAGAAATTATCTTTTTTTTTTAAGGTGCTTTTCACAAGACAGTGTCTTGCCTCAGGGACAAAATAATGAAAAAATTAAAAAAATAGTGGTTTCCTAGAATGAATTTCCTCATGGGGAGTCTCAATATAGGGATCACTAGGAAAGACAGGACTGCTACCTCTACACAGGTGTAATTTTTTAATGTAAAATAACTCCTGATGGGTTTATTACTGTGTTGTTCAGCCCTTCTCAGGACAGATCCAAACCAGACACTCTCAATGGTTTATTACTGTAGCCTTACTGTGGTAACACCCAGGAGACACAGATGATAGGTGTCGAAAATACATGTGAAAAATTGCCCCCCAGAGTGACAATTCTCAATTCAAAGCACCATCAAAACCAAGGCAAAACATCAGCAGAGGGAAAGGTGTGAGTACCTCTGGTGTCCTGTCGTGAAATAAAAATAAAAAAAAAAGAGCAAGTAATTCCCAGAAAATGGAGACTACCAATTCTGTCTACTGTCAAATATCAATTCTGAGAACTCCTACTCACAAGAGAGAACAGAACGTACAGACTTAGTCCTTTGCTTTTAAGCATAGCCAGGACAGAGCTGAGTAAATGGAAAGGCTGGAATCAATCTGATAACTATTACCCAAAACTGGTACAAATTGAGACAACCCCCACATTTTAATGTTCCCGAAGTGAAAGAAAGGTAGGAAAAGCTTTTCCAAGCTGTTATTCCCTGAGGTCTGAGCTCAAACTGCCTTCTCGTTTGGTGCTTTACTCCCAGGAACACCCCACGCTACCGAACTCCCTCAGCCAAGAACAACCAGCACCTGTGGCTCGGTTTGGGGGATTTGGGGCTGTGGAGGGGGCTCTGCTGCCCTGGCTCCCACAGCCCCTCTGGGACTGACCTCAGAGAACCAGACACGTACCTCAGAAACGAAGGCAAATACCAACCTCAAATATTGCCCCGACTTCAACAACTTCGGTTTTTAACACTTTAAAGTGCCTGGGTTTTTTTGTTTGGTTGGTTTTGGTTTTTTGTTTGGTTTTTGTGGTTTTGTTTTGGTTTTTTGTTGTTGTTTGTGGGTTTGTTTGGTTTCTTGTTTATGTTTTTTGGGTTTTTTTTCCATCTGCTGCGACAAAACTCCGACACACTTATTTCTTAACAACAACAGCTATTTTCCCAGTAAAACTACCCACTTCTAGAACCGTTTCTGTTCGGCGACGCCACAGCGGTGCCTCCTCAGACGCCGCCCCGGGGGCTCCCGCGGCCTCCGGCGGCCCCGGCACCTCCCGCCCCGCCGGCAGCGGGGGCTGAGCCAGGCGGAGGAGGCTCGGACCGCCCGGGGC
>VXAW01010113.1:87377-135928 GCA_013399735.1 Tyrannus savana | reverse complement strand
CGGGGCTCGGGCAGCGCGGGCTGCGATCCGCGGGGAGCCCCCGGCCCGCGCACTGCGGGGACAGCGGGGACAGCGGCGCGGGGAGGGGGACTCAGAGGCTCTGCGCCCACACGGCTCCGCTCTAGGGCTCACCGGCTCCGGGCCGCTGTGAGCGCGGCCCCCGGCGCGGGGATGCTGCTTTGTGCCTCGAGCCAGTGGGGTTTCTCTTGAGCCTTGAAATGACGGCCGGAGAGGGGCAAAGTGATTGAGGCCGCCCCGCTTAACCTGCCTGCTCCGATGAGGAGGAACTGTCAGGAGCTGATCGCGACACGTGACTGGATGGATCGGTTTCCTTCGGCCCGGCCCTTTGTTGGTCTTATCAATGTTGAACTTCAGTATAACGTACCAGGCCCGTGATTTCTGAAAGGACACGCTGTTCCCTCCCGGGGCTATTTTGGAGTGTGAATCCCGGCTCTAGGTGCGGGAACTGTACCATGAGGACCCTTACGCTGTGGAGTGAACTTCACGTTTTCATTTAGTGGCTCCAGCTGCTTCCTCAGCCATGTGGCAGGCACTGCTTGCCCGTGGCAGTGACCTTGGGCATCTCATGTGGGGCTACAAGTAAAAATAGATCTAGCTTAAGTTACTTGTCTCACAGCATTCCTTACAATTTACACGAGAATTGTGTTGTTTGTAGTTGTTTCTGTTGGTGCCAGCGTAGTTTGAGCCTCTTGCTGTACACTGTGTCAGTAAGGGTGAGAAATAACAAATACAAACGGGACAGGAGAGGAATACAAATTGTCAGGTTGCTTTCTAGCTGATAGCTGCAGACAGCCTGCACATGTGATGTGGCAGAGCTGAAGGAGCATCTGTTTACAAATAGAAGCCTTCTGGCTCTTAAGCCACAGAGCCATCAGTAGTCCTAGAAAGGATGGTGAGACCTGGACGCCGTGATTTTTCTGCAGATTGGGAATTTTGTCCATGATGTTCAGCTAGACAAGAGCTCGAGCTTAGGTAGCATCCCAGTCTTGAAGCTCAATGCCAGGTCAGAATATTCAGATGTTGGAAAGTGCCATTCTTTGACTATGCTTTCTAGACTTGTTGCTATGGTGAATTTTGTCTTGAACGTGCCTTTCAGTGATGCTTTTTAAAACCCATCAGGCCTGCAGAAGGCAGCAGTACAAAACACGCAGCTGCAGGAGGTGGAAGAGCAAAATTCACCGCGTTTTGAACGGAAGAAGTGGCACTGGTGCAAAGTAGTTTTGGAAACATCCCCTCAAACGCGTGAAGATGCTTCCACCCAACTGCTGCCAAACGAGTGCTTCCCTTTTCCCTTTGCCCTCCACAAATCCCAGTCCTTAGCACGTGGAGTCAAGAGTCACTGCAGGTTTGTTGCAGACTCCAGCGATGGTGCAGGGCCTTCCCCTCACCCCAGGCACGCCGGGCTGTCCCGGCCTCACCTTGTGCTAAGAATACTCGGTGCACACAGTGTTAGGCAGCAACTTGGCAGAGCACTGGCTACTCTTGTTTCACTTGGATTTTTATACTGCTTCGAGCTAGGAAATTTAAAGCAATATGATTTTTCAAGTGCAGGTTCGCTGCAATGTTGTTTCAAAGTCCCGTTTGTGCAGTAAAATAGCATCTTTTTGGTTTCTATTTTCTGCAGGTTTCTCGGTTGCTAGGTGCTTTCAAAAACCAAAAAAAGGTGACCAGAAGTTTTGGTAATGCTGTGAGTATAATAGTCCCATTTTTTTTTCTTTCGTGAAGTTTCTCAATAAAAGGGGTTTGGACATTTTGGTGTTATTTTTATATTCCCGAAAAAAAATAAGGCCCAAACAAGTGAGCATAACGTGCTCTTAAAGCCATCCTGGATTTACACTGGTCAATCACTGTCATTGGCAATTGCATATTAAGTGTGAGTGATAACACAAGAGGCTCTGGCAAAAGATACAAGTGGCATGAAGAGTTCTCACCAAATAAGCCAGTCTTCTGAAATTCCTCTGGGAGCGAGCAAATATTGGGCAAAACAGAAAGATTGTTGAGAAGCTTCTCATTTTCTTTCTTTTGCAGACTCCCCTCTAAGCACTAGATTTACTTTACTGCTGCTTTTAGAACGCCTTGCATCTAAAATTCTGCCTTTTCAAGGTCCTCTTTAAAGTATCTTAGACGTGGATTGTGTATTTCCCAACAGCTGTTTTCCCTTCTTTATGTGTCTGTGTTGGAAGTGCCCATGGGCCATTTTTTTTTTCCCAGTGGAGGCAGGAGCAGGGCTCAGCACTGCTGCAAGTACCTTTAGGCAGGATTTAATTTTAAAGAGGAGCTGGGGCTTCTAATTACAAGTTTTGTACAAAAAGAGTTAGAAGAAACAGAACCTCTGGCTCTGTTCATACCACACTTAGTGGAGTCCTGCAGTGCTATAACAAAGCTCTGGGGTTTTTTTGTCATGCACAGTGAATTTCTCTGGCTCAAATGAGTTAAAACAATCAGCCACCATGTATTGAAACCCTGAATATTTTGTGTGGAGAAAGGTGGAAATGTATCTTGTGAGTTGATTCTATCTGTGGTTTTGCAAATAGTGCTGTGTCTGAGCTGCCTTTTTTGTAGGTAATAATGAGCCCACACAAAACTGTTGGAACTGTTTAAATAAAGCAAAAAGAGCTGGGGCTAGCACCTCAGAATAGTGATCATAAGTTCTTTTTTTCATCAGAGTTCTTTCTTCCTCTCTTATTCATCGAGCCTGAGCTGTGCAATGAAAGAACCAGGACTAAGAACATGGGAGGAAAATAAGCTGGGACTGTCAAAAATGGCTCTGAGGTTTTTAGGAGGTCACTTGAGAAGTTTCCATTGGCATGACCCTTTTTTTTTTTAATTTTTTTTTTAAAGATGAATGCAGCTTTTCCTATGCTTTAATCTTCTGTAGCATGTGTCAGTGTTACACAGGGTGTTGGTAATGCTGGAGGCACATTCCATCTCCAGGGAATACCCCCTCCTCTCCAGACTTCCCCAGAAACCATGCTGAGATCATTTATTGCAAGGAGTCCTGAGCAGGAACCTGCCTTTCACATTCAATATCTTGTTTTGAAATAGGCATAGATAGCAGGCAAATTTTCAAACAGTTCTCTCAAAACATTTTCACAGTCCCTTGGAAAGCAAGGGAGTCATTCTCACTTCATAGTGAATATTTGGCAACTGAACATTTCTCCTGTTTTCTCATAGTCACTTGGTTCCTACAACACATGAAAATGTTTTCTGTGCAGAAAACAAACATTCATTTGTTGTACTACTGGTATTTCTTTCCCCAGGTACAAACAGTAACTTTAATCCCAGGAGATGGCATAGGACCTGAGATTTCTGGTGCTGTCATGAAGATCTTTGATGCTGCCAAAGTAAGTCCAGTTTGTCTTGCTGTAAGCACTGTAAGTTTAACTACAACAACAGATACTAACTAGGCATGTTTAAAAAGTTTTCCCTTCAGCTTCCAAAGATAAAGGCATATTTAAGCTGTTAAAACTACTTGAGAATAGAGTTTGAAGCTTCAGGTAATAAAAGACAAGAATGTGATATCAAGGCAGGGCTTGCAACTGTTACCTGGCAGAAGAGCAGAGAGTTGAGAGCAAATGCTGTGCTTAATTTTTGGGAATATGAACTCAGTGTATCACCTGGTTGATGTAGTAATCCTGAGCAACTGATAAGAGCAAGAGAAATGTTCTTTCATTGACTGTGACTTCCAGTGCAGGTGAAAGTGTGTTTGAAAGGACTGGCTTACTTTTAGGAATCAAACTGCTGCACTGCCAAACACATCAAATGAAGTGATAGGAAAACTCACTGTGTCCAGGAACTCTGGTCCTGCCCACCTGAGGAACTTCATCAGAATTTGTCAAGTTTCCTTGAAAGGAAATGGAGCTCTTCAGGCAGCTTTTCAGTTAGATAACAGATACATAGCTGTGTCATTTACTGTTTTCCAGGCAGGAGAGATGGTGAGTTCTCAGTGAATTCAGTTTTCAGATGTTGTCTCTTGTATACAAAGAACTCACCAGTTCTAAAAACTTGAAAGAAACAGCACCTGTCTTGCAATTCTAAGCATTTCTGTGTATATGACACCAAGGGGGCATTGTGGGAATCAAGTTTATGATGATGTGCTGCTCACAGCATTTCATTTTCCCTTAATTACCTTTTTTAAAAACTGCTTTAGTTTAAACATCTCACGGTTGCTTTCGCTCACCAGAGAAAAATTGTTCTATGAAGACGTGGACAAAATTCCTAATGCACCTTTTTATGAAAGGAAAGTTAAAACTTGAAGCAAAAGTCATGCCATTTAGGTTAACAATGAGTATATGTGTTTAGGCTCCTATTCAGTGGGAAGAAAGGAATGTTACAGCTATCCAAGGACCAGGAGGGAAGTGGATGATACCTCCAGATGCCAAAGAATCCATGGATAAAAACAAAATGGGATTAAAAGGTATTTTAGGGGTTAATACACAGATATTAAATACTGTTGGTTTTATCATGAGCCTGATTTAAAGCCAAAGTTTTTCATCTGAAACAGCCCTTCATTTCCAAGCCATAATTTTGATATTCTCATAGCTGAAGGTGAGTATTACTGCATTCCAACCTTTGGACTCTGCAGAAGGCGTTTCTAAGATACACAAGAGTATGCAATAAATATATTCCTAATGAGCAGTATCTTTATATGTGTTTTCAGTGAAAACCTGTTGTAAAATTCGCTATTCCATGTAAGGATTGTAATTTGGCCTTTAAACAGCTGATTGATGTCCCTGTGCAGCACTTGAGAGCACAGAGAGTTCCCGTGGCATTTCACAGAAGGGTTAAACGGGAATTTGGAGATCCTCTCCAAGAGCTCACTTTACCCAGAGTTTCAACTTCCAAACCCAGGCATGTATTTTTTCATCCAGGGCCTTTGAAGACCCCCATCGCCGCAGGGCACCCCTCCATGAACCTGCTGCTGCGCAGAACCTTCGACCTCTACGCCAACGTGCGGCCCTGCGTGTCCATCGAGGGCTACAAAACCCCCTACACGGACGTCAACATCGTCACCATCCGCGAGAACACGGAGGGCGAGTACAGCGGCATCGAGCACGTGGTACGTGCTGCCAGGGCTGCCTTCCCGGGCCTGCCTGTGCCAGGGAGGGGAACTTGGCCCACCCCAGAGGGGCTCAGGGTGTTTTTTTGTTTGGCACTTTCCCTGTGAAATGCAGTGTTGGGACTGCCTCCCTCAGAACTCTACTCCTTCAGCACGCTGCCCCCTCAGAATGCTGCCCCCTCAGCATGCTGCCCCCTCAGAATGCTGCCCCCTCAGAATGCTGCCCCCTCAGAATGCTGCCCCCTCAGCATGCTGCCCCCTCAGAATGCTGCCCCCTCAGCATGCTGCCCCCTCAGCATGCTGCCCCCTCAGCGCTCTGCCCCCTCAGCGCTCTGCCCCCTCAGCATGCTGCCCCCTCAGCACGCTGCCCCCTCAGAATGCTGCCCCCTCAGCGCTCTGCCCCCTCAGCGCTCTGTGCCCCCTCAGCACTGTACCCCCTCAGCACTCTGCCCCCTCAGCGCTCTGCCCCCTCAGCATGCTGCCCCCTCAGCACGCTGCCCCCTCAGCACGCTGCCCCCTCAGCACGCTGCCCCCTCAGCACGCTGCCCCCTCAGCACGCTGCCCCCTCAGCACGCTGCCCCCTCAGCACGCTGCCCCCTCAGCACGCTGCCCCCTCAGCACGCTGCCCCCTCAGCACGCTGCCCCCTCAGCACGCTGCCCCCTCAGCACGCTGCCCCCTCAGCACGCTGCCCCCTCAGCACGCTGCCCCCTCAGCACGCTGCCCCCGCAGAATGCTGCCCCCTCAGCGCTCTGCCCCCTCAGCGCTCTGCCCTCTTAACACTCTACTCCCCCTCATACCAGTGACTCGAAGAATGATCTTACACGTTCGTACCCACGTAATCTGTCTCGCAGATTGTCGATGGGGTCGTGCAGAGCATCAAGCTGATCACAGAGGGAGCCAGCAAGAGGATTGCGGAGTTTGCTTTCGAGTACGCCAGGAACAATCAGAGGAGCCACGTCACGGCCGTGCACAAGGCAAATATCATGTATGTCCTCACTGCTCTTTGAGGAGAACTAAATAAAAATGTGCATTAAGTCTTGCTCAAATGTGAGACTTCTGTTGATGCCACTGGGAGGAAGTCAAATGGGAAGCAAGTGAAGTAAATGCCTCCTAAGTGAAGTGGGCAATACTGACCCAGTGTTGATAGGGTGCAATAATGGTGTACTGATGTACTTATTAGCAAGTTTTTAGGAATCCTTTCATGCAAAGCTCTTTTTAAACAAGGAGAATTAATTTAAAAACTGAGCATGAAAGTGGCTGGTGTCTTTTTTACAGTTTCCAAGCCACTTCCCACTGAACTGAGTCATAACACGTGTGATATGTGACACCACCTTTACAAATCCACTGAGCCTTCAGTAAAGGAATTGGCTGGTGTCTTTGTGTATGGCTGTTAAATTACTGACACAAAAATGTTTTAGGAGGAAATTTAAAGGGCATAACTTTTCTGGAATATATTTACAATATTATTTATATTTAGGAGATAGTCACAAATTAAGTTTCTGCACTCTAATGTTTTTATTTACATCTCTGGTGCATGCAGTTTTCCTTACCTTGAGTACTGCTTGCTTTTAATAACTGCAATGTTCTCTTGCTTATCTAATTGCAGGAGAATGTCTGATGGGCTTTTCTTGAGAAAATGCAGGGAGGCAGCAGAAAACTGTAAAGATATTAAATTTAATGAAATGTATCTGGATACTGTGTGTCTGAATGTGAGTACTTACATATTTTAATTTTGGTCGGTGTTTTGGGGTTATTTTTGTTTGTTTGTTTAAATTCTTACCCTTAATGACAATATCCTTCCTTCTAGATGGTTCAAGATCCATCACAATTTGATGTGCTTGTTATGCCAAACTTGTACGGTGACATCCTCAGGTATGGAGATCCTAATTTGAACTAACCCAACACGTAAAATACTGATACTTTCCCAGCAGTCACTGAGGTTATGTGCAAGCCAGATGGGTGATCTGTGCATCCAGAGTCTAAAACTTCATAAACCAGACTAGATATACTTGTAATAATGGTATTATTACACTTCAATTATTAATATATTGTTGGGTGGGTCTATAGGATGAGAATGTGCTATTTATTTAAAAGAGAGTTGCTGCTTATGGAGTCAATGAATATTGCTCAGATGGGGCAGAAGAGAAATTTCTCCAAAGGTGTGGAGAATTTAATGGCATACATTGCAATCAAGAATGTTTGGTTTGAGATTAGGGAAAATAGATTTTGTAGGGTGACTCTGGGACCGTGATGTGTATGGAGAGCTACAGGTAAATGATTCTGCAGAGTCACTGAAGAACCAAATGTGTGGTCTCTTAATATCCTACAAGCTCTTCTTTTATATATTGTGTTTTCTCCTTACCTCCAAATTAAATTTCATATATGAATAACATGAATGCTGGAGGAGCTTGGTCTCCTGAAGGCAAAATCCACTAGCAGACATTTTCATTTTCCATTCTGTAAAATGTTCAGGTAGGAGTGTAAATTCCATCCAATACTGTGGGTCAAATGAAGCGTCTAATCTGAATTTGTGTGTAACAAAACACGGCATCTCCTTACACCTCTAAGGAGACACTGAGAAAACAGCCTGAATCAGGATTTGTTTGAAAGTTCAGTGATTATTTACATCTTAGAACCCATCTCCTGTTTGTGTACAGATAAAAAATCTAGGGGTAACTTACAGAGAAGAAGAAATGCTGCTGGAGCTCTTTTAAAATTGCCCTCTCTGTGAAAAATCAGCTTCCAGCTAATGCTTCTTGCTTTGAGAATTGGTAAGGAGTGCCCAGGGCCCTCACAGCTGCTCTTGGCTGTTGAGTAAAAGAGATCAAATCACATGAGTCTCATCATCAGTACTACTGCAACTCCCTGCACACATTTCATTTTAAATTCTCATAGAAATTCCATTAAAAATTACAGTCCTAAAGATTTGCAGTAAATGTGAGTCTGGCCTTGCAGAGGGCACTTTGATCACTGGGTGGGGGCTCCCACACTGATCCTTTAAATCATGAGCATAATGCCAGGCAGGTTTCCTGTTCTGAACAGGTACAGAAGGAAATCTCCTTCCTTGAAGCATTTAGTGCTTCCAGTGACAAATTCAACTGTATCCATTTTTTTCCCCAGACTCTATAAAGGTTTATTTTTCAGATTACACTTAATATTGTTCTGTAAGGTCAAACCTTTGTGCTTGTCAGTCCTTGCTGAGCTGAGCTGTGGGCAATATGTGTATCTGTGAAAATACCTGAGTTTTAGGAGCATTGTTTGTCAGTCTGGTGAGCTCTGAGGGTACAGTCTGATGGCTGCAGGCACAGCTGGTTTGTCCTTCCCCAGGTTCATTTTGGAGGCACCCAAATGCAGGTGGCTGATGATGTGCTAATGTCAGACCTGTGGCTTATAGGCTGTTCAGGGAAGTTACTCTGATGTCACTTGGAAAATGCCCCATAAGCTACACACAGTACCCTACAAAACTACTGGTAATTCAGCTACCCCAGGAAAATTCTTCCACCTTTCTTTAGAAGGACTTCACATATGAAAAGTAGTTCTGTGGCTCCTTCAGAGGAAATAAGATTTCTGGATAGTTACAGTTTTTTGCTAGTTTTTCAGACTTCTCCACATATTCTGTGCTTTCAGTCCTTCTTGTTGTGCCTGTGTCTTACCAGCTTTATCCTAGAATCTGGGATTTCCTTTTGATTGTCCTTTGTTACATTGCCTTCTGCTAGAAGTCCTAAAAATTATCCAATATTCATTAGGAGCACAAGGGGCTCACCAGAGTAATATTCTCAGTATTACTCTCAGACTGTGTAGGTGCATAAAATAAGTTCCAGTTGCAGTAGATAAATATTTTAATACCTTGCAGAGAGGTATATGGAGAAAGTTGTGTTCTTTTCATTTGATGGGTGGGTTTCTTTCAGTGACTTGTGTGCTGGCCTGATCGGGGGCCTGGGAGTAACACCCAGCGGGAACATCGGAGCCAACGGAGTGGCCATTTTTGAGTCGGTGAGTTTTGTTCTCCAAGGGGGAGCAGCAATAACTGCTTGGTCTCCCCTTGGGAATCTAAAACCTTTCCATGCTGTACAACATCACTGGCACTTGACAAAGTTCTGCATAAAATTAGTTTTTACTGTGGAGCTGGTGAAGCTTTGCCCAGAGAGCCTGGGTAAAGTGTGTATCACATGTAAGTTTTTTGCACGTCCTTTTTCTTGACCAACACTTTTTTTTCCCCTCTTTTTCATAAGATAAATACCCTCTATCTGACAGAACTTGAGGGGCACAATTCAGAGGTATTATGCGACCCAGTTCTGCCTTTCTGATGCTTTTGAACTAAATTGTTTTGGCCTTTGCTATCTCCTTTCCACTGACTGCATCGCTGCAAAGTAACTCCTGTTTTAATAACACGAGGATTTCTGGGTCAGCTTTCTTGCACACACTTGGACTGCCTAGGACATTTTAATCAGCCCTATTGACATCATAACTGATAGGTCTGCTTTTTATGTCTAGGTTCATGGAACAGCACCAGACATTGCAGGCAAAGACATGGCAAATCCAACTGCCCTCCTGCTGAGCGCTGTGATGATGC
Source organism: Tyrannus savana (assembly GCA_013399735.1). Lineage (NCBI taxonomy): Eukaryota > Metazoa > Chordata > Aves > Passeriformes > Tyrannidae > Tyrannus > Tyrannus savana. Next base: position 126,274 of record VXAW01010113.1, on the reverse strand, counting down.
TGCGTCACATGGGACTGCACAAACACGCCACAAAAATAGAGTCAGCTTGCTTTGACACCATTAAGGATGGAAAGGTAAGAGGAGGGGGTGCAGATGAATGCAGTGGATTAAAATCAGATTCTATCACAGCACAAATGAACTCAGAAGGTGAACACCTGAAGGGTGGCTGACCTGACACTGTCCTTCTCTGACAGTGATTATATCATCTTTGGTGGTGTTATCTTATGCCACTGTCCTCTGACAGTAATCATATTATCTTTGGTGGTATTTTCTTATGCCACTGTCCTTCTCTGACAGTAATTATATTATCTTTGGTGGTATTTTCTTATGCCACTGTCCTTCTCTGACAGTAATTATATTATCTTTGGTGGTATTAAGCCTGCCCTTCTCAGTAATGAGGGACAGGCTGTAGCGTTCCTGGTGTCTCAGTAATGCTCATCTCACGTTTCTGCAGCTTTGTGAACTCGAAAAGCTTGAGCTGGAGATGTGTTTTGCAGGAAAGGGATTAGAGGTTTAAGTAACTGGTAGCATTTCACTTAAGAAATTTATAAAACATGCAGTGTTTATATATTTAAATCTGGACACTCACTTGCCTTTCACAGGCCTTAATCATCCACTGAGTTTATGGCATTCCAGTCCTGACTGTAATACCTCTGTTCCTATTTTTTTCAGCTCAGTTATTTTCTTTTTTTCTTCCTTACTGCTTTCACTCCTTTTTGAACTACAAAAGAACAGTTTTTATCCAGTATTTACCTTTTCCCTCAAGATTTTACAGGGTTTCCCTTTGGCAGGAAGTGTCTCCAGATTTAAAACTCAGGGTATTTGGGGGGTGAGGAAGGACTTATACTCTGAAATTTGAGTTGAATTTGTGCTCTTACCACTACTGGTTCACTCCTCTGCTTTGATGGCCATCTTTTCAAAACATAGTTGGAAAGATCTGGAGATGGCAGTTAAGGAGGATGAGCAGTTAGCCCTGCTGGTTCAGTTACCTCAGCAGGACCACAAGAAGCTGCTTGGTAATTAAAATAACAAGCAAGCTGAAACCAAAAGTTGTCATCCCTTTGCAAGTGGTCTGTTTGCAGCTACCTCCCTGTGTTAAAAAAACACCTAAACTTACAAGTGAATAAAGAGGTGCTCCTGTAATCATTTCAATCATTTAATTATGAGATGTGTGTGTCATGTAAGGGGGGAATTAATGATTGTAAATTATCTCCTAGCCTGCTTTAATCTAGCTAGGTTAGACCAGCAGTTGTTGCCCACATTTATTTCACTCTCTTAATGCTCCCACACAGGAGTTGTACTTGATGACAAAGAGGTTTAAACTCTACATTTTCCGTGTCTAAACTAAACTGAGCAAACTTAACATACAGCATTAAGAGTTATGTGTGCTTTTTCTGGGTGGGTTTCCTTCAAACAAACAAACAAAACAAAGCAAAGCAAATTAAAAAAAAAAACAACCTTATGAATTAATCTCAATTAGTGCTGTGCCTTCATATAGGAATTTTACTTCCAAACTTCTTACTGAAAGCTTAAATATTTAACAATTAATTACACTGTTAGGGAGGCAATATAGAGCTTTGACCAAGCACACTTTCTTCCTGCAGTTAAGATAAAATCATGTTCAAATTGGATAAAGTGCTTTATGTTGATCCCCAGTTTCTGTGCCCGTGCCATCCTTAGGGATGAACTCTCTGTGGGCTGCACAACCTGTCAGAGCACATTCAGGGCCAGGACTGTCCCCCTGAAACACTCCAGTGACCCCGTTTTTCCTTCCTTTCAGGTGCTGACCAAGGACCTGGGGGGCAATGCCAAGTGCTCGGAGTTCACGGACGAGATCTGCCGCCGGGTGCGGGACAAGGACTGAGCTCCCTCGGAGGGCACGGACCCGACATCCACGTGCAGAGAGTTTGCTGATCCCTGAGAGCAAACTTTTTAGTTAAGGCCTCTCCATTAATAAATTTAGTCCAAATGGCTACAAATGATGCTTGTGCCTGCTTTCAGTGGACTTTTCCAAGTGCTTTGTCTTATTTATTTTATTTTTTTTTTTCTATCTGGTGAACATTTTTATGTAAGTGAATTCTTTTCTTGGCACTGTAACTGTCTACCATTTTCCATTTCAGTTAGAGGGTTTTCCTTTCCACAAAGAAAAATTATGCAAATATAAAGCAGTAATAATGGAATTAGTGAAATGTAAAAGCACCTTAATGGTTAAAACCTGCTTTATTGGTCTTGCTGAAGTTGAAAAGGTTTTCAGCCTAACAGTAGCACAAGGTGACCTTCATCAACAGAAACGGGTATAAAATAACTTAAAATAGCAATTTCATGTCAAAAGCAAGGAGAAAACCACATTAGATAGTCTGGTGATGAAATACAGCCCTGCCCACCAAAGGCATGAATAAAGAAGTACAAAATTCTGGAGATTTAATCTACTGGTGTACTTTAAAAAAGCCCACAACCATTACCTAGCAAAGGGTGAGAAGTAATGCTGGAGCAAAGTTATTTTTCAAATCGAGAGAGCACAATAATTCTTATGAGTTTTCCCTCTCTGAAATCCCTTTCCAACAGAGTTCTAATGAGGGTAAATTGTATAAAATTACCTCTGCCATATATTGTGAAGGGAAAGTATTAATTTTGCAGATTTCTCCTAGATATTTCATGACTTCTGCTAGAATGCTCTTTGTGTTGTAGCTTAGTCTGTTCAGTGTGTCCTACTGTACTGACTGGGAATTTTATTCACACCTGAATGTAAGGGACTAATCCTAAAGGGATTAAGGCAGATCAGCTGTTTGGCTCTGGTGCCTATGTTCCAGAAATACATTTCATCCCTATTCAAGGGGATCCAAGATTTATTTTTTTCCCTTGCTTACCGAGCTCAATGGGTGCAAAAGCAACTCTTTTCCCTCCCTCCTCCATCACGTGCAGATGCTCACAGGAGTCATGCTGACCTGTGTGTCCAAAGGTATCCTCCATCAGTGCCCCCAAGGAGGAAATGTGTATTTTAAAACTCGTTAGTACAGCACAGGATTATCCCTACTGCCAGAACCAGGCTTCTTACAGCTTAATTCTATTCATGGAAAGTCACCAAGTGGAGTAACATCTATTTAGACTGTTTTAGGCTGGTTGGTTCAGAGGTGAAATCGTTTCTGAGTTAACGACTTCTGGTGTGGCTCTACAGAGTGAGCAGCCCAGCTTTTTTTAGACAGTCTAACAACCTGGTGGAGGAGCTTTTGGTGAATAAATAGGGCAACATTTCTTTCCGTGTTTTCCAAGCTGCTGCTTCCTTGTTTTCCTTCGGATTAATATTGTCAAAGAACCTCTGAATGCGCACAAAACGGGGGAGAATAAACTTTTCAAAGTCCTCTGGCTTGTTTTGGTTTTTATAATCCTAGGCTGCTACCTTGTCTTGTGTGTTGAGCTGATTAGTGACACTTGCAGCAAATCCTAAGCCTGCAAGATGAGACTAGGAATGGAAATTCCATGGATGTGGTTTCCTGTTCCACATCACGTTTTCCTCTTGGGAGCAGGGGCTGGAGCTTCCTGCCAGGGATCACTCCCAGCACACCCCTGACCCAGCGTGCCCTCCACGTGGTTTATTTTTCATATTTTTATTTTCCTTTATCCTTACCTGGTTTATTTTTCATAGGGGTAAGGAGAAATGCAGCTCCAGAATTAGCACAGTGTGAGTATTGGCACGTGCAGATCCACACCAACAATAAAGAAAAGCACTGTAAACAATCTTAAAAAACTTCTGTTCTAAACAGCACACCTGTGGGACAGCTCCTGAATTTACTGCTTGGGGAGCTATTCCCCCAGCTTTTTTGATTATCTGTTTTTAGGAGAAATAGTCCTGCTTATTCCAACATGGTTTTAATAATGAGCTGCTGTTTTCACAGCAATGGAAGAGAAGCCTTTAGGTTCTGAAATGCCTTTGTTAGTGAACAACAAGAAACTCCTGTGTAGGAGGAGAAAAAAAATTCAGCCCTTAAGATTGTTATTATTTTTTTGTTTAAATAATTCTCACTGGAGCGGTCTGGCAGTTTTATTAAGCAGTACTGCCAACTACCAAAATGTATCCTGAGCTACGGGCAATGGCCTGGGGGATAACAGAGAAAAAAGGAAAATGGAAGATCACTATATAAAAAAAATGGTTGTTTTTCAGTCTGGAGGAATTAATTATCCCCAGCTTATACAACACAGAAGGATGTTTTAATCATTTAGGTCATAAAGTAAAAACAGTATTAGAAAAGGAACACACTGCAGATGCTTCTGTGAAAAGAGGACAAATGATCAGGTGAGTATCAGGAACAACTACACTGACACAGCAGCTCTCTAGAGGTTTGGTTCAATAGACTACAGACCCCCAAAAGGCATAACTCTTCATTAATGCTTTTGATTAGAAAATAACTTTCTTTTGCTCACAGATCTCTCTTAATGCTTGGATGAAAGACTTCCTACTCTTCATAGAAGGAGTCGACTTCATTCCTGTACTTCTCGAGCACCGAGAGCCGTTTCAGCTTCATTGTTGGACCTTGAAAGAGGGAGAGAGTCATAGTCCTGGAAATGGGAACAGAAATTCCCACCCTCGTGGAGCTTTGGGGCCCAAGGATTTTATTGGAGAGCCTGTTGGGAAGCACATGCCCCAATCTGAGTGTAGGTAAATGCTGAAAGGGAGAAGCCAGCGTGGTGTGTAAAGCTGCCTCCACATAAGCATGGGAACCTCAAAGGGAGCTGCAGATAACTGACCACTACTTTTTTTCATGAAAAAGAAAGAGTGATGTTTTTGAAAGCTTTTAAACAATTCCCAGTTCATTCAAAGAGCCTGGTGATGTGCTTCAGGCTCTATTATGAGGTTTTCACTGTCTTGCTTCTCCTTTTTTTTTTAAATGAGAAACTTTCAATATTATTACTGGAACTTATTAACGCTGCCCAAGGAATTGACCAAAATTGATTCCTTAATTACCCAAAGCAATCTGAAATGTAACTACAAGAGCTGTACTTGCAAATGTGCACACAGCTAAAACTCCCATTTTTGGACTCTTTACCACAGACTGCAGAAGGTTTTTTTCCCTGCACCCAGAGCCTGGCAGGCAAAACTGCCCCTCAGTAAAAAGCAGTAAATCTTACCTAGCTCTCCCCCAGAAATGGAGAAGTCCCTGGGCAGCACTGTCCATTTCTGGATGCAGTGGACCCTGTTGGTGGCGTTCCTGTTGACTCTGTCGATTCCCTGCTGGATGGCCCCGTAGATGGCCCGGTCTCTGGTGGCTACAATCTCAGACACCTTGGTGGCTTTACTGCCACTCCTCTGGCAGAAGTCTCTGGCTTGCTCAGTGAGGATGTCAGTGGGCTCAGATGTGTCCGGGTCCAGCTCACTCTGAAAGACCAAATGAAGTGAATCACCAAATGCTGCCTCTTAAAGGTGCCCTGATCGGGTCCTCCCCCGCTGAGAGGGCTCAGTATAAACACACAAACACTTACAAAGCAGGAACACCTACAGATGGCAGCGCTTTTCTTTCCACCTGGCCACCAAATGCAAATGTTTTTGGCTTATATGGACGTGAACAGACTTGAACCGTGTGAATGAATCAGGCCAGAGTCCATCTGCAGAGCGGGAATTTCTGCCATATTTTCCAAATGACGCCATTGGTGCAGGGAAACGTTTAGCTCATCACCACATGGAATGACTGTGGTGTAATGTAAACAGCTTGAGATGGAAGCATTCTTTTGAGTTAGACTTCTCAAATTAGCATTTCTATTGTGCCTGGAGATAGGGAGTGTCAGTCACAGAGGTAAAAAACAGCTTGAAAAAGCCTCAGTAAGTGCACTCAGTGTGTACACACAACACCAGGGGCAAATGTTTTAGGAAAACAGTGATTTCCCAATTGAAGAGAATTGTGTACCACAGCAAGGCCATTAATTATTTTGTTCTACAGTCACCCTTCTCGTGTTATAAAAATAACAAGTTGTAGAGAAATGCTTCGGTTGGGAAATTTCTGGGTTTGCCTGCAACAGAAACGTTGGTTGGCTTTGCTTATCTGTCAGAATAAAACCTATTATTGTACAGAGACTTCTTAATCTTTCAGCATTTCCTAATTAAAAAGCTTGCATTTAAATAGAAAATAGCTCAGGGGAAGCAGCAGTGAATATGCAGATGTTCAGCAGGTCATGTGAGCAGAAGTTTGGACCCAGCAGGATTTAGTTTGTACATTTTCCCCCCTGCCAACCTGTCCTATGTAATTTTAGGTCTCTTTACAAAGGGTTCACAATTATTCTGCCTTTAGGTGCAGGGGTGTAATGTCACCACAAGCAATATTAAAGCTGGTTTACCTTTAGGGTCAGGAACATTGACAAAAACTTCTTTTTATCCCCAATCACCATAGCATTGCTAACAATGGGGAGCTCTTTTTTAACAGCATCTTCAATTGGGATGGGAGGCACGTTTTCACCTCCAGCTGTAATAATCAAATCTAGGCAAAAAAAAAAAAAAAGAAAAGAAAGGCTATTAGCTGAACTCAAATAAATTCCAAGCTAGTTTTGGACTGACCTGCTTTCGATATTCTAACATAAAGAGTAAGAGAGATTTTTTTTCCCCCAGATGTTTTTTCAAAGACAGCAAATCCTACTCATTACCTTCAAAACAAAAATGCTACTATTTTCCAAACATGCCCAAGTTCTCAGATCTCCCTCAGTATAACATATTTGGTCCAGATAATGGTTCACATAATCCAGATAATGTTTCACAGGCTATTCCCAAGGCACTGTAACATAACCTGGGATTTTCCTGTGAGACGTCATCTCTCCCAGATTAGCACAGGATTCCCCTTCTGTTTTATTGTTGCCACCTCACCAAAAAGCAAATTCATTGTTAACATCGTGATTAAAACCAATTCTTAAACCCACCAAGAGGGGTCAGACAAAAATAAGTTACTACTGCAGGAAGGCTCCATAAAAGCAGAAGGAGAGAGGAGTGTGGGGGAGAAGCCAGGAGAGGAAATTTGGAGAGGAAGGATTGATTCCTGACTTCCTTTTGACATGAGGGGAATGCAGTGACAGACTGGAATCTGGTTTGTAAACAATGGTAGTGATAGCTCATTCTGCTGATTATGTGTATTTTTATTTGAATACCTTTGTTCTGAACTATGATGTGGATATTCAGCGAAATTATTACAAATTTGACTATTCTCGGAGTAAATCCCAACTCTTTGCTTTCATTACATTTTTCTATTAGATTTTACCTTATTTGGACTTGAATTTAAAACTTTAATGAAACTGGGCATATGGTTATGTTATCCCAGATGGTTTACCCATCCTGTAATTTAGAGTAATTGCTTTTAGTTCAGCAAGCAAGGCAGATGTAAGAGAAACACAAGTGTTCAGATGGATTGAGACGAGGGGTTGTCAACTGCTACACTAAAGGAAAATGAATCAGACAAGAAAGCAAGTTAAAACCAAGATATCTGCATTTGGTGCAGGCTATTGATAGCACCAACCTAAGTCCTGATTCCTAGCAGGACATGATGCCACCTGGGACAGATTCACCCACCCACGTTATCTCCCTCGTGACTCACTGTGTGTTCTGGGATGACACTCAGTTCTAAAATCTTCTTCAGCCTCATCTTGCCCGTGACCAATCCCACTCCTTGAGTGTGTTTTGGGAAAAAAAGCTCCCAAGTAAACCAAGTGACCAGTCTGGCTCCCATTGACACTTCTGTCATTGTGCTGCAATGACACCTCAGTTCACTGCTTTGGTTTGAACTTTCCCTTCTGCTCTTCAGCTTCAGCTCTCTGCAAATACATCACCTGGGGCATCAGAGGAACCTACCCCTGACCTACAGCAACAGCTTCCAGACAACACAGGTGTCCTCTCCTTGCTGTCTAAACATTCTAATGTGCAATTAGGACAATTTAGCAACATTCAAAGGGAGCCTGGACAGCTTCATGACTCATTCAAATCAAAGAAGACACCACGCTGGTAGTTTATATTGCTAATTGTAATTAATACTGAGGAAAGGTCTGGGAGATAAAAAGCCTCACTGTAGGAACTGAATCATCTCCACCTATTACAGATGGGAGGGAAACTTCCCCTGAACACACAGCACACTCAGGGGGAAGTTTATTTTACCTTCCTGTGAGGGCAGTGCTGCTGACAGGAGAGGAAAACACTTCATTAGTGACCTCACCTGCCATCAGAGTGAGCAGTGCTGAGCAGGCACCACAACACTGAGCAGCACTTGGCCCATTACCTTTAATTCTTCCCGTGACGTAGAGAAAGCCATCCTTGTCCAGCTTTCCTAAATCTCCAGAATGCAGCCAACCCTCCTCATCAAAGGCTTCTTTTGTTCTGTCTTCCATATTTAAATAACCCATGAACACAGTCCTCCCCCAGAAGCAGATTTCTCCGCTGCCTTCTGGATCCTTGTCCACCAGTCTCACTCTGCATCCGGGTGCTGGTTTCCCACAGCTGTCAGAGAGGAGCAGAGAAACCCCAGAGGGAGCACAGACACATCAAACACAACACTGATAGGATGGCTAACATGCCAAAGCCCTGAAAGTACCAAAACACTGCAAACAACACCTGCTGAAACTGTTTGACAGCCATGGAATATTCATTCACTGGGAGTATCTAAGCACTTTTTGACAGTGTGGCTTGCCTGGGCTTGCTTTTTTTTCCCCCCTCTGTATCTTCAGGCATAAAACCATGTTTGTATTTGAGATCTTGCATCTGAAAGTTATCCTGCCCTGGTCCAGGGCTACAGTGTAAGCCAGATTTAGGAACTGTTCAGCATGTTATGCTGTAGCTCACTGTCAGTGCTCCTGGCCTGGCAACGTGCTCAGCTTCTGACCTGCAGGTTACTGTGACTCCCAAAGGCACAGCAGGGTGACAGTGCACTCAGAAAGAAAGAAAATAAGCCAGAAGATCTTTGCTGGCCTTTTTAAATGTTCTTTTTAAACGCTCTCTTAAAATGCTCTTTTCACAGATACAACGAAACAGGCCGTATTAAAATAATAACAACAATAATAAAAAAGGTAAAATTACCTGTGCTGCCTGTAAATGTGAGGCCCAGACAGGCAGTGTGGGCCTGTGGTCTCACTCATGCCATAGGCCTCATACAGGGTGATGTTGAGGCCCAGGAAGAAGTGCAGTGTTTCTGTGGTGAGAGGAGCAGCACCACAGAAGTGCTTCTGGCAGCAGGAGAAACCCAGGGCACTGCGGATTTTTGCCAGCACCAGGTAGTCTGCCAGCCTCGCCCAGAGCTGCTTGAGGTCACTGCTGAGCACAAAACACACAAGTCAGAGCAACCCAGGAAGTTTTCAGGACAAAATCAGGCACAAGTTTCATTAAGAGGTGTATCTATAATTTGGTTTTGGGTGCTGATAGAAGTTATGTGACATTTTCATCCTTATTTTCATTTATTCAGTGTCTTTCATTGCTCCAACTTTCACACCCCCAACTCCTGAGGTATCTGAACACAGCAAATACATAAAGAATCTCTAAGAACATATTGTACACAACACAGCTCTTGTATTCATGGTTCTTCATCACTTCAGTGTGTCTCTGAGAACCTACACCACTAAAATCTGACACTTGCAGGACCTCTGAGAACTGGAATGATCAGACAAGCAAAGCACAAGCAAGGAATGATCTTTTGGAATACCATTTTCTGTAAGCAATTTCACCCTTCATTACACTGTCATGCTTTAAAGAACTTTGGGAGAGGGAAGAAGTGTGAACTAAATCAGTATTTGAATTTATACAACATTATTTATCTGGGCAATCTCATGGAGAAAAACACCAGTGCTCTTCAGAACACCAGGAACTGTCCCAGCTGACACCAACCTGCTCAGTCCCAGCACAGCCAGGGCTGTGTCAGTGAGGGGGAGTTCTCAGGCAGGAGGGAGAGACACTTGTGACACTCACCTGTGTTCAAGATCAGCTCCAGTAAGTGATAAACACCCCCTCCCTCTTGAATTATGTTTGTTGTGTTGCCAGGCCAAATGTTACCCATTTAGAGCCTCTCACTGAGGCTTGGCAGTTGATTCCAAGCAGATTGCAGATTTCAGGTTGCTGGAAGTCTCACCCTCTGTAATACCCACCTGCTTGAGCCATTCAGGTTCCTCTCTAAGCTAAGGGACATAGCCCAGGACAGCATTTTCTTCTTCACAAATCCTGACTGAGCAGCAGCATCTTTTAATTTCTCCATGATTTTCTCCCAGACTCGGGGCACTCCCATGTGAGACGTTGGCTGCACTTCTCTCAGGGTGTTGATCAAGCTGCCCTGTCACAATCATTAAATAACTTCAAAACGTTGCAAAAAGGCACACAGCAGAGCTAAAGAGGTTGGGTGATGCAAAACCTGCATCTTTAGGGATGTAGAATATCAGAAATATGCAGGATATAAAGAAGGACTGCTGAACCTCCTTCAGTCAGGCACATGCACTGACACAGGGAGGAAAACACACAGGTGGGTGAAGTTCCTCCTGCCTCCAAAATTGCTCAGACTTCTTTTGCTTTAGATGCCTACTCCTTTGCCTTAAAAGAACCTAATGGATCCTGCATACATATTTGAATTGGAATTTAGAGCACTGGATCACAGACCTATGGACTTCATCATCCTTACAATAACAGACGCTCAATCTTCACCCTTTACCACTCCTCAAGGATCATATTCTCTCCCCAGGATGCTTTCCAACAGGAAGAAGGGCAATCTTAATTAGGTGCAATGCAAGGCAGGATACCTTCAGAGCATCTGGCTCAGCAAAGTAGACCTGCTCTCCCCACTTGATGCCAGTCCAGAGGTCATAGATCTGGGCAGCGATGTGGCTGAGCGGGAGATAACTGACTATGGACTCCTGCTGCACCTCTGCAGGCTGCATATCTCCTGCTCTGCTGCAGTGTGCTGATGTCCAAGTGATCTGTTGGAATGAATAATAAGACACGTTAGGTGCTGGGGGGGGGTTGGATTGGGGTTTTTATTTGTTTTCTCCTTTGAACATGAACTAAGGGCCCCTCACGCCACACTAATGGAGCTGTGAATCATCTGTGCTCACAGAAACTGCTGCAGGCATGGCAATAGTGGCTGTCAGTCCCTGGGGACACTCAGCTGACCTTCCCAGCGACACAGAAGTGCAGATTGCACAAGTGCACAGAGTTCCTGCTGCCTGGCTGGGCTATGAACACCAACCCCCCTCACCCCAGTGACACACTGAGCAGGCAGCACGCGCCGGATGGACAAGGATAAATGGAGGGCTGGATGGACAAGGATAAAGGGTTCTGCCCCTTCCTTTGCAACTCTCCTGCTGTGCAGACTTCCTGTTAAACTGGCACTTTGCACCAGTGCTGTACCTACAGTTTACCTGAAAAAGAACAATAAATACTCAGTGATCAGTGGGCTCAAAGGACAATTCAGTGCCAGCAACGAGCTCGTTGTCCTGTATTGATCCTCCTGGCCAAGCACTGAGGAGGGTGACAGCAGCTGGCTCTGCTCCTCTGGAAGCTCCCTGGGATATTCTCCACAGGGGTTCCCAAGTGGCACATCCATTCACACCCCACCTCTTATGAGAGGCAGCACATACATTAATATTTTTAAGCTTGACCTCTTACTGAAGCTGGATGATGTTTCCCCCCACTTCTTCCCACTTTATCTCAGAAGATGCAGTTTAGGGATGCTAAATATGCAATCTTCATCATCAGAACACAGCATATGGAAGACCCACAAATATAAGTGATGGTATGAGAGGCCAGGGAAAAGATGTCTGTGCCCAAAAACCCAACCAAATAAAACCCAAACCAAACATCTCTCAAAAAAAACCCAAACAAAAAGCCAGAAAACCCCAACCAAGAAAAAGAAACAGCTCTTTCCCTGAGGAGTCTGCAATCTAAAGTGGGTAGTGCAGGGCAGAGGAATGAGGTTATTCAAGGTGGCAGAGCAGGGACACAAATCCCAGGTGACACCTGTTATCAGAGCGTGTCCCTGCCACCTCCTCTGCAATAAATTAGAAGGTACAAGTGTACACTTGGCCTGAGGAAACAGAGGATTCTCAGGAGAGGGGTTTAATGCCAGGCCAGGCCACTCCAGGTGTAGAGGCAGCACTGGACAAGCTGCCAGTGAGGGACACTCACACAGCAGGAAGAATGGGATGTCTTTCAGATGTGTCCATTCACTGCTTGCCCTCCAAACCTCCCAGGGGGTTTTGCCACAGGGACAGTGGCAAACATCTTTGCCTAAAGAAGGCAGCAGCCCAGCTCCAGGCAGGGCATGCCTTCCAGTGTTTGTCAACATAAAAATAGCCTGTTTGTGATCAGCAGCCAAGAATAGTTTGGCAGCTGGCATGGAAATGACACCAGACTGCTTTGAGATAGAAGAGCGTGGATTTGACACGTCACATCAGTCTTTTTTGTCTACCAAGTCCACAGTGTTCTGCTTCCAGATACTCCTGTAGTAATTCCCTGCATTTGGGTGAATTGCTGTTCACAGTGTGCATGTCTGCAAGAATTTCTGCTTTATTTTAAGGGGAGAGGCCACAACTCAGACCAGCCCTTTCACAGATTCTCTGTGTACTCACAAAGGCTCCCTACCACCTTCCACTCCCACTCAGCCACCTTATGAAAAATTAAATGTATAAACTCCCAAAACAACTGCACTTCAAACCTTTGCTAGCATCCACTTGGCAAACAACTTGCTTTTCTCTGTAAGTGGAAATTTTCTGTCTGCAAGAATGCAGGTAGGGCTGTTGTAGAACCAACACTGTGCACCAGAGCTGTGTTATCCCCCAGTGACAGGTGCGGGAACCCGCACACAAATCCAGGCACACAAAATGCCAAGCACAGACAACACACATCCACCCCCAGTTTCAATGAAATCTGCAAAAGCAGATTCCATCAGGCTGTTTTGATAGCAGCTGGCTGACGCCTGTGATTTGTTTTACATCCCCTGAGAGACTTCGTGTCGATCTGTGAATTTTATTTATGAATATATGCATTAGATCTCACCAGAAACCCAGTGCATAAAAATGTCATCTCCACAAAGAACTGTTTGTGCTCGTGAATTGCTGGTTTGAAGGGAGTTCCATTCTTCACCTTGTTCATACCTTACCAGAAACACTTCAAGCATTGCTTTACCATGCTATAAAATCAAAAGGGTTTTCAGGGCTCTGGTAAATCCAGTCATTTCAAACCCCCAGGGATAAATATCCTCCTGCTTTGCTATTTCTCTGCTACAGGGAGAGCCTGAAGGACCTACATTGTCATGGCTCAGCATGGCTCCTTTGGGCTTCCCCGTTGTCCCAGAGGTGTATATGAGGACACAGCACTGATTAGGCTGTTGGGAGTTAATGATGTCATCCAGAGTAGCATCAGATATGTCATGTCCCAGCTCCAGAAACTCCTCCATCTAGACAGAAAATACAGGACATCAAGTGGCTCGTTAGGAATTGATACAGTTCTGCATCTTTCCCCTCCCAAAAATGGCAGAACACTTCAGTGCCTTGTTTGAACACATCTCTAAGGCCACTTTGCCCTGATCTTGCCTGTGTAACAAATCTGGCCAGCCTAGCTCAGCACCTGATGTGTGAACTGCAAACAGACTGTGCTGTCACGAGTCTTTTCAGTGTCTGAGAAGGGAACAGGAATATTGTTCCTCCTCCAGTGTGGATACAGGGGTCAGTCATGGAGGTTAAAATTCTGCTGCTCTCTCACACTGTAGGAATGATTTTGAGTCTTATCTGAAGGAATCTGGATGCAGCATTTTTAGGTGAGTGCACCCCTGTGCCACCTCATAGATAATTCATTGTACTCTATATAAATATGACTATAAAGCAACTGCATGAAAGCTTCTTTGCCAAAGCATCATCATCTAGATGTGTGAATGTCAGCCCAAGTTATTCTTATTGCTGAAGGATTACTGAGGTACAATTATAATTTCAAAATATATCAGGATAACACGTTTCCAAAAGCCCTCACACTTCTTAAAGGCTGAACTTCTGCCACTCAGAAATTTCTCATCCTGGTTTTGCCCTTTTCTCTTTTATTTTTAACCTGTAACATGAATATTCTACGTGTACTAAGCAAATGTGCTGCCCTGTGCAGTCCACAGTCCTTTCTCTTCACTTGCTGCCCATCACCAGGAACATTTGGTGCAAACAAAATGCAGCCATCATCTGTAAAAGGTGAATTCCCACGTTCTTGGATCCAGGGTGATCACCACGATTCAGTTTTCACCAGGGCCCAACTTTTATTTTGAACCACTGGAGAGCACACATTCCCACCTGAAGAGGTGGGAATAACAGGTGTTTTAATAATCCAGTGAATTTAAACACCAAGAAGACACACACAAGACAGAGAGTTAAGCAAGGTATGTCTGATTTTAAATGTAAAGTATCAGACGTGAAATTACAGGTAAATGAAACAGAAACAGCTGATGAGGCTTCTGAATGTGCTTGCTGGAACACAGCAGTGCATTCTAAATGACACTCTGCTGACAAAGCAGAGTGGAAATTTCTCAACTAAATAATGCCCCGTGGATTTTAAGTCTGTTCTAGCACTCACATACCGTATATAAATTTGGATGTCTCTCTGGAATGGAGTCCTTATATAGCACAACAGCTTTCAAGTGTGGCAAACGATCCCAGATCTGTTGGGTTTTTAAAAACAAATTTATTATTTATTATTCATATCTTGTGTGGGCCTTTTTTTTTTTTTTTTTACTTCCCCACTAAAATACTGCCAAAATTGTAACGGCTTGACAGGCACAAAAACCCCTCCTGTTTCCCTCCACCCCCAAATATTCTCCCCTGAAGTCACCCCCAGATAGCTCAACGAGAGGCGGGGGAAGGAGGAGGGGACTCCACAATCTGCACAGTCTGCTCTGGAAAATCTGGTGTCAGTTAAAAGGTATAAAAAATCCCCAAAAATACACCCCAAATGGCTCCTCAGCATCCTTGCTCACATTGCCCAGCAGGGCACCTCCAGGAGCAGCACAGATCAAGCTGGGAGCTTGCTGTGGTTGGCAATAAAGCCCCTCAGCAAAAACTGGGGTTCAGGTGCTAAAAAAAAAAGTTCTATTTCCTCAAGGTAGAAAGGCAAGGGAGCCATGTGGATAAATCAGAGCACAAAGCTGCAGGCTCACAGGAAAACAGCCAGGGCTGCTGCTTTCAGGAGCTCTGGGTGTGCTTTGTGTGGCCTGCAGAAAACATTCACTGCACTCCACTCCCTGCTCACATTTGGAACTGAAGCTGTGCCAGGACAAAAGCAGTGGCTCGATGGCAGCCACTGTGGATTTGTTGTTAGGACAGCAACTGAAATGGTGTGTTGTCATTTCTGTCTTGGGTTCTTGCAGGAAAAAAAACGTTTGGACAAACCCTCTGTTCTAGAACACTTCTAAAAACCCGCCTTCCTAGAAGTCACACATAAAGCCACAAAACACAAAGTCGTTAATGCATAACTTATATCAAATACATTTGAAAAAAAACACACCACATTGGATGTTTTCTGTGTGGCAGGCACATGTTTGTGGCAGAAAACTCCACCATGGAAGGCCCCCTCGCTTCAGCAAACTGCAATTTGGTGTAAGTTTGCTGGGTCATCTCCAGCCAGGGCCTCCCTCAACATGTGACAGACAGACACACAAACCCTTCCCGGGTTGCTGCCTCTTCTCCTGGGCTCCTCCCCACGTCCTGCATCCAGGATCCTCCTGTTAAATTGCTCTTTCCCTCTGGCACTGCTGCTGAAACCCAGTCAGGGCTGCTCAGGGGTTGTGTCAAAACTGGGACTGTTCACGTAAAAAAGCTCCTCCTCCTTTCTCACTAAGCTCTGTCTCGTTGCTATTTAATGCTATTTAACCATATATATTTAACCATGTAACTCATTTATCCACCATGCTATTTAACCATATATATTTCACCTCATAACTCATTACCCACCATGCTATTTAACCATATATATTTAACCATGTAACTCATTACCCACCATGCTATTTAACCATATACATTTAACCTCATAACTCATTACCCACCATGCTATTTAACCATATATATTTTACCTCATAACTCATTTAACCACCACGCAGTAACTCAGGAGGCTTGATGGCTAACACAAGATATGACAAGCAGGATAAGATGCTCCCCTCGGCAAGAGGAATTCCTGAACGCTGGCACACGTCATGTTTGGAGTGCAGGCCTTTTACAAACCTGCACCAGTGTGATCCCTTCATTCAAGTGGGCTGTGCTTTGCCAAACAGAGGCAGGTGGTGACAGCCTAAACATGGGATCCAAAGGTGAGTTTTTTTAGGGAAGTCTGCAGGGAACCATCCAGTGAGCTCTGCTGGAACCACAGAGCCTGGAGAGGACAGGGCAGCAAGGGACCCACGAGCTCAAGCACCAGACACTGGATTTCTGAGTAAGAACACTCCCAAGAAAGGTTCCATGATGCAGAGAGTGCACATGGGACCAACACAGCACTGAGAAATGGAAAAACTGTGGCTTTCCAGCAGCCCTGCAGCCACCTCGTACCTGCATTATCTTGTCCAGCTGTTTCTGATTTTCCACAACCATGACATTGGTTTTGCTGTCATGAGCAATGTAGTGACAGGCCTCTGGAGAATTGGTGGTGTATATTCCTGTGACAATTCCTCTGAATCAAAAATTATATATATATATATATATATATAAGAACACATATTTATACACATACACACACATATACATGCACTTAGTACCAAAAAAGAGTAATAATCAAGGATCAGGTGAAAGCTGAAAGAGTATGAAGATGTAGAAGCAAACACAGCACATTTATTTCATGTATTCAGATACAGATATTTATCTAAATCTCTGATTTATGCACATTGCAAATACTAATCTCTGAACTGCACTCAGCAGAAGGTGCTGTAGGCTGGGATTCAGTGTCTGAACCCACTTGAGGCTGCACAAGAGTCAGCTCAGGAAATGGTAAAAAATGCCCAGTCATGTCCTCTTTCTGTTCCAGCTGCACACAGGAACCAACTTGGATTTCACTGGCACAGAACAGCTCAAGAAGGAAAACCCAAACTGTGTAAAGAGGTGTCAGGACAGAAGGAATCAGTCTGGCCAATCTTCATTTGTTACTTCACCTACTTGAACATATCTTGCTGCAGATAAATATCATTAATATAGAACTGTGAGCCTCAAGGTGCTACCACATCTTCCAGTGGTAAAACACTGTTCAACAGCTTCTGTCCCAGTCAAACCCACAGCAAACAGGATCAACTTAGCAGTGTCTGCACTATTTCAGATAAGAGACTCCAGCAGGTCGCTGGAGTAGCCAATCAGTAGCAATCCAACTTCCAAAATATGACAGCAAATGCTTATTTGCTGCATTTCCACCTCTACCAAAACAGAAATCCCCAAAGCCCCTTCAAAATTCACAACCCCCACCCCCCAAAAAAATCTTACCCAGCAAAAACAGCTCCCACAGCTGAGATGAACCATTCTGGAGAGTTAAATCCAAGGATTGCTACGCTGTGGAATCGCTCCAGGCCGAGCTGGAAAACAACAAGCATGAGGTTATAAAATGTAGGCACACTGGAGAGGAACAAAGGCACAAACTCTTGATGGAAACTCCTGATGCATTGCTGCAGTATTGACAGGGCATGTCCACACACACCTCTGCTCTGGCATCCACAGCAAAGCCAGCATTTACCAGCAGTAACACGACGTGACTTTTCCACTACCTTGTCCTGGCTGGTTGAGCTCTGCTGCCCAGAGAGGTCTGAAACCCACAACAGCTCCAGATGAACAACACAAAATGAGGACCAATGTTTAGAGGGTTTTAGAAATTGTCTTTATCTCACCAGATCCATGACAGCACTGCTTTCCCCTGGTGTCCTGGTTTTAATCTCAAGAGCCTCATGCTGAGCTCTGTGCCCTCGTCCCACAGTGAGACAGTGCCACACAGCAGCTCTTCACCTGCAGCCAGGCTCCCCTGACCCATTTTCATCATTATTTCAATTAAAAACACGACTACTGATCTTCAAATAATGAATAAAGCCTCTTATAGTTTTGGGTTTTTTTGCTTATTTGCTTTTTGTTTGCTTGGTTTTTTTAAGGGAGACAAAGGGAGAAAATGAAATGGCTTTGTTTGCTGTACCCACCTTCAGGAAGCTCTTGGCTGCTTTCCTGGAGAGGCAATAATACTCTGAAAAAGTTATTTTCTCCCACTTTCCGTTCTTTTTGCTGGCCAAAGCATAAAGGGACCCGTATTTTTCCAGGCTCTCCTTGAACATCTGATGGACTGTTATGGGAGTCTGTGGGCACGAATTATCCACTCTCAGCCTGACTCTGCCATCAGCAAGGGAGGTCCACAGGCCCTCTGGAAGGCAAAGCACAGTTGTCACGGTGTTCTGGCACTGGAAAATACCACGTGAGGGTGTATCAGAGCACAGGAGGGCTGAATGAACACCACGGGGCTGAGCACAGCTCTGCACTTCCCACCTTGGGAGAGAGGGGCTTCCCAATTTTCCTGCTGCCAAACACACCCTGTAGAAGGAGAAATCGTTATCTGTTACACTTTGTCCTGCACCTTGAACACCAGTGCCACTGTCCAGAGTTATGTTGGTCTTGTTTTGTTCCAGACACCCCCCAATTGCAGAGCAGAGCCTGCCCATGCTCAGCCTGCAGGTCTCCCTGTGCTGGTGCAGTAGTTGGTGGATCGGAGGCTGCAGAGATCCAAAAGACCTGAAACCTCTAATCCTACCCAGTATCCAAGCTCCTTTTGTTTGTTGTAACTCTTCCCTCCCTCATCTTGTTCCTGTTCCCCACAGTTTATTCCTTGGTCATCTGCCCCACGTTTTAATTTGCACATCCACTCCACACACTCCAATCTTGCCCTGTTTCCATGTCATTTCCCCATCTATTTCTGCTCTTGTTTTCCTCCCCCTGCCTTTCCTCCATCCCTTTTTTTTTCTCCCTGTGTTTTTCCTCCCCTCCCTTGACAGAGAGCACCAGCAAGTGCCACTTGGCTCTCACCACCGGTGCCAAGGACATCACAAGAAACGTCTGTCTCAAAGACTTGGCTCTTGCAAAGCCAGCAAAGGGCTGATATAAATGCACTCCTGACCAAAACAGCACAAGGACATCGTAAGAACAACTTTTTGGTTTTTTTTTTCCTTAGGTTCAGATCCATAAATCAAGAAATATTTTTAGCATAAACATAAATATATAGGAGCTCTTCAGGACACACTTGCAGCCTCCCTCAGTCAGGCCCTGCAATCAGCACTGACAACCAGAGGCTGTTGCAAGCTGTCCCAAACATTTATGTTCCATTCCTGCCCCTGGCTGGCAGATTTGCATTTGTTCTCTTGACAAACAGAAGGTGCTAATGACAGCAATAAATACAAATAAAGCTGCTTCGTCTCCCCGTGCAAATTGCCCGTAATGATTTTCAAAACATAGGCGTGGAGCTTTGCTCAGCTCAGTGGAGAGAGGGCATCGTGAACCCTGACAGTTTGGAAAACAAGCAGCTATGAAGGATTTCAGGTTGCAGACCAGACTTTATCCCAGAGTAAACAGCAGCACCCAATAAATATTTTATGAGTTGAGGAGGCAAGGCAGGTGTTTCTGCTCTTAACCCCAATCCTGGTGTGAGGCTGTTGTTAATCCAAATGCTTATTTTCTGCAGGGACACACCAAAGCCCAGATGAAAAACTCTCTCTGTAGATGTTTTGGCTTCTAAAGCAACCAAGGAGGGGCAGGGATTGCAGGTGTTTTTAGGCACAGAGGGGTGACTGCCCTGTGGGGAATAAAATTGTACCACACAGAGCTAAAATACAACATCCTGGTTCATGGGTTATCAAAGAACAGAACAAGAGTGCAAATCATCCATCCCATCACTGAAATATCTACACACAGAAACCAAAATTGGACTTGGAAATGGCATTTCCTTTTGCTTGTTTTTATGCAGGTTTTTCCAGGGTCAAAAAGGCATCTTTGATTCCCACCAAAGACTAAGAACAGAACCAGTTTCAGAGGCTCTGGGCATCACCTTAATAACACACAAGACACAGAGCAAATGAGCCTAAACCTAAATGCCCATTCAGTGTCTGCTTTTGCATGTATTGGCAGGTAGAACTTCTCTCAAAGCAGTTCTGAAATCCAGATATAAGCCAAAAAATTCTAAAAATCTGATTAGTCTGTCCCATAGAGTCAGTAAGAACAGCAGGACATGAACAATGTATTCCTCTGCCAGTTTNCCAGATATAAGCCAAAAAATTCTACAAATCTGATTGCAGAGGGGTTTTGAGCAGAGGGCTCATTCTTCTCAGAAAGAGCCTGGGAAGGAATGCCTGGCAAAAATCCTGAATGTGTCAATTATAAACTCTGGGAAAAGCAAAATAGGTGCTCTGCCTTGCTGACATCTGAAAGTTAAACTGCAATATCCAGGCTGGAAATGACTCAGAACCTCCTGAAACCAAAGAGGAAATCAGAATAATAAATCAGAATAAACCCTCTCTAAATACACTCTCAGCTTTGGTACATTATCCAGCTGGAGGTTTGCAGAGGAAAAAACAAACCACAGTCCAGCTTGAAGTACTTGATGCCACTGGAAGTTCCCTGGATGCAACCATGTTGTGTTTTTATCAGCCAGTTTATTCCTTCCACCAGGTATGACATCAGAGTTCTGACACAGTACAGGCTGTGGTTCCCAGCCCAGATACCAAAAATGACTTTAAACACACAAACAAACCATATTTTAAAAAGTCCATATTTACTTTTTTTTTTTCCCCCCCATGAATAATCAGTCTGGCTGAAAATGCTGGGCCTTCTGGGATGTATAAAGGAAACAATGTATTAGCTTAAAAAAAAAAGAAAATTAGAAGAGAAATACACTAATCCTACAGTTTGGAGCTAATATAATCAATGAAATCTGGAGAATGTAAATGGATTCTGATGCTTCTGGAAGAGCAGCTCTGAGAGCCACCCAAAATGCAGAAGATCCAAGGTCACCTTTCAGGCAGGTAAACAACCAGCCCTGCTGCATCACCCCAGGAGCTCCAAGCCATATTCCACGGATGTGCCCTGAGAAGCAGGAACTGAAGCAATAATTTAACTCCTCCCTGAAAGTGAATCAGGTTTAACTCCCAAACCAGTGTTTTGATTATATGCCAGGTGCTGCAAAACATCCCTCTGCCCTAACGAGGAGAGCAGGAATCCAGCTCGTTGCTGCAGGCATTCCTGACAGTCACCATCCCAGATTCCACAGCCATGATGCCATCACATCCTGCTGACAGCACAAACTCAGCATTCCTCTTTATTTTATTTTTTTTTTTTTACTTTTCTTCAAGCTATCTGTGACCCCTGAGAGATTAATTTCTTTTTAGGAAAAGCTGAGTACACACAGGCTGGAATTTAAGAGCTTGGTGCATCTGTGCCAAACTTCCCCTTGTGCCAACAAACAGACTAAACAAAAGTACAGAACTGAAAGTGAACCTGAAAGTATCAGTCAGATTTTACACACAGTGATTCTCCCAATAAAACCCAGTAAACAGCTTCCTGTTGCTTGCCTTGCCACAGCTGGGGGAGGAAAAGGGCTTTCTATATTCCCAGTTTTCCACAACAAACGTGTGACCTCACACTGTCAATCAGGAAAGACTGAATAAACAGAGGAAATCGTTTTCAATCAGCAAAAATCACACACGAATCTTTCGGTTCGTGGAATAATAAAATAATAAAATACACTGCTCTTCACAGCTGGGAACTCCTGCAGGTGTGGGTCAGGGACATGAGATATCCTGCAAGGAATCCTCTGTGAGCTGAGGGGGAGGGAGTGGTGCAAGCCCAAAATGAGCCTCGTAACAACCCCGACGCCGCGAGAACCATTTACGAGGAGCCAAAGGGGAACGGCGTGTGCAGGGTGTAATCAGCAGCAAACATCAGCACAGAAACACTGCCCAGGCAATGCAGGCATGGAGAGCCAAAACTCAGAGCTCTGGGAAGAGCCACAAGAAGGGATTTTACAGGAACACAGGGACATCCTGGGCAATTTACTGACACAGGGCTGATGCTCCCAGGGCCTTTCCACCCCAGCATTTACCAGCAGGATCAGGCTCCCTGGGGTTCCATGCCCAGTGACAGGTGAGGTGTTTTACCTAGAGCAGAAAAAAAATCCAAATAGGGACCACCTGCACACACTGGACACACACAAAGTGTTGATGGGACCACGTGAGATGCTTCAGAGTGGGCACTGAGAAAGCAGGGCAGAGCCACTGAAGGTTGTAGGACAAACTCTCCTAGAAATCATTCCGAGCTCTAAAATGGTCTCTGAGGCCAGGCAGAATGGATCTGGCCTTGGGAAATTTAACCCAACCACCTCCCAGGATGAGCTGGCTGGCTCTGCCACGGGGAGAGCAGTGGCAGGTTGGTTTACTGTTTACCTTTCACAAAGTCTTTAACAAGTTCTACACAGCCCAAAATGGAAGGTTTGAACCAGGTGGAGTTGGAGGAACAGGTGGATAAAAAACTGGCAGGATGACTCGTCTTTGAGAGCAGTGGTCAACAATTCCAAGTGCAGTCATGACAAGTGACATTCTGCAGGGGTTACTCCTGAGATCGACACTGCTCAGGGATGGCACTCCCAGCTTACAGATGACACCAAACCCGAGGAATGGCCAACACAACAATCCCTCCTGCTGGACCTCAGCACCCCACAGAAAACTCCTGCTGGATCAGGAAAAGTGATTTCACAATGCGGGTGACTCAGCTTAAGGAGAGGGACAGAGAGGCTGTGGAATTTCCACCCCTGGAGGTTTCCCAAACTCAGCTGAACAAAGCCACAAGCCCTCCCATGAGCAGAGAGTTGCCCTCCAGTGGTCTTTTGCAACAGAAATCACCTTGTGATTCCATCAGTATAAAGCCAGCAGGAGTGAGTTCTCTTCTCCCTTCACGCTGGTTTTAAGTCAATGTAAAGCTTGCTGCCAGCAGGAAGGGCACTCTGGATTTACAGGTGCATCAGAAAGCCCCAAATCCGGCCTGCTTCCACAGGAATGAGCTTCTACACTTGGTGGAAAGGAATGGGGAAAAAATTCCAGAACAATCTGCGGTCCTCAGGGAGCAAATTTAGCCCTGAGGTCGCAGAACGTGTCAATTATAAGGCGAGAGAAGGGCAGTTCTGCACAAGTAGAAAACTTCAGAATCTCCTTCTTTTCTCTCTAGAGACAATGTAGAGCCACTGAAATTTGGTGGGAAGAGCTGGAAGGGCCTCTCCCCTCACAACTTCATCTCCCTGCGTGGCACAGCTCTGGTCACCCGTGCAGGAGTGGCTGCATGGCACGAGCACTCCTTCCTCAGCAGGGGTTCCCAGACCAGCAGATTTCTGTAAACTCCCTCTGGGAGGGAGGCAGGGTGGGTGGCTGACAGCAGCAACCAGAGCCCCAGATAAATTCTTAGAAAAATAGGTCAGAGCCTTCCTGAGAGCACAAGTTGTGTGCAGAAGCACAGGCTCGGTGATGATGTAAATATAGAACGTGTGCCTCAAATAGTTCACTGAAAGACCCTGGAAATTGCAAGCCAGGAGTCAGTTATCACCTTTATCCATCCAAACTTCTTTCCTGCTTGCTGGAAGAACAAAAAAAGCGTAGAGCTGGCAGTTCAATTCTGGGAAAGAACCTACTGTGCCTTTTAAAAAAAATAAAGATATATCCATATATATCCATATATTTATTCAGGTGTATAAAGTCTGCCTGGGAGATTCCTCACAGATCTGGTATCTGTGCAGTCACTGCTCCACCTGCCTCTGAGAGCAAATATTCTGTTTAAATGAGCACATTGAGGTACCAGCAGCAGCCTCACCAAGGCAACAGGGACAGCAAAGCTTCCAAGGAACCTCCCAAAGTTCTGCTAAGAAACCTCCTTTCATCCTCCACAGGTGGCAGCTGGGGGTGCCAAAGGTGACACAGTTTGGGGGATTTAAAATGGGATCAGTCTGGTTTTCACTCTTATCTGGTCACTGCCTCAAATACAGACAAAACCTGGGAGAAACTGTTGAATTTCATTCAGATTTACAGCTCCTGACTCACTTCAGCTTTTATTTTTAGTTTTCCTCTCCTTACCCCAGCCCTGAAAAATTCTCAGTCACAACCTGCTAGAATAGCCATACAAATTCCATCAAAATTAAAAAAAAACTCCAAAAAGAGCTCAAGTTTTCGTGGACCACCTTTGACAGGCTCACCTGCTGGCTCTGTGCCTTCATCCTGGGCCTCCTCCAGGTGGGGCAGTGAATCCCTGCAGACAGTCTGTGCCTCTGCAAAGCTTCTAAAAGAAAACAGAACTATTAACAAGTTATCCAGGAGCGCCAGTGGGATCCCATACGATCAACAATCAAAAACAACCATGTTTTGAGGTGGAAAGATAAACGAATAGTAACAATAATAATAACAACGTTTCTCAAACGCTTCCCCAACACAGCAAATTATCATTAACACATGGATGACATTAACTTGTCGTGGCTTAAACAGACCAAGTTTAAAGCACAAATACAAACTCCAACCCAAAAAGTCTGCTAAGATTGCAAAGTTACATGAGCAAAGCATCCAAACAATAAGTAAGCATTTGGAAATGACTGACTGCAGACAGCAATGAACTGCAGATTATTAATGAACAGCAATTCATTAATAACTGCAGATTATTCATAAATAGCAGCATAAAGATTTTTTTTTAATTTAGCTCATTTCATTTCAAGAACACGTTAGGATTCCCTTCATTCCTCTCAACAGAAGAGTCCTGAGTGAAGCTCAGAAAGTCCTCCCCCTGCACACTGTAAAATAAATTAAATTAAAATAAAATGTAGGAAAAGAAGTTTGAAACGATGCCCTTCCCACCTTTCAAAGAAATAACAACTTCAAAAGCCATTTTTTACCCAGCAGTGTCAGGTGCAAACAGCAGGACCAAACACCCCCTTAGACACTATTTCCTATTTCCCATTGACACCCACTGTAAAATACTTCTGTGTGGAACACTCCTGGAATTTATTCTTGTTATTCACAGTGAAATAACGATTTAAAAATGCCTCAACCACGCAGGGTCCCTTTGTACAATAATTTAGCAGACTTTGTCACCCTTCACCGCTCAGAAGTGACAATCCCAGGTGATTTCCTCCCTTCCTCCTCCTCCCCAGACTCCCGGGTGGAAAGGGAGGAGTCATCAGGAATCTCTCCTGCCAGGATCTCTCCTCTCTTGTTAACAGGCAGAACGGGACAGAACATCCCAGGGCTTGTCTGAGAAGCAAAAAAGGGCTCTGGAAATAGGCACAGGATTGGGGAGGGTGGATGGTGATGAGAGCCTGAGGAATTTAAATATAGATGGGTTTTGAAAGGCAAGGCTGTGTCTGACACGGGGGAGAAATGGGGACTTCATGAACTGGCACTGCAAAGAGAGAATGACACACCAGGAAGAGATTTTGGGGAATAAAACCAAAACAAAACATCTGAAATTACTTAAAAACGTGTGTTTTATCTGCCATCTCAGAACCCTCGATAGCTCTTGAATTTTTTTCCTATTTAAAAAAAAACCCCTACATTTGATGTTTAGAAATCCAGCGGAATCTTTTCCTTTAAATATTTCCTGAATAATAAAGCTTTGAAAACTTCTATTATTTCACAAAACAAACCAAACAAAGCCTTAGTCTCAAGAGAGCTGACCATCACTCTTGAGGAAAACAAACAGCAAAAAAAAGCCTTCAGAAGAAAACAGTTCTCTAGTAATGAATCAGAAGAGCCTCCTCTGAGGCTACTCCAAATTTAATAAACATCAGCAGTGACTTTTCCTAAGTTAATATCTCTTTTGTTTGCTTTAGTCTCAGCTGTTACAGACTTCTGGTTCAGTTTATATTATGTTCACTTTAGAGAGAAATAAGTGACCAGCTCGGGGCTGAGGTGCCTCAGCAAAGCTGGAATGTTTTGTAAATCTGGGCTTGGGCTCCTGAATATTTTATTAAGATTGAGGTTCTGCATGAATTATTCACTGTTATCAGTGCAGGTTTTCTAAAATCCAGTTTGGAGGTGGCTTTTCCATGTCGGATTTCTCTGCTGGAAGTTTACAATTCCAAGGTAACCCAGAAAAACCTGCACAGATCACGCACACAGAGAGGATTTCACAGCTGAGGTCGCCTGAACAAGTCAATTAAAACAAACTGATGGCACATTACAAAACCTTGACCAGCTTAGAACCAAACAAAGCTCCTTCCTGGAGAGCTCCATTAGCAGGGGTGGTTTTTCACTGACAGCATTTCCTGATGTCGTTTGGGATTTCATTTCCAGGTGCCATTGCAGCAAACGTGACCTCATTCAACAGGCTCCCTTCACTGGGACAGAGGCACAGAATCCTCAGGCTGATTGGCCTGTCCAGGGCTTTGGGGCCAAGCACAACCCACCTGCAGCTCCCACCTGCTGTTCCCAAACCACCAGGCCAACCTGGAAAGCAAGAACCTGAAAATTCCACATATTGGAATTACCGAGGGAAAGGTTCCTCTCCTTCAGAGTTCCCGTGATTGTAACAGCTCGTTACAAAATGCTCTGGTGCAAATCACCCTCTGGAAAAGCTGTTTGTTCTGTCACCACAATGATGCTGAGTGATTAATGGCACTGCTCACTCTGATACTAATTGCCATAGTGGGTTTTTTTTTGTGTGTTTTGTTTAAAGGGAATTTGGAATCAGCCTTTTCCTTCCACGGGCTCTGTGTTTCCTTCTCTGGTAATTAGAATTTCTGCTTTCGACTCATTCTCCAGGTCAAATACAGTCAGATATTTACTGTCATCTAAATTCTTTTCTGATAGCAAAATTTGGTGAAAACACTAGCAATAAAAATGAAGAGAATCTATGAACTCAGTCTTTAATGTGATCATAAGCCAGTGATTTCCATGGAGAAAATGTTTTACAGAAATTCTCACTTGAACGAGCCTTATAGGACACACTGATTGTCCTGCATAATTGGGTTAGAATATTTTCTCCCAAATTTCAAAATTTAGGTTCTGGGGCATGACATATTTTGGCCTTAATTCTGCAGGGTGATTTCTAACATCATGAACTGCACCAAGAAAATATGAACCCTGTTTTGCAGCAGTCATTAAACAGATCATGTATGGTGGCAAATAAAAGACATCTCATCTTCTGCTTGTATTCCTATACATGTAAATTGTTAATATATTGTAAATTGTTAATATATTATCCAGGTAAAGGTACTCCTTTAGACTTCAGCATATTTCCTTACACACATAAAGCAAGTCAAAGTGCTTTTAAGTCTGGAAATCGCATTCACAGCTGCTCACAAAGGCTTAAACCAACATTTTTTTGGCAATTGAACCAGTCAGTAGTTCTAAGCTGAATGCCACATTCCCAGCTCCCAGACCTCTGATGGATTCAGGATGAAGACCCCATCTCCTCCTCCCTCCCTTGCAGAGGTTTCTCCCATCACTCAGCTCCTCCACTCCCACCTCGCTCCTGGATCCCGTCGTACCACGTGTGTGAGCTCACCATTTACTGAAAAGATTTCTGTTAATTAGCTATTTGTAATGGTTTAATGTATGGGAAATGCTGAAGATTCTGCATTCACAGTTTGCATTCTCAGGTAAGCTGAGGTTTATGTGAGGCCTAATTTTAGAAGAGCGGTGTGTCCAAGGTGCCTCTGCAGTCCAGGTCCACTCCACTTCCAAAGCTTCCATCATAAACCTGTTCCATGATTTCTGTGCTTTTACCCCTTCAAAAGAAATCACCCTGCAGGTTGTCTGCAACAAGGAACACAGCCATCAGCGGGGCAGTGCTCAGCAGCAGTGTCTGCTGAGTGCACACAATCTCCCTCGAGTGCACACCCTTTCCCTGTCGCTCCTGTGCTTTTCCAGAAAGCAAAGCTCTCAGCTGCTCCTGGGAATGCTGTCCCAGCCATGCTTCCATCCTCAGTGGCTCTCAGGAAGGCTCAGGTGTGTTTTACCCTCCCTGTGATGATNGCTCCTGGGAATGCTGTCCCAGCCCTGCTTCCACCCAGAGCTCTGCAGCTCCTTCCTCTGCTATGCTGTCCCTCAGAGCACATCATTTCCAGGCTCAGCCATGGGGCAGTTGCATCATTTCATATTTCTTACAACACAACCTCAGAATTAAACCCCTTTCTCTGCTTGCCTTGCCCCCTTTGCACAAGGACTTCCTTTCTCAAACACTTTCCTTGAACTGGCTTTCCTAACTATAAGTCTGATTTCAGAAACATAAAAATAGGCTGAATGGGAAAATACTCATTTCCCCAAAACAGATATTTTTAATAAATTTTGTTTAAGTCTTTCACTGCTTGCTTCTCCTGAGGATGACCTGGGGAGCTCCTCCTCAGAAAGTTTGGTTGTTTGTGATTATCTAACTAATCCCCAATAAAGTGGAGGACAAAACATCCTTCTCCCACTCAGTGTCTATCTTTGAGTGACAAGTGTCCTAAATATTTATTTCTGTTCCAACACTGAGAAATTCCCACCCCCTCAGCTTTTGTTCCACGTTCCCCAGGACAACCCAGCTCCACACATTCCCCCAGCCTCGCTCTGCACCAGAGCTGCTCTGGGGAGTGTTTGGGGGCTTCAGCTGCACATTCTTAAGAACTTTTCATTGGGTGTCAGACATTTCCAACAGCTCATTGTGGCACTGGAGTTGGAGATGGAATCATTAAGTATTCACCTGACAACTCTTCTGGCAGCAAAAAGCAAGGGCTTAAATCGCCTGTGGGTACCCCTGAAAGCTGTCATGATTGTGGCACTTTGCCTTGAGACTTCAGAACCCAAATATCTTCATCTGGATCCCATTGCTGAGAAACCCTTTCCCTGTTCCCCCTGCACCCTGCAGGAGCCAAATCCAGCATTTTAAAACAGAGCTCTGGGGACAGATTGGAGGAGTGAGCCCAAGATAATAAATTTAGACCCACAGATCTGTCCTGGCAGTGAAGTCACTGTGATTGGGATCAAGTGCAGCTCTGACAGCTCAGCTGCAATCTGGGACCAGCCCAGAAATGGCCAAGTGGCAAATACTGCAGCTCCAGACTCTGAGAGCTGTCAGCTGTTACCCAGGACATTCTGAAGGTGTTTTCTCATTTTTTTACAGCATTACCCCACAGTAATGACACACAACAGCAGTTCTCCAAACCCTCGATTTCTATCACATTTAAATTCTTCCTATCAGAAGGAATAAAGAAGAGAGTCACAGGAGGTGGACAGCAGGACATTGCTGGTTACCTTATTTACTAATTACTCCTCTATTCAAATCAGGGCAATATTACAACACACTCCTTAGGAATTCTATTTCCAATTTCCCTTTGCCCTCGAAGAACAGGGCAGATTTAGCTGCTAATTGGTTCTCATGTCCTTGTGAGACTTCAAAAGGGGGTCAGGGATCAGCCCAGACCCAGATCTGCTCCTGCTCTTGCACAAGGGCTCAGCTGATCCCACCCCCACTTTGCTTTGCCCAGTGCACAAGAAGCCAATCTTCCTCAAATCACTCAAGTTCTTCTCTCCCAAAGGTGCATTTACAAGCCAAACAAATGCTTAATAAAGAATAAAATAGTAAGAGAGTTAGCAGCTGAGAGCTGTTTTAGTGTCTAACACAGCACACACCTTCTAGGAGAACATCCTTACTTGCAAAAAATAGCACTAAAATACATTTTTTTTTTCTTTTTCCCCTTGTTAAGAAGAAATATCCTCCCAAACCAGGTCAGTTATTTTGGTGACAGCCCAGTTTTACGGAGAGCTGGGAACTCTGTGGCTGAATAGGAAGAAAAGAACAATAAAGCCAGGCTTTTTTCTTCTCCCCCAAAAAAAAGGCTCCATTCAGCAGTTGGGAGCGAAGCACAACCCTCCCCTGACCTTGGGCCGGATTTTCTGGCTCTGTTCTCCCCCTGCACAGCAAAAAGCCAGACCTGGAGCACAAATCTTCCAGGAGCTGCCTCTGCCTGGCTGTTTGCAGGGAGTGCAGCACGGTGAGGTCACACAGCTCCTTATTTCGCCTCTTCCTCCTTTTTTAGGTCACACCAATTCCGTTTCAGCCTCATAAAAGGTCTTTTTTTAACTCTTTCCAGTTTGCTGGGATTTTATTCCCTCTGTTTAGTCTTTTTTACCTGGAATCCTCCTTCCAGCACACAAGAAAAGGCATCTGAGTTTGCTCCCTCACTTCAAATCACACCATTGACCAGGACAACCTGCCCTGACTTCTTCCAAAAAATGACACAGAAGTTTGATGCCAAGTGACTGGAATACACCACAAATATTTGGAGTTGTAGTGTCTGTGATATTCCTTCACTAGAAATTCAAAACCAAACCAAATGCTAAACATCTTTCTAAAACAGGAAGCTTAAATTTCCTGTTTGCAGTGAATGCAAACTAAAGTATATTTTTAAATTCTCCTCTAGCATGTGTGGACTAAAATAGAGGAATCATTACTAATTTAGCAAAATCCTAACTTCCATGAGGAAGAGGGTACATATGTCTACACTGATCCCAAGTCAAATAGTGCTTTATGATCTTTGGACAGATTAAACAGAAAATGACAATTCCAGTATTAATAACTGCATTAAGATTCCAGAGGCAACATCAACACGTGCAAAAATTTTCAAAGATTGATTTTTTCTTTCCTGTTCTGAAAACCTTCAATCTCTGGATTGCTCCTTACAGGATTACAAAGCCCAGAAGAGAAGAAACCATTATCACAGAAATTATCCCAACAATCCTTTCCCTGAAAGGGCCAAGCAAATCTTCCAACAAGAGGCATAACATGCAAGTTGTTGCCTAAATAAATGTGAAGTTGCATTTAATTTAAGAGAAGACTAAGACCTGGTAATCCTGATGAACTTCCAACAGTCAGAAGATAAAATATTTCCCAGGAGATGTCCTGTTCTATTTTCAAAAGTAAGAATTTCCAGAAACTCTAGAGATGGGCAGCTTTCTCTAACAGGAGACACCATCCCAGAGCACCAGGAACAGGAATGTTTTCCTTCTGTGCTGCCCAGGACAGAAAGGAGAGAGCAGCAGGATTATCTCCCATGTCAAAGGGAAAATCAGCATTCCAATAAACTGTTTCAAAGCTCAGTTTTCCAACAGATGGGTTACCTGGGCAAGTTCTGTTGCTTTTTTGGGGATGGGGATGGTCTGTCACAAGGATCCATTACCATCTAAGGATTAGTCCCCCAAATCCAGCAGGGAAGAGACCTGCAGGTAGGGGGTTTTTAAAGTCCATTTCTGTAGATTATGTGCATTGTAAGACGTGCAGAGCAACCAGCAGTGACCTTGCAGAGTGCTCAGTGCCACTCTTACCCCCAGAGACAACACAGGGATGGCACAGGAGATGGACTGTCAGCTTTTTATTCCCCACTCCCTGGACTGGCTGCTCTCTGGTGTTTGAGAGTGCCTGTAATCTCAGCTCATGGATACTCTGAATCTTAAAGAGTCTACAGTTGACCAGCATTTTCAGCTCCTCTTCCCCCCAGCTGAGCCCCAGGAGCTGAACACACCTGTCAGAAGTGCTGGTTAAAGAGGCTCTGTGCTGCAAAATAAACACCATCCCCCACATCCATGCCCAAAGGACACAACCAACACGGCCCAGACTGAAAGATGTTGCTGGGTTGAATGTCACAGCACAAGTTGGCAGAGAAGAATAAACCCATTTAGGCCCTTCACTACATTTTCCTCTAAAGATGCACCTTCTTCTCTGCACTAGAGACACCATTCTGGCTGTAGGACAAGGCAAACTTGGGAAAAACTGGTAGGTGGGTTTGTTAAAATCAATGCTGGAGGTACTTTACCCATTTTCACGGCTCCCAGAAAGGTTCCCTGCATTTTCCTCCCGTGGCTGCTCGGTGAGAGTCTCTCCCCTGTTCGGCATCCTGACAAACCCTCCCAGGCCAGGCACAAATGTGCCAGAGGACTGGGTGGCTCAGGCACAAATAAACTACTTGGACAACTGAAGAAACCACCAGCAAGTGGCTGTTTGTTAAAAAACCCAACACGTAATCCAAGAGGAGGAGACTGCTGCCACAAAAGCTGGTTCTTTCTGATTTTAACATGCTTGAAATGTCCCAGTGCCTGTGAGCTGCTTACTGTTAAACTTTCCTTTTTAATTCAGTTTTCTTTAATTACCCATGAGAAGAATTTTAATGAGTCTACGCTGCTTTAAGATGCAAATCCTTCCTTTTGCCAAGATTCCCGACAACTTGGTTCGCAGAAGTTGAAGCCATTCTAAATTTATTAACTCCAGTTTCGAGGAAGGGCGTCCAGGGAAGCTATTTTCTTCAAGAAAATGCAGATTAATGACATCAGGAAATGCCTTCAAGTCGATTATACCTAGGAAGAGCCCAGCACTGCAACAGCCAAGCCCCTCCTCCAGCATCACAACCACCCCAGCACTTCCCTGGCATCACCAGGCCAGGCCTGTCCTGCAGCGTGGAATTTTCTACACATGACTGAACAAATCACTGCCCAGGATGTCAGAAAGTCTAGTTCAGCTCCTTATCTGCACCAGTCAACACAACAAGATGCAGGGAATGGCTCAGCCACCCCCCAGGATTCCCTGGGAGGGTTTGGGGTGGGTGAAGAGGAATTTCCCTGAGCCAGGGGCTGTCACTGGAGATGGGGACGGGTTACCCTGTGTGGAGGTGAGCCACGCTGTGCCACAGCCCCCAGAGCCACAGGACATCTCCTGGGATGTTCAATTTACAGCACAGACACAGCCACAGCGATCAGGGGTGGCCAAGACTTTGTATAACTTTACACAAAGACGTGGATTTTAATTCCCCGGATCCAAATGTGTGGTTGGAGACACTGCAGTTCGCAGTGAGAAGAAAGAGAACGAAGCTTGCTTTGAAAATATCCAGACCCAGAGCAGGGGATATTGCAATGGTAAAAAAATGGGTCATCTTATGCAGCAAAAATTCATTTTTTTTGTCAGGATTGATTTAATTCCTTCAATTTGGGGTAATTCTCCAAGCTCTGATTTTGTTCGAGTGATTCTTTGCAGGAAGCTTCCAGGTATCTTCCTCGGGCTTGCAACCAACTTTGCAGTAACATAATCAAGAAAACTGTTGCCAGAAAACCAATTTTTTTCATTCTGCTGATAATCTGAAATGTTTTCCATGCTGTATGAAGGAATCCAATTAGACAACTGCTCATTACCTTGCTTGGGTTGCATGTTGGGTGTTGAGTGGGCAGGCAAGAAGCTGCTCTCATGGATGGAGCTTGTACTTTCATCAGAAAACCTCAAATATATGTGTTTTCTACAACACATTGGGTTTAGAAAGGATTTTTTTTTGTTTTATCTTGATTTTCCTGTAATATTCTTTGAACTCACTGTTGGTATTTTGACACAACCAAGGATTCCTCAGTGAAAAATCACATCAGAAGGGTGGTTGAAGGGCTGGCAGGTGGTGAAGCAAGGGGGATTTACTGGGGGAGAAAATTGCTTTTGGACTCTGCATCACGTGGCTGTAACAGAACACTCAGGACTGTGACACACTGTGGGGTTCCTGCAGCTGGCAGCTCCAAACACCCCTGTCACTGGAACAACGGGCTCAAGCTGCAAGAAACAGTTCTACACAAAATCTGCCTGTTCTGCTTCATTTCTGGGCACCCTTCAAGTTTCCAGAAATCACTCCTAACAAAATGAGGCTGCCAACCTGGGGACAATTCAGCTGGAAAGGCTGAAGAAACCATCTTCAGTGATTTTTCCACACGCTGCAGCTCACACGATGCCATGATCCTCTTCCTTTCTGCCCACACGCTGAATTTTTGGGCTGGGCTGGGGTGTTTTTGCAGGGCATTGACAGGCACAGGAAGCTGGGAAGGATCAGAAAGGCTCCTGCACTTTTCACATCCTCTGCTCTGCAATTATTGTCGGTCTCTCTCACAGATTTGCAGCTGATCCCTCCGAGTTGAAGACGCTGTCACCACAAACTGCCACGAGATCCCGACCAGAAACACCGGAGAGCCCAAACAAAGCCGCGTTGTGAGCGAGCTCAGCCCCTGCGTGGGTGGAGCCTGGCTGGGACAGGATGTCAGGTTTAATTCACAAAACACCACCCGAGCTCTGCGCTCCCCCAGCCATTCACGGGGATGTCTCACTCAAAACTGAGTGGGGAGATTCCCGAATTCTGGATGCTCCTTGCTGTTCATCCCAATCAGTTTAAGCCCCCCCTCCCCTTTTTTTTTTTTAAGTCGTGTAGCTGGTAACAAATATCTTCGTATCAAACAATACTTTTTAGCACAAACAAGATATCATGAGATTAAACTGGTTTATTCCTGTTGTTATTCCAGTCTTCCAGCACTGAGTCTAAAGAACCAAACCCCTCACCCCCCAACAGCCAAACATCTACATAACCTTTACCTTTCCTATTTCAAAGGCTTTGCCACATTTCTTTACAAAATGGCCCCACTTCTAATCATTTTTTTTTTCATTATTTTCAATCAGTTCCCTCGGTGCCTGGCAGCTTTTCAACTTGCTACTAATTGCAGCCTGCTATGTTCCTCAAAGGCTCTTAACTGCATTTACTGTGATTATTTACAGCTTTCACACACAATGCACTCACAGAGCTTTCTTTTTCCCATTTTCTCATCAAATTAGGGATTTAACTTTCCCCCCTAAAACATCTGAGCTAAAATAAAAACAAAATTAACCCCACAGTTGCTGTTAAATTGAGAGCAGGTCTCAGGGTTTATGTAAACCTCTAAATCTAAACAATCTTCAAACATTTCTGGGGCATTTAAATCTTACTAAACAAGTGAGTCTCAACACCAACCTTAAAGATCAACCAATTTACACTACCTTGGGCTCAGGACAAGATGCTGAGGGAGAGTCCATGATGAAAAGCTCCTGGCAAGCAGCATCTTTTTAAGCTCACATATGTTTTTTATACTAATTTAATTCTAATTCAGATTAGAGAAAGGAAGATTTTTACCCCTACCTTTGTCTGCCTGCACTTGCAAACTCCAGAGAATTTATCCACACTCAAACCAGCATCCACAGACCAGACTGCCTTGTGCACCTTCATCAGGTGGAGCAGTTTATCCCACAAAACCCTTGGCTACCCACAAGCACAGCCAGCTGAATGTGTTCATATTTCCCCAAATTTCCATGCTGTGAAAATGTTTTCTCCCACTGACCACACCCCAGCAATGGGATTTTCCTTTTGCTTTCCTGGACAAGGTATTTATTCTGCTTCCTAGGGAATTGCTCCACAAAAATGCAGAGGAAAAGAACATCCTACCAGGTCAAAACAACAGTTGGTCTGAAGGCAGGCACATCCAGAAAACACTTTTTTCCTTTTTTCTGGGGAAAAAATTGGTTTAGACTCAAAGTGAGCAGCTGCATTTTCACATTTACCTGTAGGTGTTCCTTTACCCTGCCCTATTTGCAGTCAGATTTTCTACAGGCCCAAACCACTTAGAGATGCCCAGCCCCTGACCAGTAAAAACTGTATTATGAAAACAGATCTTTCTTACTCTTTCTGCCTCAGAAAAATCCTCTACAGATGGTACTCACTCACTAAACACTGCCCTGAAGTAGCTCAAAACAAATGCCATCATTTAAATTTTATTGCAGATATAGATCTTTTTCTCTCTGTATACAACAAAGTGATCTTCCTAAGAAATTTCCGTGTAAAACATCCCTTTCAGATTTTAATTGTGGGTCCAGTACTGTTACAGGGCCATGACATGGAACTGTTACACTTGACTTTTTAAAGTATATTTTTTAATAAGACTAAACACGGTAGGTTAAAAACATTATTCAAAGAGTGTTTTCCTGACAGCTTTGTAGAAATTGTGATGCCTGCTCAGGTTGGGAGGCTCAAAAGAATCCAGCTCAACACTAAGGAAAGTCTGCTGTGGTTCTAATTTCACCTTCCTGAGGAAATACTGAAGCTCTTTATGCAAATTCAGTGTGACTGAAAACAGACCCACGTTTCCAGATTTCTGGGTGGTTTTTTGTTGTTTTTTTCTTTTCCAGGTGTTTGTAATAAAAGTCATTATTGGCACTTCTTTACAAAAATCAAGGGGTGCTGCAAGGAGCTGCAATTCAGCAGATTGTCCCTCTTAGCTGTGTCTCCAGGATGCAGATAAATGCATAATAAGGATAAATGCATAATTCTTGTAGCACATAAAGGTGCTGCCTGCTCCCAAGGTGGGGGGGAGGCAGTGGTTTAACTCTTGTTTTGTGCAAACAGAACCTATTTCAGAATGAATTAAACCAAACAGATCTAATTATTCCCCTTTCCCAGCCCACTCCTCCCTCCTTGCAGGGAAGGGGAATTCTCTGCTGCTTCTCCTGCTTACACCTGCACACAAATCTGACACTGGACAAGTAAAAAGTGATAAGAGGATTCATGGCAGGAGGGAAAGAAAGGGAAAGAGCAAGGAAAGAAATCAGCTGCTCATCTGAAAAGTGGGTAAGCAAGCCACAAAAGTGGGTTAACAACCACACACTTAAGGAGGCAAAGTGTGCAGCAACAGCAGCAGATTTGGGTGCAGACACCCTCGATCACCAGGCTGGTTGAGGAAAGGAACCAGCACTGCAGTTGCTGCATTTTAAGGGCACATGAGGATGCAAAGAACACCCGTGGACTGCTACCTCTCCTATTTTTCTAATCCAAAACACCAACCCTTACTGCTTTTCCCACTGATTCTTTGAATAAGTAAGAGTTGCCTCAACTGGAACCGAAGATGGAAAAAACAAATACCGAATTTTAAAGTCAATGTAACCTGATAGCTGTCTCTAATAAAATGAAAGTAAAGCAAGCAGGAGGCTCTCAATGCCCTTAAGCAAAGATCCACACCAGCCAAGTTTTTGGCTGTTACTACGAGTAACAAGTGTTAACAGCAAGAAACCACCCACCAGTCTGAGCTCTTATTCTATTTACCAATATCTACACACGCCCACGCAAGGATTTCTACTCACAGAAATCATATACTGTCTTTTTATAACATGTTATAAATTGAGCTCTAAAATCCAGTATGTGCTTTGAAAGCTCCTCATCTGCTGAAGCTTTCAGCTACTGCAAAGCTATTAACAGATCTATCATTTCTTCTAAATCAGAAATTTTATGTTCAGGACTACAGGATTACGGTGAATTTAAGGTGAAGACCATTACTAGAATAAACCTTCTTTTTCCCTGAAAAAAGGGATGTATAGTTCTCACCCAACAAGACTACAGAGTAACCTACCACAGTTATTTTAGAAAATAATTTCTGTATTGACTCGTCCCTGTAATTTCACAATTGCAAAACACAGATTTACGTGTTCAGCTGCTGATATTTATGCTTGGAGGAAATAACAGTGACCAAAACTGATTTCTTTCTCGTGGTTTTGAACTGTTCCTTTCACCGATATTTTGGGTTGTTTTCCTGTAATTAGTTCCCCCTTCTTCAGTAAGTTCACGTGTTTAATACAAGCAGGTTGCATTAATTCAATCTTCTAACAGCACTTACCTGAAATACAGTGGGAATTTCATTATCACGGCACCAGAGCTTTAAATGATGGCAAATTTTCATCCGGACCCCACGTTGCTTTTTCCCCCCTGTTTTCTTTTTCTCCATTTCCCACTGCTGGACAACAGAGGAGGGCTCTGCTTCTGACTCCCAACCTATGCCGGGCAGGGCACTGCAAACTTTGGGTTATCAGAACCAGGGGAGATGCTCTGGCTTTAAAAAACCGTTCCCAGGAATGAAGAGCCGTTTCCTGGAAAAAAAAAAAAAAAAAAAAAAAAAAAAAGCAGCTTGTAAGCATTTCTATTCACCTCGAGTTTAAACAAAATCTGTTCTCAGTTCGTACAGCTCTTCTGTATTTTTCACTTGAGATTTTTGGGCATTACGTTGCCATCTTCTGCAAAAATGTTCTTTTGCTCAGCACCAGTTACCTCCTTTTCCCTGAGCAGTAAATAATTAACTAGGGACCTGTGGTTGCCTGGAGAAAGAAGAAAACTACCCCAGCTTCCGAGCCGGCTTGAGGAAAGGCTGAGTAACAACCAGACACAGAGCAGGGGCACGGCCCAATTAAGTTAAAAAGCCCCCAAATCCTGAGGAACAAGGCATCAGGAACACAAGTTGTTAATGAACCAGGTCTGATGCCCAGCCAGCACCCGCTGCCCAGCACGGGGCAGTTCTTACTGCCTGATGGGAATCAGTGGATCCCTCAGGGAAGGGAGGGAAAGCACCCCCAGCTGAGGCGGCTGCCACGAAATGGCCCCTCAGGGGCTGTGGGAGCTGCCCCGGCCCGGCCCTCCCTCAGGAGGAGCCCCCTCAGCCCCAGCCCGGCCCTCCCTCAGGGGGAGCCCCCTCAGCCCCTCCTGCTTTTACCTCTGTCTAAAGCTGGCACAGACAGAAGGTTCCCGGCCTAGGCAGAAATGGTTGTTTCTACAGTTCAACCATACAAAAATATACGGGGGGTTTAAAAATATATTTCGAGTTCCATAGTCACGTTTTAACCCCAGCGAAAAGCCTATCTAAAGCCTCTGTTTAACACATTTATGGTGTTGAAATTTTCACTATGTATACATAGTGAAATATAAATTTTCACCGTATGTATATATATGTATTACTTATAAAGAACCGGTAAGAACGGGCCTGCACTACCACGTTAGCCCGGACATCAGTTTACAGCTCACTGAGGGGCCGGCTCCACTGCCCGTGCACAGGTTTGTGTGTGACCCGTGCCGGGGGAAGGCCAGCCCGTCCCCTGCCCGCTCAAGCCGTGCAGACTGCGGGACTGAGGATATTCGGGGCCCTTCCTCTAAAATCCCGATTTAAGCGCCGAGCCCCCGCCTCACGCTCGGACCGGCACCGGGGCCCCGCCCCGGCGCGCGCGCCGCCGGTGACGTCACGCGCGGCCGTTCCAGACCGTTCCAGCCGTGACGTCACGCGCGGCGTCATTCCAGAAGATTC
>VXAW01010113.1:76907-87147 GCA_013399735.1 Tyrannus savana | reverse complement strand
TGCCGGCAGGGCCGGGGCCGGGCCGGGCCTCTGAGGCCGCAGCGGGGGTTGCGCCCCCGCAGAGCGGGTGTTGTTCCATCCATGGGGCCTGCAGTTGCACTTTAAATCCTGCCTCGCCCTCCCTGCACCATTCCACGGAGGCCGCCCCGCTCCCAGCTCTCTTAACAGGCCCACGCGGGGCGGAGGGGGGTGCGAGAATTCCTCTTTTTGGACGTGGTTCCTCCCAGCGCCCCCGTGGCCGCAGCGGGCCAGCCTCAGAGGTGCGGGTTAAAGGAGGCAAAGCCGGGAGGGTTTTTAGCGCCCCAGCGGCCCCCGCGCTGTTCCACAGGCCGGTGGTGGGTCCGGCTGCCAGCACTGCGCTGCTGGGGGGTTTGTATCCCTGGACAGGAGGGGTTTTCCTCAGGGAAAGATGCTAATGATGATGTACGAGGTAACAACCGTCCCGGGGGGATCGCTGGGCTGCACGTGGGTGGACTGTGCACAACAAAAACGCGCTCTCAGCACAGACCCTCCCGGCTCCACGTGTTGGCCGGGAGGGGAAATGGGCACCACCATCTGAGAACTGCGGAAAACCGGATGGGATTGTCTGTCTAAAAGCTGGTCTGATAATACCTTAACATAGGAATAGAAACTCCAGATTTATG
This sequence comes from Tyrannus savana, assembly GCA_013399735.1. NCBI lineage: Eukaryota > Metazoa > Chordata > Aves > Passeriformes > Tyrannidae > Tyrannus > Tyrannus savana. The sequence goes on along the minus strand of VXAW01010113.1, from coordinate 86,503 downwards.
TCTCTAGTGTACTAATTTACAGAACTCAAGTTAAACGGTAGTCAAAGGTAACCTTTTCTGCTTTTATTCTCGGCATGCCTTTTTTTTGGTTTTTTTTTTTCTTTTTTTGCTTACACCACTTTACCCAATCATAAGCCAATCAAGTTTTAAATGGAAGCAGCAGTTCAGTAATAGCAAATTATGGTTAAAAATTCAGTTGGTAATCTTAGCAGTAGGAAATTCTTTATAGCTATTAAAAAAAAAAAAAATCCTTGATTGTGTGGCTGCAGTGGGTGTTTTGATTTGTGTCTAAGCCCTCGTGTTTGTGATGAGTAAGCAGCCCCAGCGTGTGGTCACATCAGTCCCTGTTGAGCTGTAGCTGGATGTACCAGCTCAGCAGGCCTGGAGGATCCCTGGGGAGCTCAGGGCTGGGTGGCACCAGGCTGGGCACCTGCAGGACTCGGGGGACAGCCCCGTGTCCCTCTGAGTGCCTTTGGTGGAGCTTTATATTTGTATTTGTGGTGGTTACACCTCCCACAGCCATCCAAGCCTAGTCTGCATATGCCTGTGAGCTGGATGTGACTCTGAATTAAGCCCACTTGAAAAACGGGAGGAGGGGGGAGAGGGAGAAAAAGGGGGGGTTTTCCTGCCCAAAGTGTGCCCTTGGAGGAGTTTCCTGCTGGAAACACAGCAGTGCTGCAGGAGGGGCTGTAGGGGCTGGGCCTGAAGGTGGAGTTGCACATGAGAAAAGGGTTACTTTTCCTCTTGGTCATAGCTGTTCAGAGCTTCTTTTTTCTTTTTAGTTTAAACTTATATCCCAGGCATATGAAGTTCTGTCGGACCCAAAGAAAAGGGACCTCTATGACCAGGGTGGGGAGCAGGCTATTAAAGAAGGAGGCCTGAGTGGCGGCAGCTTCTCTTCACCCATGGACATCTTTGACATGTTCTTTGGTGGTGGAGGCCGAATGAATAGAGAGAGAAGAGGTACTCAGTTCTAAACAAGTTCTAGAAACTCTAACCATGCACTTCAGCACCAAACACCGTGCTATGGTACTGCTGTTCTGCTAAGTGCACATAGTGGGGGTGTGACTTGTTGCAACAATAGAATAAGTAAATTATGATTTTTTTTTTTTCCTAGCTACTCTAGCATTAAGTTTCTAATACAGTAGATAACATAACTTAGCCGTAGCAATCTTTCTGCTAAGTTCTGTTGGGTTGTTGTTAAAGGGGTGTGGGTAGTCTGTAGGGGAGGGGGAGTTATGAGTAGGTCAGCAGTTGAATTAAACCTGTTTTAAGTTACCTTTCTCCAGATCTGTGCCTCACTTGCTCATTTGCTTTGGGCAACTTGCTTCAAAGGACACCATCAACTTAAACATCAGTAATGTTAAATCTCACGAAAATATTTGGGAGAAATTCTGTGAAACTTTGAGCACAGAGTGCTACCAAAAGCACGGCACGATTTTTTGTCTTTTCCATGCCCGGTGCCTGTTGAAGGAGCAAGTAATGCCTTGCTGTAAAATCACTGAAATTATGCTATGAAGTGGCATGGAAATCCGTAGGTAGGCCTAACAGCAACTTCTAAATTGACAGATCTGAAGCTGGTAGTGTCCTTGCCTCTTGCTGTTTCAGTTCAGCTTATGAAATTAGCAGTAGGGGCAGGGATAGGGTGGCTTTAATGATGCTTTGCTTAATTACAGCTCATCTTTTATGTTTGGACATAAAGGGGTGCAGCTTAGTGGAAGCTGATGGAACTGCACATGCTTTTTAAGGGGGCTGAGCTGTGTTCAGAGTTTGGAATGAAGTTTGCATTTCTTCAGTGAGACTGTGCATGAACATTGGTCCTCACAACAGCTGAACAAGTATTAACCTTTCCCTTTTGCTTTTTTTTAAAGGCAAAAATGTCGTGCACCAGTTAGGTGTCTCCCTTGAAGACTTATATAATGGTATTACAAGGAAACTGGCACTGCAAAAGAATGTTATTTGTGCAAAGTGTGAAGGTAAAAACCCCAACAAGTAGCAGTTTCAAACCCCTCTTACTTCAAGGGATTTTTTTTTGGTGTGTGGGAATTGTCTGGGGCTGAGAATAAAGTGTGGAGGTTTTCTTACTTTCCCCTCTCCCCCCTAAGAGTCTGCCAGGTTATTTAGTTCTTCCTGATGCTTCTCCAAGGACAAGCCCCTCAAACACAGTGGCATGCAGTGATTGTTCTGGTGGCAGACTAAAAACTTGCTGAGTTATAGTTAGGGGGGCCTAAATGAAAAGGATCTTCATCCAGAGCTTGAATGTAAATGCCTGCTGTGTCAAACCTTCTCTAATTGCTGTGGGCAGGCTCTGGCTTGTGTTATGCAACTCCCTGTACAGTTACTAAGTATCCAGAATGACTCTGCCTCTCCTTTGAGGTAACTCTTAATGAGGCCTTGTATCTTAGCACTCTGTTAAATATTTAGCAGATTCTTTTCCAGTTATTAATGGAATGTCTGGGTCTGGAATTTGGTATGCTGGTAGTTCCTTGGAAACCGGGATTTCCTGGGAGGTGGGGCAGAGGCTAATACAATAATCTGTACAAGCATTTTGCTTGGGGAAGCTTCCAGCTCGTGGGGCAGGTTTGGTGATGGCAACTAAATTTCATTACTGAACTGCTCTTTAAGTTACCCTAAAGATGCTCTGTCCCTGCCACTGAGATCCAATCCAACTCTTTTGTCCAAGGTTATGGCGGGAAGAGAGGGGCGGTAGAAAAGTGTCCTGTGTGCAAAGGAAGAGGAATGCAAGTCATAGTGCAGCAGATTGGCCCTGGCATGGTCCAGCAGATCCAAACCGTGTGTCCAGAGTGCAAAGGCCAGGGGGAAAGGATCAACCCCAAGGACAGGTGTGACAACTGCAATGGCTGCAAGGTGGTGAGAGAGAAGAAGATCATAGAAGTGCATGTGGATAAAGGTGAGGAACTGTGGGGTTTTTGTGTCCCTGGTCTCGGCCTGCAGTCAGTTCTGCTCAGAGTAAACGGGTTTCTCTTGCCCCAGGTATGAAAGATGGTCAGAAGATTGTGTTCCATGGAGAAGGGGACCAGGAACCTGATTTGGAGCCTGGGGATGTTATAATTGTGCTTGATCAGAAGGATCACAGTGTCTTTCAGAGACGAGGGCACGACTTGATCACAAAAATGAGAATTCAACTCTCCGAGGCTTTGTGTGGCTTCAAAAAGACCATTGAAACTCTGGATAACAGAGTTCTTGTCATAACATCTAGGCCAGGTAGGTCTTTAGGAGTTCTAATTCTGGATGTAAGCTGTGTCAACTGCTTTGTTGTGTGTGGACTGGAGTTTTTTGTGGAGATTCTTTTGTTTGCTGGGGTTTTTTTCCAATCAGATGATGCGACAAATTCAAACTACACCGGGCAGTAATTTCATTTAGTTGGTTCTTTGTCATTCTTGTCACTCCTCCTAAAACATGCAGAGTTACAGCTCAGGCTGTCAAATGCTGCTTAACAAAGCTCAGCCTCAGCTGGTGAATAGCCAGGAAAACATTAGAGGCGAGAATCTTAAATTCTGCTGAGTCATCAGGAAAGCTGATTGCTCCTGCAGGAGAGAAAACTGCCCAAATGGCCTGGCTTTAGTATTTCCAGTCCTGTGAACTGCCTGGGCTGTCCCTGAGGGGCTGTGACATCACTGCCTGTGCACTGCCCTGCTCTGGGGGGGTCGTGCAGGGCCTGTCACCCCACCCAAGCTCACTCCCAACTCCTGCCTCCCTGCAGGTGAGGTGATCAAACACGGTGACCTAAAGTGCATCTACAACGAAGGGATGCCCGTCTACAAATCCCCCATGGACAAAGGCAGCCTAATCATACAATTCCTGGTAAGTTAAACCCTCACCTGTCACCATGGTGCTCATCTTTGCACTGGGGGTGGTAACCGCTCGTTAAAAACACCTCCACTTGCAGGTCCAGTTCCCAGAGCACCACTGGCTCCCCAGGGAGAAGCTGCCTCTGCTGGAAGCTCTGCTGCCTTCCCGGGAAGATGTGATGGTCACAGATGACATGGATCAGGTGGACCTGGAGGATTTCGATCCCAACGAGCAAACCTACCGGAACAGCGCGGGAGAGGCGTACGAGGAAGACGAGGAGGGGCCAAGGACGGGGGTACAATGCCAGACATCTTAAAGCAAGGTGGAGAGAGGGGACGTCACCTACCATGTAAATTTTCACAATGAAAACTGCATGGCTGTAATAGCCACTGCTTGTGGTTTTTTTGTGTTCAGCAAATTGAGTTGCTGCGCTGTCGGTATCACCTTTTTTTGTAACTAATTTATATTGTGTTTCTCGTAGTCTTTCTATTTGAAGCCGATGTCACACAGCTGAGAGAGCCAGCTGAGTTGGTCAACATTTTCCTTGCTGTGAAGGTTCTCGATTTCTTTCACCTCTGCTATTTCTAAGACTTGGGCAATATGGATAGAGGCTAAGTGGAGTGTCTTATGTAAATACTTTCATACTGGAAAATTAATTTCATAGAATAAAACATAGCAGAATAACTTCTAATAAATAGTACTTCACATTTTCTCATGCTTCTCTTGTGCTTTCTGAGCCGCTCTCGAGCCCCCTTTACTTAAGGAAGTTTTTCTGAGTTGTGACTCCTCTGCCCTAGGGGAGCTCAGTCCCTCTGTATTTCAGGATCTCCCTCCCTGCCTCCTCCCACTCTGCCCTGTGTTCCTTGTGCCTTCCTGCAGCTGCTTCTCTATCTGCAAGAGTGACTCCTGGTTACAAGCTTAGCGTGTTCCATCCAGGCCAATACTTCCAAATAAAAGTGGGACCTCTCAGAAGCTCCAGCTTTGCATTTCAGCCTTCCCTGGAAAGGTTTTTACTTCCTGCAGGGCATCGTAGGCCTTAACGAGGATGAATAAACCAAACCCACAGGCTCTGAGTCCAGAGCTGCTGTTTTGTAACATGAGCAGGTGCAAAGATCACATTGAAGCTTTTTAGACCTTTTTTTCCCAGCAGGGTTGGTATTAAGGGAGGGTTGGGAACAACTGGCAGGTTTTAGGGCAGTTCAACCACAATTGCTGAGACAGGTGGGGCAGCAGCAGGCTGAGCAGAGGCTGGCACTGCCCACTGCTCCCCCCCAGCCTCAGCCCCTTCCCTTCTGCTAAAATAAGACTTGGCCCCTGCTCTCCAGCTCCAGTCTATTTCTGTAGGAAGGCAGGGGGGAGATTAACTGAGCACTGACTTCACCCATGACCACAAACTTCCAAAAATACATTTTTCCGAGGATTAGACACAAGCACTTGCATCTGTAGCTTTTATTTTAAAAAAGTAAGGCTTTTTTTTCTCATGCTAAACAAAACCAACACTGGATATAAACACATCTGGGTTTGCAGGGCAGTATGAAATGGTTTTAGCATACTAAAAAAAAAAATCACCTGGGGCAGGAGCAGTGCTTGAAACTGCCCCAGAGGCTCTGAGTGGAGACACCTAAACTGGACAGTCATAAATATGGATTTCTTGGTCATCTCCAACAGACACAATTTTGGACCCACTTCCATTGTATTTCACTCCCCAAACCTGCAAATGAGATACACAAGGTTAGCAGCAGAGGACAAAGCAAAGGAACATGTTGGTGGCACTTTGATTTCCTGCAACAAGCAGAGGAGGGAGGATCAGTTAAAATTCCTTCACAGAGCTGCTGCAATCCCGGTTTCTGCTTTGCCAGCAGGTGCTGCTGATGGCCCACAGAGGGACACTGCCATCTAGGAGCAGGACAAGCTCCTCCAGCCCCTGACTGGATTACACAACCTCAAAAGGCTGGAAAGTTGGCCTGAAATCAGCCCCAGCGTTTTCACTCTCACCCATGCTGTGACCCCTTCCTGAAAATTGTATTTTACAGAGCAGGAAAGCAAGAGAGGAGATGTTTTTCGTGCAGAGTGACCCATCATGAGGGGCTGAAGAGGGATCTGGTTTATCCTTGGGCTGTTTGAGAGAGACATTTCCTTACCAGTGCAAAACTTGGCAGAATTCAGGTCAGTCCTCTGATTTCAGACAGTTACACAAACTGAAGGGACCTAACTTCTCCCTTCTCAGCTTTATTAATAATAGTATTAATAAATATTAATAATTATTAGTAAATAAACATGTATTAATTCAGCAATAAATTTTAAAAATCCCCCGGTATTACAGACATTTGGAGGAGGAAAAAATCCCAAGTTTCAAGGCTGCTTTCAGGCATCTGCTCAGGTAATTCCATCCTTTTAAATCAGCATTTCCCCCCTTCCACATGCACATGGTGGGCAAGGGACAGCAACAAGTAACAAAAACAGCCTGGGAGGGCTCTTGGCTGCTCAGGATTGCCCTTTTTTGGGCCTGAAAAATGTTAATTCCTTGGAAGAGCTCAACCTCCACACTTTGGAGTGTTAGCTCAATATTAAGTTGATTAATTGAAGTGCAATAATCACACAGTTTTAAGCCCCCAGGGGGGAGCACAAACGTGCACAACTCTCGTTGTGTAACTCAAGCTGTCCTGGGAAGAGCTGACCCAGGGAGTCCCAGTCCTTCCTACCTGGTCCTGGTGGTCAAAGAAGGTGTGGACACAGGTCCTGCTCCCAGCATCCCAAACTTTCACACTTTTATCGGATGAACTGAAAGGCAAATCACACTGATCAACATTTAAAGTAATAAATGAACTGCAAGTTTAATGCAAACACCAGAAGGGCTCTATGGTAGACTCAAGGAACCCTCTTTCACCCCTCTAACACAGGGGTGAAGTGGCCAAGGAGGTCCCAATTACCTCTAAAATACATTTACTGTCCCAATATCTGCAAGGGGAAAATGGAGACTCCCATTTTGGCCAAAAACTTCTTTCAGGCAAGTTCTCTGGATGAGGAAACTTCTGTTCCATCCACTTGGCCCCCCCAGCTGCCTGAGCTGCTTTAAGAATTAACACCACAGTTCAGGTAGATTAATGTACTACTACCTTAGGCTGGACTTTTTCATTCCACAGCAATATCTCAGCTATTTAGAATCAAACTGCCCTTCTCAGGTGTCCTTCCCTTCTAGTGGGGTGACTTACACTATAAAATACTGTTCACTGCAGCTGCTATTGGCTCTTGAGTCCCTTATTGCATTTTACTCCATTAGAGATCCCACTGCAATCTGTACACATTAACTTTTTATGAGCCACCTCCCTTCAGAAATATAAAATTGTATTTCTTTTTTTTCCCCCCAGCGAGCATAAACAAAAGTCCTCAATACCTGGAAACAAAATGGGTGTCATCAGGACAAAATGCCACATTTAAAACCCAGGATCCGTGGCCGCTTAAGGTGCCAGCCAAGTTTGCATGCTGCCTGTGGAAAGAACACACTTGGGTTGTGGATTCCAGGCTCATAAATATAATTTCTTAGGTACAGATGTTTAAGGAGGGTGAACACAAACTCCCAGGGCAGATACAAAAAAACAACAGGCAAATGTGAGGAAAGTCATTTGTTCCCAGGTTAGGGCTGTCACCCACCTCTGCACTTTTTAATTAGCACGTTATGATTTAAGGTTATCTGTTGCATACAGAAGTCACCAAAAGCTGAAGGGAATTCCAGAGAGCAGAGGGGCTGATGTGTTTCTGGCAGTCTCAGCCTCCCTCAAAGCTGTGAGCAGCCCTCGCAGGGCCCAACTTACACGTCGTAGATTTTGATGTACCCATCGTCCGAGGCCGTGACCAGCAGCTGAGAGTCGGGGGAGAACGTCAGGGAGCGGATGGGCATGGCATGACCTGCAGGTCAGAGAGACACAGGGCTCACAGTGACACAGGGCTCACAGTGTCACAGGGCTCACAGTGACACAGGGCTCACAGTGACACAGGGCTCACAGTGTCCCCTCCCTCAGCACAGCTGCAGCACCACAGCAGCCCCTGCTCAACCCCTGCAGCCCCTTCAGGCCTCTCCCCACAACAGACAGTGGAAAGGGACAGTCACTCTCAACATCTGCTTAACCAGAGCATCTCACTCTTATCAGCTGTGGATCTCTGTTAGTTAGAAACTCTGTCAGATTTTACAGGATGATCTCATATTGAAGTGGGCTGTGGGGTTTTGATGAACTAAACTGGGCAGACACCACAGGAGCATTAAAAGCCCATTTATCTGTTAGGAAAACGCTCGTCTTCCACCACAGGAAACGTTCAGTTGTTTTTTAGAACAGCAATAAACTGCTCCAGCACTGACAGCAGGAGAAAAGCCATCTGCCTGGCAGCACACACTGGCTTAGCTCGTTTCCCTCTGCAATTTAAGAATTTACTGAGGCATCGCTGACTGTGTCTCTGACAGGGTTTGATGATGCAAGCCTGAGTGTGCAGCTCGCCCCTAACGTTTTGAGTGGTTGAAGTGAGAGCACATTAAATAACTAAACACTGTCTAATGGACAACAACATCAGCTCGTTTATGCCGTGGCTGTTGCAGCTCGTTCTGACTTGCACTGTTATCTATTAGATGTGCTGGGGAACGAGGAAAGCACTTTGGGTACTGCCAACACCGAACCTTCCAGCGTGTGCAGGAGTTTTCCAGTTGCAATGTCAAAAATGTTGATGATTCCATCTATTGCTCCACTGGCCAGGTATTTCCCATCTGGGCTCTGTAATAGGAACACAACAAGTGGGATTCAGCGGGAACTGCCCAAAGTAGGGCTGTCCTTTAGTGTTAGGTGGAGGTAAACCGGCAGATGGCAACAAAAATATCGCTTTACAAAGGTAACAAAAATATCTATTTACGAAGGTATCTTATTTGCAACAGAACACTGCCAGTTCCCCACCAGAAGTTATCCACCCGTGCTCCTTACATAGGCAATGCTGAGGATGAACTTCCCTCTGGTGTCCAGGGAATATTCTTTCTTCCCGGTTTCAACCCCAAAAATGTTGACCTTGCCCACGTGGCTTCCCGTTGCCAGGTACTGGGAGTCAGGTGAAAAGGCCAGGGACCAGGCATCAACTGTGTCAAAGAGAAACAAGGAGTTAGGTGGACCCCTGGCCCCTCTTATAGTAAGACCCTGACCTTATTAGACCCTCCTGGAACAATTTATTGTTCCAGGAGGGTCTAATAAGGTCAGGGTCTTACTCTAAAATAACTTAAGACTACCTCACTTAATTCTTACTTTTCCCCTGGTACAAAAAAATATTAAAACCAGTGAAAGAAAGCAAGGTTGGTCATCCAGCAAAGCACAGAAGGTGCAGGAAAATTGCCGATACACAAACACAACCCAGGGCAACATTCCTGCAACAGAAGGTAAAAAAAAAAAACCCAGCATTTTTTATAGCAGTGCAGCGGGTTCATCTGGCACGATGCAATTCACGGGGGTTTCTCTATAAAATTAATATTAATTAGCTAAAACACTGCAAGGGTTGCTGTTGAATTACTCACTACCTAACACACTTAATTCAAGAACAATCAGGGATTGCCAGTGGACCAAGGAAATACTTGGGAGAAGATGTTAGGCCAAAATCCCAGCCTGGAGGACGTCACAAATGCTTTGAGCTGCTCACCCAGGGCTGGATGTGCTGCCTAAACAAGCACCACACACACACAGAGCTCAGATTCAGTGCAGAGCTTCTCTGTAAATTAATCTGAGTCGGCATTTGAACTGCTTCTTTGATCAAGGCTA